>SJOL01006132.1:202212-323339 GCA_004794785.1 Opisthorchis felineus
CGCGTGAATACGAAAGGGCCAAACGGCGTTGTGGCCGCTGTTTTGGGTATGTCATCCGGGGCTACGGGTATGTGGTAGTACGCACGTACGGGGTCGAGTTTGGAGAAAATGTTTGTGTGGTATAAGGTACTTGCGAAATCGTAGATATGTGGGATGGGGTACCTGTCTGGGATAGTGGCGTTATTGAGAGAACGGTAATCTCCACAAGGCCTCCAATCACCTTTAGATTTCTTGGGTACCATATGTAGGAGTGACCATCAGACGAAGTGCGGATGATGCCGAGTTCGAGCATGTGTTCAAACTAGTGTTTTGCGATCTGGCGTTTCTCTGGACGAAGTCGACAGGGATTGGTATGGAGAGGTGGGCCTCTCGTCTGGATGTGGTGAACGACGGAATGTGTGACCAGTTGAGTGTACTGACATGGATGAGGAAGGGTAGGAGTGTGTGGCAAAGAAATAAATATAATTACTCTGAATTGAGTACACAATAATAGAAAGGGTCAAATGGAACAGACTCACTAAGACTTGTTCTCTTTAAAATAGTTCGTCGTTGGCCCAGGTCAGTGAATAAATAATACCCCGATCGCGGATGTCCAGGGAAGCTTCTTTCAGGGAAGCTCTCACCTAAAATAAACTCCGAGGACAGTCTGAAATGTTTTGATACCAGTGTTAGCACATGAACCTCGCAAATGACCGCTGTATGCGCGAGCGAAATGGGGAGAGGAAGTCGGAGCATGTGACCACGCCTGTATTGTATGCAATTTGTACAAATGGGCGTTTTGGTGGTTTTGCCTACTCAAAAAAAACTTTTATGGAATTGATGAAATACGTAACGTTATAATGAAAGCAAAAGAAAGGTACGAAATGCCACACAAGCACCGCGAGTAGCTTTTCATGATCAACGGATTTAAGGCTGGCAACAATTTTCGCAGCAGCTACCCGAACACGCTCAATGAGGGTTAGGTCCTCCTTGAGTGAGGAGTAGCCAACTTGGTTTCTGTCCCTCAAGGAGGAGGCGGTTGGCTTATTTCTCCGGCGGCGTCACGTGTAATTATACAGCACACTTTTGTTTTTCGGGGTGAGGTCCTGTATCTAGCTTGTTTTCGTATATTCAATCGGCAGATTTCTGATTTACAGCGATTCCGCATTTTCCGAAATACCAGCCAATCTTCTGCGTCACCTGTAGTTATCTTTTGAAAAAATAGTTTAGACCTCTTTTCCAGAAGACGCCGAATCCTTTTAGGTAGCATTTGGTCCATCCGACAGCTTGCGGGTTTTTTCGAGACGAATATCGCCTCAGCCTTATTAATTTTCAGGAAAATGGTCCCGTATAACTCTTCCGCTGAAGTATCTAAAAGTCTGCTGAACTTGGTACCAGATGCACTGTGAACAACCGGCGGTGATGAGTTACTTCACGCACCAACTATTTGAAATGTGATAAATGGCTGGCTAATAAAATTGTGCGCTCTGCGCTTGAAAAACTTGCCTTGTCCCGGCCGTGCGTTAGTTTGGTCAACGGTGAAAAATCTGCCTGCCAAACCTCTTTTGAACAGGGCGCATGCACACATTAGGTCACTTCGGAGGTGACGATTCTCCAGGAGAAAGAGTTGAAGCACCCCAAAGCGCGCATCATGATCAAGGCATTTGGGGCCGGCAGCAACTCTCGTAGCAGCTCGATGGATGTGCTCAAACAAGTTCGAGTCCCTCATGCTTCCTGAATGGACAATTTTATTGGCATGTCCATGAATCAGCATGACCGAGGTCTCATGAAGTTTTACATGCGAGTAATACGCGCGAAGGTGCGCTGAAACATTCGGAGAACAAAAAATGCCTTTTGAGCCGATTTGTCATGTAGCAGTGGGAAGGACATGTTTGCAGAAAGCCAGATACTTAAATGCATCTATCCTCGTAAAGTCTTCTGGTCAAATCTCACCACGCACGACAAAAGCGTTCGCTGAGTCGCCACCGAACCAAATATAGAAGCACTTTCCGCCATTCAGAGGAAGGTGTTAGTCCAATGAAAATTGCTTTGTAGCGTCCACATCCGTTTGTAAGGAGCTGGCGTTGGAGCTCGAGGATTTCAGGTCATATGCAAAAAGTTGATATGGACTTGGAAGCGCACGTGGAAGTTCGTTAACTTGGATCAGAATTAGAAATGGTCTCGAAATGTAGGCTTTGGGAAATCCAGTGATTACCAGTGGCGAAGAAATCAATATCGATCCCCCTTTACCTCTGAATGCTCTATCGGATATGAGCGTCTCAACCAGGCGTATATTCTCTCTTTGAATCCTGTGAGACTCGAGTTTGTTGAGCAGCGGGACGTGTTGGACTCGATCGAATGCTTTTGACAAATCAAAAAATATGGCATTCGATGTGAGTTCCTCGTCCTTAGCGTGGGTTAAGCTGCCCATAAATACGATCACGTTCGTCAAGCAAGAACGGTTTGGGAGGGTTCTGTGTTACGATGGAAATATCAAATTGTTGGTATTGAGGTGGTTTAAGATGACCCGCTTCAGAATGCGTTCCTCCACCTTGCGTTGTATGCTAGCGGGGCCAATAGCCCTGAAGCCGCAGTTCGATAAGCGGTCACCAGATCTGTAGATTAGCTTGACAATCGCTTTTTGCCAGCAGCGGGAAGGTTACCCCCGTTGAGTGACTGACGAACCACTAGGAAGAAATGCTTTGCCAGTATCAGCGAGGTTTCATTCAGGATCCCTGGATGGACCGCGTCTGGCCCTAACGCGCAGAAAGAGTTTGCCTTGTGAAAGAGTTGAAGAATGTCTTCCTCAGCGAAGACCAAATTGGTTAGAGGCCTTTTGTGGTTACTTCTTGACAAGATTGTATGTGACGAGGCAGAATACGGGCCAGCATATTGTTCTCGGTAGACATCAGATCCCACTATTGGGTCACTCGTTGGTTCCTCGTTTCTGTTCTTCAAGGAGAAGTCGACTGGCTTATTTCTTCGGTGGTATCTCATGCACTTACATAGCACATTTTTTATTTTCCGGGAAAGGTACAGTATCATGACCTGTTTTCGAATATTCCATTGGCAGATTTCTGATTTACAGCGTTTTCGTATTTTGCGAAGAAGACTTCGAATCCACTTGGGTAGCTTTTGGTCCGTTTCGCTGCTCACTAGGTTCTTTGGGACGTACACCACATCAGTCCAATCATTTTTTAGATAATGGTCCTGTACGTTTCCTCCACTGAATTTGATCTCTTTTTAGGCTGGTCTAGGTAATAGGTGTTCCTGCATGGCAGGCGTTTCGAATTAATGTTTGAGGTCCCTGGTTCCCGGCCCAGTAGCAGATCAAATCAGAAGTCATCGCACAGTGGTCACTATGTCCCAGTGGAAGCCCTGTCAGGGGTCTCGGGCGCTGGGTGCGACCACCAACGAGTATTCCTTTTGGTGATACCCTTAAGAGGCACGTTTTCACAGAAAACTGCACCTTGAATCCAGCAAGCAGCTTTTCGATTGGCAGTCACTTGCCTTTGACGATCAGCGTGGCCGACTCGTCGTACGTAGGATTTTCAATTAGTGTTGTCGGATTTGTGGCTTTGGCCATCGGGGTCATGAATGACGACCGGATCCGCAGTCAGACTGACCAATTTTGACGGAGTAGAGCCTGAAGCTGGTAGTTCTGGATATTCAGGAGAATCTCCCGAGAATATTTATATTACACCTGCCTTATATTGTAAAAACTTCAACCCAAACTTCTTCCTGGTTGACTGGTCAATGGTTGTGAAACTCTTGCAGCAGTCATCAGCGTCGAGATAAACGCTTCTGACTGATCTCTCCATGAATTTCTTCATTTGTTTCCGCACAGCTAACTCAGCCCACACTGGAGCTTGTGACCTTTATCGTCCGCTGAGAAAATAAGCGTAGTGTGGCCGTATGCAAAGCTGCTTTGACATGCATGTGTCTGAGTATTATTAAATCACACCTGGCGAAGTATCCTACTTGATGCGTTTGACCTCAGGCGTCTTCAAATATGTAACCACCAATCCCGCCGTAGCGATGAATTAGTGAGTGGACGGGTGCCTGGTGCCGAATCTGCTAACTTGAGCAGCAGCTTCAATTATGGAAGCACTTGCGCTAGTGAATTCCCGGTTAATTCCAGTAATTTTCAGTTAAATATCCATCGTTGTGACATCTGTTTCAAGTCTCATTATTACTGGGCTTCAGCAAGTAAGCACATACCAAATGGCGTAACGGAAGCTCTTAGACTTTGCTGTGGTTGGTCTGGTTGCTGTCTGTTAAACGTTTGGGTGTGGTTGAACCTTTTGGAATGTACTTCCAATCTGTACAGCCTGCAGGATCAATGGTGCACGCAAGCCCGACTACCACATCACGGAGGCAAGGCCGCCCTGGTGAGTGGGTTTGAAAAAGGCTTGAAAGGCGTCCTTTTATTTGGAAACCGGAAAAATTCGTGGTCCCACGTCATTCACATGCAAGATCTAGAACATGTTTACCTGTATTCAGGTTTCAAATTGCCGCTGTTAGTCTGCTGCGATGTTGGACAGAATCTTGAACTACGACATCCATACGGGATATGCCCTGCTGGACTTCCACGGATAGGTCAAGATCCGCATACTGGCACGTCAGTTTTGGCCAACCGCTCAATACGCTAAGCATGGATGGTACATCTGCAAGTAATGCACAGTCAGACGCCACTTAAGTATACAGCGAGTTAGGGTTGGTTATCCGCGGTATCTCCAAATCATGGCGAAATGTACGGGGTTAATGTCCGGTGAATAACTACTTACTCGGCCTCGTTGACAAACCCGGCCGTGTGGTGGAATACGTGTCGGATGAGGTTGGAGATAGCCTGCAAGAAAAATAACATGTTCAAGAAACGCTGTGTTTCATAATGGCTTGAAGTACGCAAAAGTAGCACAGCACCATGTCAGACGAATACAGTTATGGCCACCCGCATTTATAATATCATTTTACTCTAATGCAATGCTGCCTATCTATTGCGTTCTTGCACAAGCTGGACAGTTAAAACAGAGTCGCAGGTCCCTCTGACGAAGGTGTAAGTGATCTGTCGCCTGATACCCATGTTCTACACCACAAGGAAGGTATACATCTTGGAATTATGTAGTAAATTTAGGTGCTCCAAGAGAGTACACCCAAGATGGCTTGTGTCTTTTGCGACACCAACGTTGGTGACGTCTTGGGAAAGTCGAATCAGAGCTCACTGTTATGTGCAGACAAAAAAAGTCGCTTGAAGGGCCACCGTCAGATTTCACTAAACGTACACAGCCACATTCGCAGAGCTCCGCTGGAACCAACGGCATTTTCTCTACCTCAGTGAGTGTGGTGTAGATGTCAACATAACGATGGAGGTCGCCATTTGACGTGGTAGTTTTGGATATCCTTAGTGGTCAGAACCCTCCGACATTGACCTGCAACATACTGGCGTATCTAAACAAAGTGCTGCACTCTTTGAACTCGTCGCAAGCCAGGCACTGTTTGATTAGGGGTTCGTCGAAAAGAAACTTTCTGACTGGATGATTACGCCCAAGCTGGTAGGACGCCGCCATCAAGGAGTCAGCATACCGGCGAAGATAAACCCTCGCCAGACACCTAGTACACATGTGTTGTCTGCCATAGAAAATCCCCAAAATTTACAAGTTACGACAAAGTCCTTGACTTTAACTTTCCCTGGAAAAACGACGGCTTCAACGATAGAGCACTCCGTTGCACATAAGACGCCAGTGGCCGACCTCACTGATTTTACGTGAACAAAGTTAGAGTAGTTATTTTTCACGTACTTCTTCGGGGCGTTTTTGAATGCAGTAACGGGAGAACATGGACAAGCTAACTTTGACGAAATCTTCAACCACAGTTACGGACCAACTACGCTGAGCCATGGTTGTCAGTAAAAAGTAGATTCTCCTCCCGAAGCGGGCTTTGTGAACGTCTGAAAAACCTTAACAAAAACGTGACTGTATAGGTAGATTCTTTTGGTTTTGCACTTATATGTAAAACTTTTTCGTTGAAACTGGGTTCGGAAAAATTTTGGGTGTGCGTCTAAAAGTTGGCCACTGACGCCCTATTCTGGATCCATGTGGTCACCAGCTCGCCTCCAGTGTACTCAGAAGCAAGCGCTACCACACAAGCCCTACATACTAAGTTAAGGTTTTGTGATCACACAGCGTAGGTGACAATCGAGGTCGTCCCTTCATCACCTCTAAAGAAACCTCCATTTATGGTCCACGTCGTGCAACCCGTCGCCTTGTGGTTCACCTAGCTTGTCTCCGTACACCTTTCATCGAGCCCAGTGGCCTTCCTCCAACGGGCACTCGCGCTATATATATGTTGTTCTCCACGCAATTCGTGTGATTCTAAGATAACAAGGCCTACACGGCTAGGCTTTTCTCCATATAAATCAGCTAATCTGAAGTCCCGTGAGCACCATCCCGACACAGCACGCTCACTTCCCTCATATCCATGTCAATCTGATTAGCCCCAAACCTCCATTCCATGGCGCTATACACCTCACCTGCACCATCTGTTGAGCCAGACCACCTGAGATTGTCTCACTTCCCGAGTGTATTTAAGAGGTGGCGGCGTGATCACCGCCTTAACTGAATTTGCCTGTCTTCCGGGGGTCTGGAAACTATGACAAATTCATGCAAGGGATTTAGCACTGATTGCTGTTTAGCGCAGTAACCTTTGTCATTTTCAGACAAAAGAAAAACACAGAAAGTTTGGTTCAGCAGAAAATATTGAGCAACTTGATAAGAGGAAAGGGCTGTGTTATGGTGACCCTGGTTGTCTGTCTTCCTTTTGGCCATGACGGGAAGCAATTGGATACCGCATTTAAGATCAGACAGAGAGTAGCACGAATTGTACAAGTGGTCCATCAGCGTACTCCGGTGTCACAGGTCAGGCGGAAGAGAATCACAGCTCACGATGTGGCATTATTGGTTAGCCGAAAGAAAGACAAATCCTAGTTGACAATAGGTCGACTAAAGCTGCATTCGCCCTGACCGACCATTCTGGGTAAAAGCTCTGGCAATGTATTGTTTTTCTGAGGTTCGAAACACATATCAGCCCAACGGCCGGTGTTCCGGGCGGAACTCAGTTTCAAATCTTATGGCAGCCTCGGTAGCCATGTCATTGTTTTCTTGTTACTGAAATTTGCGCATGGCAATAAGTAATAGCAGAACAATGTTGCCTATTAAGGTGTTTATCACAATAAAATCCGCCGCCCGCTTGGTGGAACAGATCTGAACTAAACCAAACTGTTTACGTGAACACCCGAAGGGCCGTACCAGTGGATACGCATATATCCATAAGACATACGCGAAGTGTTATGTCGATCGATAGATATTCGTCGCAAGCAATCTATTGTGAAAAAAAAATTAGAATTGCATAAAATGGACAATATAAATATGCACCACGCTCAAGTGGAGTGCTGTGTCAAATCGCATCCACTAAGCAGGAAGCAAGGTTTCCGGGAAAGTTTGGTAACAATCGGTGGATTTATTGCTGGGCAACGTTTCGCTTTTGACACAAAAGCTTCATCAGGCCAAGTGACTAGGTTACGAGATTGGTCGAGATTTAAGGCGGAAGGAGAACCAATCAGCTAATTCAAGCTAAATCTGTGTTAGGTGTCGACCAAGAGATTTTGTGTGTTAGGGTGGGCCACCAAGTGTTAAGCCGATGCGGAAACCTACATGGATTTGTGTCCAGTCTGGGGTCTACTTCTTCCGGCTCGGTTCAAGTGATGATCCCTCTTGGACGTCGTTTGCACTTTCCGTCCGTCTGTGTGGAGAGCTAGTG
The DNA here is from genome assembly GCA_004794785.1 of Opisthorchis felineus. Classification (NCBI taxonomy): domain Eukaryota; kingdom Metazoa; phylum Platyhelminthes; class Trematoda; order Opisthorchiida; family Opisthorchiidae; genus Opisthorchis; species Opisthorchis felineus. The sequence goes on from SJOL01006132.1 coordinate 210,007, forward strand.
CTACGATAGTTGTGTAAGAGTGATTCTCTGAACTGTGGTCGGGTTGGGATTTCCACCCCCTGTTTTTGCTCATGATTCTACGTGAATTGACAACCACACACAGTCACGTGTCAAATCGGCCTATCTAAGACCGCTTTCCATACGCTCGCCAGTTCCACACCCTCGATTATATTCACGCTGTGACGCTTGCTAACAGAGAGTCAGCTTGACTTAGCTGATTGGTTCTCCTTCCTCCTTAAATCTCGACCAATCTCGTAACCTAGTCACTTGGCCTGATGAAGCTTTTGTGTCAAAAGCCAAACGTTGCCCAGCAGTAAATCTACCGATTGTTACCAAACTTTTCCGAAAACGATGACTACACAATCGGTTCCAAGCGTTTTTCACCTGAAGGAAGCAAGGTTCTCCAGAGATTGTGGAAACCCAGAAGGAAGATTTGACCTCATATTATACGATTTGGATAAACATGGGATGTGAAAATTTCAGTGGAAGTGACAGTACAAACTGTCTTAGGAAAATTCCAGTTCAGGGCCATTCGGTCTTTCTTATCATCCACTGCATCATGGGTTGGTAAATTGTTTCGTTCAGTATAGAATTATTGGTACTGGTAAACGCACACTTTTCTGAATGAGTTGATAGGGCACCTGAACTAGAATTGTACCTTCACAATCTACGACACTCAACAAAACAACCTTATTCACACTACGTACTTGTGACACTTCTTTGCATTTCGAATTCCTCGTTTGTAACTTCTCACTCTGTCGGTCAACACTCCGAGTCAATTCGACTATCACAGACCTTCACGTGGCTGTTTCGCTGTTTAGTGCTGCCGCAACTCTAGACGGAAAGCGCAGTGGCTTTGTCCACGTCTATTCCATCCAGTGGGAGAGGACTTTTCTTTAGACAAACAGTATCCATCCATATTTCCATAAATCTAACGAATTCCGACACCTTTCTTACTAAACCCGTTTCAAAGTAAACGTAGGTAGCAGTACTTGATACTGTAGTTTGGCCACTTTTCGAAGTGCACTGTAGTTCTTACCAGAAATATCGGTGAACTGTGACGAGTGGTATAAAATAGCTAGTTCCCACCTGTGTTTGTCCGTTGGGACTGGAAAATAGAATAGCATTTCTGCTGTTTTGTACGGACGTCATGGTGTCGACAGCAGCACTGGGCGAAGTTCACCCTTGAATAATAATACCCGAACAGTCTTCTTTTCTTTTAGCCATTTGGCGGCTCTCGCCGTCTTTGTTTTTATGTGGATTCGAGCAAATCAATCCAAGCGAAAAGTGACAAATCAGGAATTTATTGTTCTGCTCCATACAAATTTCACTGCAAACAACTCTGGCTCTACAAAATACGCCCATCAGAACAGTTGAAAGAAGTATGTAGCGAGATTCTAACTTTTCAAATCATTTTCTTCAGTTGCAAGTATAAGATATCTGGCGTTTATGGATAATGGACGTGATAGCAACTGGATAAAGACACCGAAACATCACTCTTAATACGAAGTTGGTGGACGGAGTAGTGGTACAACTTGAGTTAACGGTTTCCGTGTACAAAGTTCCTGTTGCATAATAGCATGCTGAAAGCATGAGCAGCGTCGAACATATTACCTATCTCAGACGTATGTTCTACAATCAGTTTCCCATGATTCTATCCAATCCTTTGTGCTGCAAGGCCTGTGAAATGCTCTCAAGTCTTTTCAGAAGGAAGTGCATTGATTCTAACGATGTAAGTACCACTGTAAACCTATCAGCGGCATGTGATACAGAATGATAAATCGAATTCTGGGATCCAGTGTGAAATATAGTGCCCTGAGTCTTATACACTGGACTCAAGTGGCCCTGTCTATAGGTTCGGCCTGAGGGGGTGAAAGTCCTTGAATGATTCTGATAAAGATTTGGTAGTCATCAAATTGTAGGCACCTCACATTCCTTTCAGCCACTAAGATCAGATTTGAAAAGGAGTTAGCTTTGGGATTTAAGGTAATAAACATTTCCGGGAAGGCGTTCACACACTTTTTTATAAGCTGTTCCTTACACGGAGCTTAATTCTTTCTGTAGGTGACTCGAGCTCTTAATGACGCCTCTTGACTGGATCTTGCTTCAAACTGTCAAAACTAATCTGTTGAAATTTATTGTAGCATTACGGTGGACAGCACCTCAGGAGCTTTCATCAGAACGCGTGATTATCAGTAGGTCAGGAGAAGCGAAACCGTAATTTTCACAGGAATCAGACTAATTAGGATGAACCTAATTAAAAAACATCCGACAGAAACGTGCCATCTGGCTGCGGCATAGCATCTTTGACCACATAATCGTGTTTCATTTTACCCGACTATCGGAGTTTGCTGCAATTAAAAATGTGCTGTATTGGTTTGGTAAATTCAAAGCTTGCTCACAAACTTCCGATCCAAAGCTCAATGTCTTATAAACAAATGTTACTGCATTTGAGTTGTTCCGCACGTAATATCCCCATGCATAAAAATTACCCCAACTTTTCAGTTTTCCCGATTTTTTATCAAATCCTTTGAAAACAGTTTGAGGTCAAAGGCAGAAAGCTTTCAAAAATCGGGACAAATGGATTTTCATAATAATCTCGTTTGAAATGATCTGTAACTGAATAAATTCGGTTCAGGTCAGTTATTCAGCCCGCGAACCATGCACCGAGGTGCAGTGTTTCTACCTGCTACCGGAATAAGGCCACGAGTTGGGAGCAACCGTCCAATCAGTCCACCGACTTCGAATGATTCTGTCTGCTCGGTATGGCAGACAATAAGAGTTACGCAGTGAAGCTAGCTTTGTGGCAGGACCGTCATTGGCTGAGCGACACAGCCGTAACTCCCGAGCATCCACTACGCATCCACTGTGTGTAAGACTATGCTATCAGGATGTAGGTTTGAGTATTTTTTCGTCCGGGTCCAACATTTATCTCAGCTATGTGCCCGTATGCTCATAAGGAAGGATGGGTCCCAATGCCACCTTAATTATTCTTAATTTATATCGCTATAAACAGACCGATTCTGACGGCTAACTTCGCTCTAACTAACCTATCTTCAGACGCTACGATCGACCATCAAAACGATGCAGTTGCCTATCCTCCCACGGCAAATAACCATTGAAGTCAACGTTTTCACGCGTTTCGTTAGGGCCGCGCTCTGCAAATTATGCGCATGCAATCAGAGCTGTCCAGGATACAGCCGAACAGGAATTTTGAGACTGTGTACTGAAGTCGGTTAATGAAGGGGCTTATAGGGCCAGCGTCAAGCGATTAAATGTTAAATACTCTACTGTTCATCCAGTTGTACAATAGCAGGTCACAAATGGATAGCGGAAGGTATGGTCTCCAAAAAAACAAAAACAGCTGTGATTCAAAAACACGACTCCACGTACTGTGCGCCCATAGAGAGACAACGATACGTAGTCATCCACGTGCAAACCTAAACATCACCCAGTTGTGTCGTTATTTGGCACCACCTGTTCCGACATTTGATATCTCTAAAAATGAGGCCAGTTGTCTCCAAAGTGCTGTGCAATTTGGCTTGTCTCATCCTCTGCAGCAAAATGAGGATTCAACCGAGAGGACTGTGATTTAAAGGTCAAGCAAAGGCGTTCGCACATTATGTTGCCCTACTTGTGTAACATAAGCCTGTGATTACCGCAGCTGTGGCCAGTCATTGAACGGATCTTGCTAAGTAGACAGGCGCTTGGTACAGTAAAGGAAAGCGTTGTTAGAATTAACCCCATGACTTACATGACTTACACGAAGACTGGCTGCTACGTAGCCACTACAACTAGGAAAACTAAACCAGTCATAGCCGAAAGGAAAACTTTCTTTCAAAAGGGTCCTGGACGCATACTATCTAACTTTACGATCTGACGCCTACATCCCACACTTCGGAAAACCTTTCAAGTTGCTTATTTACAACTGTGGTTTGTGGCTACTCAGCTGATGCCCCTACATCTCAGAGATAGGCTGCCAATCCATACTCAAAACATGGTCGTCTGAATGATTCACTGAACCCCACTCTATCCTGTAAAAGTTTACACCAATGCTACCTGAGTGCCGGATGATATCAAAGTCCGGCCCATTGTAGAATTCACGCAAGGGGCTTACTGCTGGCGGTGAAGAACATCAGATCCATAGTGCAGTTTCTTTCGAGATGTGTAGATGTCAAGTTCATGATGAGGACGGACAGTAAGTGTCTCAGGTGAAGCAACCGGCAGATAAGCAACAGTCGGGTGGTTTGCGTCTACTCACCGAGAGCACCCTGTTCCTCGGCATAGGAATGGCTCCCAGACAAAGACTGGTTAAGGACAAAGGATGGTCATTATGGTAGAATAGCCCTATTAGTCGTACATTATATGCGAATATATGACCATATGTAGTTATCCTCTAGAAAGAAAGAGAGATCTTCAAGACCAGAGATCAAATACTGCCTCCCGGTTGATGTCTTCCCGTAAAATAGAGGAACAGTAGCACTCTGACTGCCCTTCCGTTCACCACAGCACAAATCGGTCGGGTATCTCCCCGTGGGCACCCATAAGCTGATTTCAATGAAGGGTGAGGTATTTCGATGAAACTGGACGGAATTGTCGTATGAGATGAAATCTAAAATGGCGAGGAGATAGTGCTGGTGCTTATTGTTACGTCAATAATTATTGAGGCAGTTAAAGGCGTTGAATAGATTTCATAGTGTTTGCTTCCAAAGCTTGTTCTCTCTGGTGTAAATCAAATTCTATGCTTGGCGGTTGACATCACGGTCGGTGGTATACCAGCTGTGTGGAACCGTCTAGCCATTTGAATACTATCAACAAGCTAATCTGCCTTGTGCGCCACCACAATATTCAGCGCTATTATTTTTCCTTGCTTTCATTACGCTCGGTTTGAACTTTTCCACCCCAGCCAGCAATTAGAACACGATCGCTGACGTCGTTCGTGTTCGCTGACAATGTGGGATAATATCTGATCATATAAGCTTTCCTTTCAATTAGATTCTAAGATGAAACGTCCTAGTGTACAGAACTTCAAGGTGGGCACTCGGACCACATCCACCATCTGCGTGTGGAAAGAATGGCGTAATTTCATGATAAAATATAGAATTATACAACGAACTCGCTGTGTACGGACTGAGGATATTCGGAGACCTGTCGCTGGCTCTTACGAACTGCCGGAATTTGGCTTCATTTATGTCGGTAAAACCTCAAGGTGAGTCTTACCATTGATCAAACATAACGACCTAAACTATGGATGAGTTGGAAGAAGTCTAAGAAATCCCAGTGGCGCTGTGAGAGTTGAACTCATAAAGTAAGTACTTCAAGCATCTATAACGGTGCTCCCAACATCGCTAATAAAAAATAAACTAACCGTTGCTCGAGTTGTTTCTCCAGACTTGACAACCTCTTCCAAAGAATGTATATCATACAGCCTTTGCCACAAAACTCTCTGTTGTCATTTTTACAGTTCTACAAGCGGTAAAAATCCAAGATTCCCAGGATTTCCTGTTCATTTCAAAATGCAATGCCCGAATCACTTTTATAGCTGGTGCATGCGTCTCTCTCCTTGGTACAATATTCAGTTGAGTTATCCTACCCAGGCTTGTAGATAGCACTCAGTATGCGCTTTGGAATCTCTAAAATCCGGGTGCAAAACAAATGATATTCACTGAAAAAGGCATTACCATTAGAAGAAGGGCTGTAGGTTTTTTGTTAGTTGCGGCTGGATGTTGAAGTAAAGATAGGTAAAAGAGTGGAAGTAAGATATCTTTTTTTTCCATTAAATAGGAGCTTGGTTCTTTTGGAGTCCCTCATTGACCACTAACAACGAAGTGCTATTCTACCCTACACACTCGTTGTACGTTCAGAAGCCGTGCTGACAGTCAGGGTACTGGAAGTTTTGCCACCGTGCGATCTCAACACTGATATTAAGAACCACTGATGGGGTATAAACCTCCACCTCAAAGTACATGTTTGTGAGACGCCAATGTTAAGTGCGGTCTTACTATAATCTGCATTGTTGGATTTTCAGCACTCATGGGGCTACAGAAGGCACGGAAAAGAGAGGATCGAATTTAAGTTAAGGGGCGGAACTAGCGAGTGGTCGCGTTTTCAGCGGAACCAGGGAATATTTGAATATTCGCAAGATGTATTCCATGATGTTATTGTGTACGATTGGGTCGCAGGAGGTTCTCTTTCAATTATTTGGTTTCTGTGGCAACGCAGGCCTTTTGGCGCTTTTCATAATGTCCTTATACTGACACAAAACAGGTAACACTGATCAGGAGCAGCGGCTTTATTTGAATCCAAGGCAGGATATTTGCGAAACTAGGCGCATTTAACACGTGTGACCGGCTTAATACTGAAATATCGTTTTGGTCACTCGCGTTTTTGACTGAGAATTAGTCTCTTACACTGCTCCTGAAGTAGCACAGTGAGCCGTGATACGTGGCTCGTTATTCTGCTTGAAATTAGTAAGCTGGACAACCTGAACTCAGTAAAAAATATTGATTGAGGCTCGTCCGCCAAAATACACGAATTTCAGTGAATAGGCTTCTTCAATGTGGTGTCTTTGTCATTTCGATTTGGGAACAAGTCATTCCATTTAGCACTGACTAGATGTTTTGGGTCCGAACGCCGAAAGTCTAAATATAGGACAGTTTTCCTGGCTGTGTTAGAATAACGAATCTTTTCGAGCTCTAGCTACGATGACAACACTTTGAGTATCACTGCGTCGCAGTGACACAGATGAATGAAATTGACCTGCCTCAAGTAAATGACAACCAGGTAAGAGTAAATGCTTTCCTAAAATGTTCTCAATTGTATTGGCCCAGGCATCCATTCCAGTATTTACGAAAGTATAAGAAAACAAGTACTTGTGATTAGGCAATCGTTATTAAAAGATTTAATAGAAAACGATCAATCAAATCAAGGATCAAATACATGGTACATCTGGTAGTGATTTGCATGGTCAAAGCGAAGCAGCATTTGAGGACGAAGACTCGTAAATTAATCCTATAAAACCCCAATGCCACTGCAAAACTGACAGCCATTTAAGCACCCTGGACAAATATCGGGGAGTTCCAGAAGAAAATAGTCGTAAAAATCACTCAAACGCCAACCTACGAACGGCTGTCTTGATAAGTTGACAGCAGAATGGATGGGAATATGAACCATTTTTGATGGTACACACAGTTTCGATATGTGATTCAGCTGGAGTTCGTTTGAACTCTTCAATGGAGAGATCAGATCTTTGTCCTCATGAGTAATATTTGATTTGTGGAACACTTTCCTAGTAATGGTTGTAGCTGAATTAGACTTGATGTGATTTTGAGGTGAGTCGTTTTTCTCACATGACTCGTGAGGTGTATTATCATGGCTTCCCAAACTAGAAGATTCCAATGCATTTTGTTGCAATACAGCTGAAAGCTGCTTTGAGCGCTCCAGGTGGCGAAGGTGTTGGATACTGGGAATCAGAGTGTCAAGGAGTATTCCAGATGCCTGGCACATAACAAAGCTCAATGATGCCATCAAACCACGTCCACAAGAATATCCTTCATTGTAAGGTGCTGAACATACACGTCGTTTGCGCTCTTGTTCGCAGGCAACAATGTGATCGAAGCACCTAGTAGAGACGAGAAGATGTTGACTTGATGGCTATTCTTCAAAGGCGAGAGTGTGGTTGGGTGAAATAGGTTATAAAATAAGGTCCAATTTAGCGGTTATGGACACATTCCAAGAAGTGCGACTTGATAATTCCAGCCTTATGACGGACTCTGAAGTTTTGAAATCACAAACAGTGGAGGAGTGGTAACACACTTGCCTCGCACGTCAGATTTGTGGGGTTTAAAACCCGGCACTACCCAGGATAAGATTTCTGATGAGCTCTAATATGAGCAAAACTCGAGTCCAGTGCCTCCCCCCCTTTGGTGTGGACTTATCAGAATGAGCGCGTCAGGATACGAGGACGATTGTTCGAGAGTCATGTGAGTGCGCATTCTACTTAATGATATAATGATATGGATATGAACTCCATATACGACCCCAAAATTCTTTCTTTGACGAGAAATAAGGCAAACTGAATCCACTCCCTGAATATCCTGCACGTCGCACGTTAATGTCATCAGTATCAGCTGTGTTTGATGCCATCAAAAATGGAAAGTCTTGCCTGCTGAAACATCCTGGTAGCAACACGACCTCTAGCTATGACATTGTTTGATCGTTGTGATCGTGTGGCCGGTTTCAGTGTTGGTTTCTGTAACGTCGTCCTCGTTTGGGGTCAGCTGTAATAAAATCTGATGCGGTATCGTAATTCGGAAAGCTCTGACGTCTGAAAAGCCGACTACGTAAGCTAAGCTAATCTCGCCCTTTCAAATTCTGGTGGCCATAGTATCAGTCACAGCATGGCCAGTATTTGCTAATTATATGGGATGGTTTCGCCTTGTGGTTCTTAGTTGAATCGATGGTTTGCTGCATGTTTAGACAGCAGTGCCAACTAGATACCTACAAAGGTTTGGTGTAGCTGTAAAAATACAGCTCACTTATGGTACGCGATTTTGTGGAGCAGGTGTATATACTTCAGAAACCAGGTTGTGTAACTACTGTGCGATGACCATAAACTGCTTTTAATACGTATTGAAAGAATCCGAAATATGCCTTGCTCACCCCGTAATATTCTATAAGTATTATCTGAAATCCTTTGTTTCCTTGTTAGAGTATGTGACGGTCATACTGATCAAAGTTCCCCCCTTCTAGTTGTACATTCCTGGATCACGTTAACTGGCATGGATATTTTCACTGATGGACAGGGTGGAAAGGTAAGCAACAGCCACACTGCATTATTGTCTGACTCACTCCTGGATCGATAATGGCCTCAAATGGGCCGGGTGAATGCTGAATTCGGTTCTTCTGCGTTCTCCGGCTGGAGTCAGAATGAACTGAGGGACACCAAGAACCTCTATAGACTCTGAACAGAAGCTGGTGGGATCTTCAAATGTCTTCGTTTGAACGGAATTCCAAAGACCTGCAAGCTGCACGCCTTCTGCTTTGCAGTCAATGACCGGTTCTGATGTCATTATCCACTCTATTTTGTGCCCGGTTGAGGAACAACTGCCCGAACTTCGGCAATCATTATATTGTTCACATATGGTATTCACTCGAGAGGGATGTTGCACTGGGCTTGTGGAATCGAAGGATGTAGATGCGGTCATTAAGGATACTGGGTCCTGGTCACCTGCAGTGGAGAGGTTCGTCATAATGCTTTCTGAAGGACGACTGATTGCGGGTTGAAAGGAACTCCTATCCAGGGCTATGTGGGCTGCATCAAAGACGCTTTCTTGAACCAAAATTCTGGGTTGACATAACACCTAGGTTATTTGGATGGACAAAAGATTGATTCAGTATGGCCTTGATAGTCAGAAACAAAGACGAGAGGAAACAAAGCTATCAAATGACGCACCTCGGAATCATCCTGATGCTCAGCGTTTCAGTGGATATACTAGAGTCAACAATTCGGTGTGTTGTTTTCTCAGAGAATCTAGGATGGCATTCGCAACGTAGATCCTGTAAGGCATTGCAACTATACTTGTTGAAACTGTGGTATTTTTAAGCATTGATAATGATTTTTTACCGAATGAGATGTTTCGTTGTTAATCCAGCATCACTCGCGCCGAATTAATACCATCTTGATTCACGTACAGCTTGTGTGCATCGAAACTTTATACTCCAAAAATAATTCGAAATTCATATCAAAAAGTATTTTGACCTTTACGCGAGCATTTAAAAAATAAAAGAATTGTCGCGATGACTGAGCATAATATAATGAACATACACAATCCTTGATCCGCACGAGCTCTTTAAATGTTTGGTTACATGAAGCACCCTTAGAATAAAAGACTATTCTTCCAGGGCTTTATATCAGCCGTCCAAGCCGTACAAGTAAGGGGTCACAACTATTTGGAAAGCTACCTCCAAGAAACCTCTAAACAACCTTGTTTAGAGGTTGTTAAGTACGGTGACAGGCAGCAACAAAGAGTACTTGATATGCACGTCAGCGTGAAACAGCAACAGTCATTGGCAGACACCAGCAGAAAGGACATGTCTCGCAAAATGTTAACACAGTTAATGATGATGTCACATCAACAGACTACTTACGTGCAGAATGCTACAACAAAATGCCAAGCAAACATTTTGTGCAATTTCTTCGCAATCTTTGCTGATGTTAATTTCTCCCGTCTTAAGATTCACCATTGCATTTTGAAGAATGACAGAAAGGCTGTTCATTGTATCTGGTACCTATGCAAGCAGAAAAGAGATAATTTATTGTCAGAAAATATATAAGTCCCCGATAAGATAAACGTGAACAAGAAGTAAATCCGGTTAGAATATCCTGTTGGAAATTGAGAAAACCGTGTATTCAGACGAAGGCATGCAGAATTATAAATGTTAAAAGGGTTTTCTGATGCCTTGGAAAATATAAATATAGCTACATAGTGGCCAAATCTTCTCACATCACATACTTGGAGTATTGATAGTGTGAAGAGATTCAGAAATTTTAACTCCATGAATATGAAGCCAATCTACGCTCAAAAGCCAAGAAGCAATGTACAGATGTTTTATTCTTGTTCAGAATTATCAACAACGCGCATCTCATGAAATTTCAGAGTCACGGTTGGTAGTTTGAACATTTAAACGTCCTGACCATTTGCGTGATTCAGCCGCACTTAGTTAGGATATCTCGCCGCTCATCCTTCAATTCACGGTACTCACATCATTTAGTCACTTGCTGACTGGGTCGTGACTCGCTGGAATTTCGTGATGCGTGCACTGGCGATGAATTCCAACATGAATAAAGCAGCTATAAAGTACTTCTTGGCCTTACAGCACAGATTGGCTTCATTTACAGGACGAAACATACATACTTAGGACGTTAATTGCCCGAACAGTTGACGAAAGATTTAGGTTGTGAATTACATACTACCCAGTTACTTACAGCATTTCCCAAGAGTACCACTGAATGGTAATGTGTCAGAAGGAAAGTCAGCACTGATAAAAGTTATTGTATTCTGCAAATATACAAAGAAATATTAGTTCCTTTCAGTATCCATTGATGATTTTGTCAGATTATCATGGGACTTTCGACGGATACTCTCGACTTCGGTTTTAAAAACAGGAGACTCAACTGAACCCAGCTGAATCTTTCTTTTTTGGTAGAGCGCTTCAACTGAATGTGCTGAACCAGTCCGCCTCAGGTTTCAGTTGGTACACCATTTGAGATGTCCCAGTACGTTATTGTTCAGATATAACACACTACTAATAAGGCTGCTGAAAACTCCTCGATAGCCCATGACCGTTTTCGCCCTTCTTGAGGCGGACCATCATAAACGACAGATTCAACTGGATTCAGTTGATTCAAAAGCAAGTTCGTGTGTAAATGAGAGTATTTGTCACAATCTGTACAATTTGGGTTCAAGTGGGGCAAAAGTGTGACGGAATCTCGAGGTCTGCGCCCAAATGATGAGCCCCACGAAGGGCAAAACCGGCCGTGGGCTTTCGAAGAGCTTTCATCAACCTTATGAGTATTATGCTACTTCTAGACAACAGTGATAGAGCTTTGATTTTACCCAAGTGTTTGTTCTGGAAAATCAGTAGCTTATAACCAAACGAAAATCGTGAGGCGTAAGTATGACGAGCATTTCCGCACACACAAACAGCCGTTGATATGATTATCAGTTATTAAAGCAAGCCTCATTCAACCTAAGTTTCATTGGTGATGAAATACACATTGCTATGGAAGTAACACCATTTAGGAACAGCTACTTATACGTAATGACGATATATATCGATATATATGACGATATATATATACGCTTTACTCCAAAAAACTCATATCTGGCCACCTGAGACAAGGATGCCACGGCTTGTCATCAGCATGGAATTCTGTAGTACAAATTTTGATAACTCAGTCGGTTTTTGGTCACTAACCTAGATATCCGATAAATTTGTTGCGTATTTAGGAGGCTTGCATCACACCTACTGATCGGCTGAAGTCAACCTCTTAAACTCAAACAGGTAAGGAGGTATCATACACCCAACCGCACACGGATGATGTCACCTCGACTGGTAACGACCAAGTTTGCAAACTAACAACCGAGCTCGGCAGGGTGGCCTGATCAACTACCGATGAACTCTCCCAACTTCCTTCGGTGACAGTATTTGTATTTGTGTGTATGCATTTATGTATTTGTGTATTTTGCAATGCATGCACATGCCACTGTCCATATGTTACTCTGATATGACAGCACGAGGAAACCAGCAAGCTTACATGTGTAATTCAGGTTACTGGCACTACTAAGTATGATGCAACTTAGGTGGCCATAACAGCCAGTAAAATCGCAAGAAAATCAAAATTAGGGAGTTCGTTGTCCTTTTGAATCCGCCGTCTACATCAATGTAATCTGCGAATGAAATAACGACTTCATTCTGAAAATGCCACACAGCCCAGCCTGGTGGAAAGACACAAAGCCACGTCAACTCCTAGAATCCCTAGTCACACTTGCAGCTGTTCACTTGTCTGGGGGTAGGCTGGTAGACACGATTTCACTTTAATTGAAAAGCAGTCTTTTCCTAATACACTACTCATAAGGTTGTTTAAAACTCCTCAAAAGCCCACGACCGGTTTTGCCCTTCTTCGGGTTCATCAGGTAGGCGCCGTCCCTGATCTCCATCAAACTTATGTTCTACCTGAACCCAACTTGGACATATTTCGACATATACACTCATTTGCATATCACTTTGGTTTTGACGGGATGCTCAACTGCTGAATCTCTGGTTTATAATGTCGTGGGCTGCCAAAGAGTTTTCAGCAACCTTATAAGTAATGTATTACGTCTATATATGTATCGCGATATCTCGAATATCGTGACAACTGAAACGTGAGGCGGCCTGGTGCAGCATATTCAGTTGCTTACAAACCTTATAAACGGGAGATCCAGCTGGTTTCCCGTCAAAACTAAATTAATAGGCAAATGAGTGTATTTATCGTAGTCTTTTTCTTGTTTGAAATCAGTGAGTATTGCGAAGGCTTTCTGAGGTCTACGGCCGATTTCCTCCGGTCTATTTTCATTCAGCGCAGTGTGTTTAAAACCCAATAAGAATGATATCATAACTCAGAGCAAGGTATGCTGGGAATACATGTATGAACATTTGGGTTAGACTCCTTCAGTTGAGAAAACTGAAAATCAACCATGGAGTGGGACACAGTTATGTTGCATAACTCGATACGCAAACTTTGTGACTATCAGTTTTGCCCATCAGCTGGATGGAGTTCACAGTGTTTAGTGGTAAACAAACAGCAAAGCCGCCGATATGAAGATAAATTAATTCTTGCTATCCTCATAATAACGATTGTCAGCTGTGGAAAACATTTCATGGGACTGTCTGAATGCAAGCACTATAAAAGTGTGACCGCAAAGGAATTGCATGTGGAACTGCATGCAACTGTAGATGAACTACTCTCTCTGCAGGAACCGCCCCTTCCCCCGAAAAATCACATAGTACCCTCAGCTGAAACGAAAAACTGAATGAAATCAATAGTGAGTATTCCTTCATTATCAGGGAGGATAACCACGTAAGTACCCACACTCTGAAATAAGGGTAGACCGTAGGAAATAGTGCTAAGCTCACAGCCAACTCACAATCACCTAAAAAGTCTATCAATGTATCTAATAACATGTGCCGATTCTACCAGCATGCAGTGGGATCTACGGATAGATGCTGCTTGAGAGTAGCTGATGAACTGTCATATCATCATTCAGTCTTACTGTTACCCGCCTGATCTTCTTGTACGTAACCAATCCTTCCCTAAGAATGTCCATGCCACCCAATTTGTTACAAATGCGGACCCTTATTCAGTAAGCCCAGGGTGATTATTGTGAAACGAAGCCATTAACTCACCAAGATAACGATGCAATCACTCTAATATTTTCATGCACGTATGTCCGGGCATTTTCCAAAGAACTCTTTTGTAATTTTCTTAGGAATACACCACGGGAATCCCAAGTATCCCCAATGGAAACTGCAAACGACTCGATGTGAACTCAGTGTCTCAAGGGGCGTGAAACCCATGACACATCTCTCGTATCCTCTTACCTGCATATAGTCACCTTTATATTACCATTCATTCACCCGGGAATTTCTGTCAAATTATTCAGATATTTTTATGAAAGCAGGTACGGACAAAGACGTGCCTATGAATGTTAAGATATAAAAAATATTCCTGTAAACCATTTGTTCATATCAGTGGGTAGTGCTCCTTTGCCGAACAGAATATTTTCAAGCAAGTTAGCGCTATGTAAATGTTGTGGATTATGGAGCTAACCGCTTTGAGTGTAGGATGCAGGGCGGCAAAATCGTGCAAAGTGGTTTTAACCACATCATTGAAAATGTGTACCCCTTGTTGTTAGCTTGACTATTGCAATGTAATTGAGGATATCGAGAGTTCGGATAACAGAACTTGTACTTTAATGCCAGTTGACAACCTGCGGACTACCTACCAAGTTCGTTCAACCCATTTTCAGATGGTACATTCCCGAACGGTCATGACAGAAGTTTTAAAGATAATAAAGTCCAGGAATAGGTACTTGGTAGTTATAAAAGGTTCTGTGGAGCAAATGAGCTCTTCTTTGCAGAGAGAACTACTTTCAGAATGTGATAACAGTCTACTTACCTTTTATGTAAGTAGCCTGTTGCCTGCCGTAAAAATGGAATTTAACCAACCTTCAGTTGTAGAATTTTCCTCGTTTATTTTGAACAGAAAAGCATGTGGCAAATAAAATCCACACAAATCTTGAGGGAAAATGTTCTGGGAGAGGTTGCGCTCAACTATATCGTGATGAAGAAATAGGATGGAGAATTTCAAAATGAGGACCACCGAGCTGTATAATGATCAGCTTGGACTTCCTACCTCACGACCCATAGGACGACTAGCAAAGACTTGCCGTCAAACGGATTACACAAACGGTGGCCGGTGAAGAATTCAGTAGTGCATGAAAACTTCACTTTTTCGGTGCCTCTTCTGTATTACTGGTATATTCGAGTAAATCAGATGAGATAGGATATCTCCGAAGAACACGGTCCTTTGCACCGCAGTCCTTCTGCACTCACCCACACGGATGGTCTTCTCCGTACCAAACAACTGTGGCTTTCGACCATTTATCTGGGACCAATTGACCAAAATAATGCGCTTTGTTGATGATTAACTGCTATTCCAGAAAAATAATTCAATAATTTGACTTTGTCATAGCAGAGAACACATGGCCACCGGGGGAGTTATTAAAATGATTTATCCACATTTCAGCATCTGGTTGAATGGGTTGGACCAGGCTGACAGAGATAATCTGTCTTTCTGTTTGTCATTCAGTTCACTATCAGGAACAATAGGTTTGTTTTATTTGGATTTATCGTCAAGTACCATCACTCCCAGATTGTTTACACATGCAGCGCGGAGTGAGTGAAAAACTTTTCATATTTCCATCAAGGGTATTTTATTCCTTCTGATAACTGGATGAATTAGAGCGTTCTGTAAAAGGTCCAAGGTGAATGATTATCAGGTGTTTCAACTTTGTTATGCGGTTCATTCTGAGTTTTTAGCTTGGATATCACGTATTTCAGGCAGCAAAGCTGATATGACATTGGTTTTTCGTTTCAAGATATTGATGAGCCTGCTACTGTCCTTCGCGCGATGGAGGAAGATAGATAATTTTCACTGTGAGTGGATTTCGAAAATTGAACGGGTTAAAGAGTAACTGAAGTGAATGAATAAACCTCAAAATGTAAACAAATTTCGGGGACGTGGGCATCATAAACCTCACTCGTAACATTCTGGGCGTCAACGTAATCACATGCAGGCCAGTTGTGAGTTTATTGACACAGCAACATCTAGCCCTAATTTTCAAAAGCTGGGAATGAATACTCACCAGACCTAGAGTGGTCAAATCAAATCGTCCAGGTGTCATGTTATTCCGAAGAAACACTCAGAATGAAGTGCTGTGGAGCTGTGTGACACTCAAGTTGGTTTGGAACCAAACTCACACCCTGGGCTCCGATACGAAAAGAACCTCCACTTACATGGTAGGTTAATTGCTATATTCAGACGATAAAATGCATATTAACCGAAGTTGTCCAGATTGGAAATGTAGTGCTTTACTTAATTAATTCTTGTGAGACGTAAGGTTTTAGTCGCGTTTTTTTTCAAGAAACTGGATTTTGTTGTTATTGCATGGTGGTCCTGATGATTCGTTAATTTTTCAGGGTCAATCTTTTTAAAGCTAATATATATAGGTCCCCGTCGAAGGCACGTTAAAATTACGAAGCATTAACACTACCTGGCCTAAAAAGCACACCATGTGAAACAAAAAAGTCTGCATCATTCCGGCTCCATTGTAACGTTGTTGATAGCAATATGAGCAACACTCCAGCTGGAGCGGCTCATCTGAGGTACTAAGCCAATCTGGTTCTAACTTCCAGCACGGCAGTTCTGCTCAACAACACGCTGAATTGCGCTTTTGGTCGCAGGGCTGCACTTAGCTGTGGGAAGCTTAGAGGCGTACTGTTGACCCAAAGTTACCTGAGATTGAATAAGCCGTTTGTACTGTGCACACTAGCTGCACCACTCCTTCGAAAGATCGCATGGAAGAGTTGTTTCCTTCGAAAAGCTCTATGTTTCTAGCGAATCATCAGAGGGAAGAAAGCATGTGACTCTTTAGGGTGATGTTCCTGACGATTATTTCCTCAAGGGACAACAGCGTTATTATCAACTGCGAAATATTTCGGCACTAATACAACTTTGTCTGCGTAGTAATTCTAGCTTGGACATAATAGCCATAAAAATTTTGGGTGGAAACTTCCGTTAACTCTGGGTGAAACTAATCGACTAGGCGACTTAAAGCACATAGAATCTCAACACACGACATTCTCAAAAGGAAAGGAAAAGCCCCATAATTATTTATGAAAACTTAGTCTACTGAGTTAGAAACTCACACTAGAAGTGTTTGTGGCCGTCTGATTCACGTCTTCTTCTGGTGGCATCTTTCATGAAAATCAAGCACCTTTTTCAGTCGAATTACCTTCCTTTCATTCTGCAAGCTATGATTCAGCTACTGTGATTGTGTACATGTCGGTAATTGACAGGTTTTTTACGCAGTAAAAAACTGCCATTCTTCTATTCTAAAACAAATACAGTCTCCTTCTCCGGAGGTGAAAGAGAACTACTCTTATTTGTCTCCTCGAATGTATTCCGATGGTGAACTCTCCAACGGGTAAAACCACTTTCCGCCTCTCGTTTGGGTTAACCTCCCAATAAGGGGATATTTTAAATACAATACTGTCTGCATTGTTTGACAACCTGCATCACTCCTGGCACCAGATGAGTTGTGTAGTTAATTCTTACTCACGTATCCACCGAATAATTTTGCTGAAGTTGTAGACTGTCCACTGTGCAACTGTTTGTACACCTTCAATCAAAATGAGTGGGAAGTTCCCTGGCTGGGTATAAACTAGGAATATCTTCCTGCGGAAACCAAAACCCCGGTTGAATTAGCCGACTTGCTGGTTTTTATTAGGGAAGGCGTCCAGAAATCCGACCAGCGGCAAGGTAGAGGTTCGAATAGAACCCAACGAACAGTGTGATTTGTCGGTTGTTACGTGCTACAAAGGTTATCAGGATCGCTTATACTTTCACTTTACAGGTTGATAACTTGTCCAATTCAAGGAGTAAACTGATTGGCTTCGATCTCCTATAGTGCAGTCTTACAATAAGGGCTGCCAATGAAGAACAATAAAATATATACGATATGGGATGTCTCTTCTTCAGGGGGGGGATCAGATATATACGTCCAAATACCTATTAGGGGGTGATCTAACTGACCGAAGCCAACCTGAGACGATGAAATGCATAGAGACAAGGAATAAACTTGTCCAACTTCTGAGTAAACAAGTAGGCAAGACAACATAATTTTGTTGTACCCTCATTCATTTGCTTCCAACTGCTCGTAAGTTTGAGTGTATTAGTTGGATTATTTATTGCTAGTATACGGAAAGTAGAACGCTAATCTTCCCACTTATCTCAATGTCACAGCTAGAGAGATGAATATCCAAGGTCACTATTCCACTTATCAACTAATTCCACGTGTGACTTGTCTGCCCAGAAAGAGCACAAGCCGAGGAGACTCAAAGAGCAGACCAACAATAAATCACATGAAAACAAGGGTGCTGTTGAATAGTTAGTAACATTATATTCTACCTTGCTGCTAGCCGTTCGCACCGCTTATCAGCATTCCGTAGCCTAATCACAATCATAACGAGCGGTCAACTTACTCTTGAGAGCCAAGTGTGTGTCTAAGACGAATCCAACTCTCTCGTTTCCCTCCTCTAGCTTGCCTCTTCTGTGGCTTACAGGAAGAAACAGCACCCAGAAACGATGGAACGGCTATACAGCGGTTGATGGATTCTGAAGCTGATTTGATATTTACTGGCAGAAGTATATCCATAAGTTCAGGTTCCGAAGACTTTTCTCAAACAAACAGTTGGATGTGATCAGCTGTTACTTTGGAATAGCCAGCCATTCCATAAAATGGTGAAAACACTTAGCTTATGACGTGCTAAGAATTTCATCAGGACACTGGTTCCTCCAGTTTGACTGATTCAGGTATACTAAAGTTTCGATGTGAGAAGAAACCTACAGAGCAAGACAAATGATGACTAATAGAACAAGGTGCTATAAATACAGTAATTTCTGCTTTTATTATTCAGTACTGGGCCGTGATAGTGGCTTTCATGTTTTACATCCGACAACAAGATTACAGTTAAGTAACCGACTATGATGTTAACTAACCTGAGCGAAAGTTGTCTTCACATCAAGTGGTCGCAAATACCGCATCCTCAATGAAAGGTGTCCTCCATTCCCGCGTGTTGAATAACTTCCATTGTGTTGAGTTTGACTGGTTTTAGAAGTGTCGTTCATGGGAGGGATTACCTGTGGTTCCGGGAATCGTTTAAATCCATCCCAATGGCCTATGACCATACACCAGTCACCTTGAGAGTCTTTTACAATCATGGCCTTCTCCTTTCGGTTGGGATGAAAACCCCACCCGGACGTTATCCCTTCTGAACTGGTTGAGGGCACCCCGTCTACCGCTGACAACACGGTATTCGTAAATTCATCTCCTTGCTGTGTTCCGTTTGTCAAAGTTCTTGTTATAAAGTGATCCCATGGAACAGCAAACATTTCCAAAGTTTTCTTCCAAGTAGGGTCCATATGGTCATTGTGTTGGACGGTTTGAAATTTGCGTCCCACTTTTCTCTTCCATGAATCAAACGAAATAAGCAGAAGGAGGTGTAAAAATAAATTAACAGGAACACCTGAAGCTAAAGAAGTTCCGACCATAATAGTCCTGTCAAATAACCCGCATAAAGAATGAAACTGAGGACCACCTTTCTAGTGGCTAAATTAAGCCCCCGTTAAGAATTATTTATGCTTGCTAATTTAGGTTAAACGATTTAATCGAATGAAAGCAGTTGATATTTTCTATTTATAATTTGTTTGAATACTCATGAGTTTCTAGCTAAAAACTAAAAATAACTTCAAACAAATGCTTCATTTGCAATGTTCTCCGACTGTCCGCGCAGAACAAACGCCGCCTCTTAGTGTTTTTGTGCATATATTCTGGATATCGAAGTACTTTTCATTACAAGTAGTAGATATGTTATTTCTTGACTCAACTGATCTCACGAGAATATCCGAATGAACTTCAAATAAAATGTTCGTTTGTGATGTGCTAGGATGTCTCTGAGTTTTTATCATTCCTTTTGCTACTATAGAACCATACGCCGTAAACACCGTAATTCGATGAAAATCTCCTATCGAGGATTGATTTCAGTGCATCCGCAACATGAGTATTGAAAAACGAATGTTCGGTTGTCCATCGGGGACTTCTATCGAAAATGTGTCTGGCGCCAGAAGCTGCAGTGTTTAGGCAATGTATTGCGCACGCCCAATTGTCATCTGCCAAAAAGTGTGCTGTTTCCCATGCCTAATTTGTGGTGGGACCAGGAGATAGATGGTCATCTTGTAACCTAGCAGAAGGGTGCGAATAAGAAAAGTCGGGGTATTGTCGGTACACTCGCCTCCCGGGGTGTAATCCTCATTATTTCCTGTGTGCATGGTTGGACAAACTGCAAGATATAGATGCTAGTCAATGCCAATGGCATCCTTGTTGTCAGTTCTATCCAAGTTTTCTAGATGATTGTTTTGAGGCGTGGGCACCTCTAAATTGTCGTAGTAGGCTACCAATAGGTTTGTTCCCCAACAACCTTCAGTTATTTATTCATTCTAGCAAAGTAATAGTGTCGAGTAATGGTGTTGTTCTGACGATGGCGATGATGCCTTTTTGCTAGGACATAAGGGGAGATGACTGTCTTTCCTTATCTTTTGCAGTCTTTATGAAACATGTGTTCTGTTTTTTTAATTGATGGAAGTTGTATGCTAGGTTGTCGTGCTGCCTCCTATTGCAGGGCAAAAATTTGCACTGCATCGTTTACACGTTGGTTCCGCGTCCCTCGTCGGGAGGCTGCGAGTAACAAACATATGACGCACATACACAAACCTTAAGCAAGAAATATAGAAAGGTTTGTAGACCAAAAGTCTACCGAAAAACTGGGTCCTTGTCTTTCACGCTTTAATAGAAGATGTCCATATCCCCGCATTCCTCCCTAAGCGTAGAATTCCTACAACCAGAACCTATGTATGCACCAAGACTATTGCATTCAGTCAACGCTGATTTGTACAGTAAGCCGAAGGGGTGGAAACAAGAGTTCGTTATCCGGGTGGCATTGACCAACACAAAGACCCGTCAACATACTACCACAAGAACAAAACACGGGTAAAATTACATCCTGTTTTGCCTCGCTTATCTAAATCAGGCTTGCAGCTGCCAATCAAATCATGAGCCCGAGCCGATCGAGCATCGGATATCGCTGCCACCCAGTAGCATCATATATATATATATATATATATATATATATATATATAGTTTGTCTTTTTAGTCAGTCTCCCACAACACCTTCGAACGAAGGGAGTCACGACCACTGATTCGTATGACTGAACCGTCATTTCTGGATTACTTTGTTTTCTTTCAAAGTATATTTATTGGATAAGTCTGACGCGACCTCCAGGTTGTTTTAATCCGTTCGAATTACCCACTTTTCGGAAGCCCAGAAAGCACATTAAATGAAAGTTTTTCTATCCATATTAACTTCTTTTGATAAGTCCATCACATGCACATATCCACTGATTATGTTTGGGTTAAACAGAAGTGTGGGAGCAGCGGATTCGAGCTTCGGTCTTATAGGAGCTCACCAACAATATATATCCCTGGCTTTGCCGTTACATAGGCTCCAAAAACCTTACGTGTTAGACAGGTATGTCAACCACAGCTCTAGCTCAAACAGGAAGAACCAGCATCGCTATGTGTGAACAAAAGAAAAAGTGCACACTTAGGCGATGTGACTGGTTTCCCTGGCAACCTGAACGACAATTAGGAAACTATCCTGATTATGTCGACTTCCATACACACCAGTCTGGACGTTTAGATAACTAGCAGCATGGTTGCACAAAATTGGCCATAGGGTACTATACAGGGTTCTGAATGAAAAGTTTCTCGTGTTAACATTTTCTTGACTTTTGGGCTTTTATTCTGAAATTCCGATTTCTTCCTGCAAATGTAGCCCCAAACCACTTTGCAGCATTTTTATCCCCTTTGGGAATCACCAGCGGTTTGCATCTCACGAATCCCCAGGGTGACTCTAGCCTCTAGAAGGTGAAGAATATGTCGTTCGAGCACACGCATTTAGTAATCAGTGTGAATCACTCGAAGTTAACTGCCGTTAATCCTTCCTCCACAGAGTTACATCAAGTGTGGTCTTGCTGACAAACTCCCCAAGTGACGAGTTCTCAGCTGAGAGGTTCATGCGACTTGTGAGTTGTTGACTTTTGTGAACAGATTACCCGTTGTTTGACAGTAGTACAAGCACATTGTCCGCTCGTTGTTGTTCCTGTGCTAATGAATTGCGGTTAAACGAACTGCTAATCAATTTACCGGATTTTCCGTTCAAAAGAATCGAGGTAATTTCACAGTTGAGACCACCCGTAGCAAGGCCTAGTAAAGATTCGCTGTCTCCCTAAAATCTAAGCGTTTAACTAATTCGTTTAGACCGTCTGGTAGTCTGTTTGCGTGTGACCTTTTCACTGAAAAGTGGACATCCCCTTAAATTTCCAGCTGACAGACTGAAGTCAGTCTGCGGAAGACAAAAAAGGTCCTCTGTTATTCTTCCTGGAAATTTTACGAACTACAAGTAATTAAATATTCCGAAATGAAATTACTCATTCCCCCAATATTCCACCACTTCATACAATACAACCATAGGGACAATGCCCTAAAGCCAGTTGATTAGCAACTTATAGTGAATCGCTCCATTTCTGTCACATGTTTTCAGTTCGAGTAGTCTGCAAAGTTTTCCCTCGTTAATTTGGCATACCTGAGGCAGCCTGACAGAAATAGCACCTCTGTGGGAACTGGGTATTTTTAAAAACATTAAAATGGGTAATGCGTAAAAATGCATTGAAAGCGCTACTGCTTTCATCGTAATAATATCTAAAATTCTGCATACCACACAATGAATACGGGTCCTATTTTTTCTTCGTGGTGTACAGAATTCGAAAGACCTTAAGACACTGTGTGTTACTGTAAACATACGCCATGAATTCAAGGTCTTTTACATTTCCAAGCTTAGAAACTTCGCAATACTGTTAAGAACACGTGTGAAAATTAAACTGGGATGAGCAGTGCGGCTACTGACCGGTTCTGTATTGCTTTGAGGAAACCTTTTTACGTGGCCTTCAGGATAGGCCTTCAAGAGTGCATTTCCCGAAACTCCGATCTGAATGATACGAACTGCCCAACAGACATTGTTTGATAGAATATTTCATGTTATTGGTTCTGTTGTGCAAAGGAACAAGACTAGTACAACACATTGGTGGACAGCACATGTTCGTATGTTGCTCGCACTATTCAGCTAACGAAAAGCCTCTGTACGGCAGGATATTGTAGCCTAACAATTGCTCCAATAACTTTCTCAAAGCCAATTCTGTTGTGGAAATCCATATACCATCTTTCCGTTCACTCAGACATTCTACTCAGTTTTTTATACAAACTAACTGAATCCGGGCGCTCTAATTTTGAGAGTTATTTGAAAAAGTAACCTGAATGCAGACCAAGAAAAGCATACACTTTCCATTAATTTGGGTTTGATGATCAGGATTTCTGAAGTTGACTGACGTCTTGGGAAAGGCAGTGCCCTACATCTGGAAGTAGGGAAGGAAGCCGAAATTTTTGAAGAATTCATGGTCTTTTGGACACTACTCACCTGTAAGGAAACCGTTGGCAGTTCAGTATGATCTAGTGTATGGCCCACGCATAGAAGACAACCGTCCTTCAAAACATGCACCGTAGACAATTTGTGTGCGACGCTGTGCAGGATGCGAACAGTGAATACATGATCCCCAATGTGATTGAGTACCCTTCAGAAGGAAAATGGGACAGATACCGTAGATTATTAACGATCCGTTGGAGTGGTTGAAAATTTCAGGATAATAAAATAAATGTCCCAGCTCAAACAAATGCAACGTTCATCTTCATTTTGCCTTCTTTTGCAACATTTTTCATACCTACAGGTTGATTTCCTGGAATAAAGCTATGAACGAGACTGTTCTGTACCAACACAACAGTGGGCATTGGCGCCTAACTCTATGATTATTTGCCGAGTCGTCACTAAGTGAAAATTGCAGTCCTTATTGTTTTTACCTGGAACGTCTCAATTTGAGGTAAACTCTGTGCATCTGTTTTAAAGCTTTATAAAACGTCAAAAAATCCTCTGCTGTTTAGTATGGTTGAAAATAGTGTGCATCTTAAATAAGACGTTAGCTCGAAATTAATTAGCTGATGTCGTCGTATACAGTTTGTTTTCCGAATGTGAGAGGTTTGCCTCAAAATTTTAGTTGCTGTTGCCCAAGCTTTACATACTGCTTCGTCCAGCTTTATTTCGCCCTCAGCCGTTTTATCCAAGCGCACGTAGACAGAAGTGGGGTTGTTTCATGAACGTTGTCCGTTTTCGGCTAGCTGAGGGCCTATTATTGATGCTAAAAATCGCCTTCTGTACTTGGCCCGAGTTGTGACTTCATCCAATTACCGCCCTACGTAACTTATTTTCTATTCCTCTAACTGGTAACCACTGCAGATTTTTGAATACTTAGACCTCTATATATATATATATATATATATATATAAAGTCATTCGTGACTTGCACCGGCCCGTGTAACTTGTTGTGACAGTTGGAAGCAACTGAGAGGCAACGGTTTTTTAATTTTTAATTTTTAATTATATTTCTGCTTATATACGCCAGAAGTTTTGTTTGGTAACTAATATTTAACGGTGTTTAACACAGTTAGCTTCATAAGGCTTTGACTTTCAGTGATAACTGTTTTCACGTCTCTCTCCAATCGCGATACTTGTCATTTTCAAAAATGCAAAAGCCATCAGGTGGTTGAGATGCAAAACACCGACCACTATTATAAAATTACTCCCATCCTCTTTCAACAAAGATCCCCAGTGAGTCCTTATCATGATGGTCCGTTCTGAGGAGGGGATCCTTATTCGAAGATGCCGATCAATTCCCCAGTTTCTTATGACAGCCGAGTAAACCGTAAATCAAATACTCGGTGGTTTTCATTCTGTATGATACATTGTTAAACATTTTACACA
Organism: Opisthorchis felineus; assembly: GCA_004794785.1. Taxonomy (NCBI): domain Eukaryota; kingdom Metazoa; phylum Platyhelminthes; class Trematoda; order Opisthorchiida; family Opisthorchiidae; genus Opisthorchis; species Opisthorchis felineus. Next base: position 234,876 of record SJOL01006132.1, read on the forward strand.
CAGTTGGCAATACATTACGTAGTATAGTATTCTTTTCATTTGGTCCTATCTGAAGTACAAGTTTCCCTCCCTGATTAGTAAACATGGGACGCTAATATGGACTTTAATACAAAATTTGTTCGGGAAATCTCAAGCTTTCAACGATATGTCCAGTAAACGTCTCCTTAACCTTAAAATTCGTCTTTGTTCTTCATTCACCATGCCACCTTTTCTTAAGCCGCTCGCTTGATTGTCCTAAGATTTACCATCAATTAAAAAACGTCATCCACAATAAATAATAATTTTGGGCTCGTTGGTAATAATGTATTGGTCAGCTGTCACAGCCTGCATCCAAATGCAACCCCACAATAGGAAGCCCAAATTTCACCTCGTAGGTAAACTGCGTAATCAGTTTTCGAAACCTGCCAAAACTAGTCCTATTTGGAAGGAACAAACTGAAATCTCATTGCACACATAAAACAATTATTTGCCCCGAAACGGATTGGATGAAATTCCTAGGCGCTCCTTAATAGGTGAAATCTAAAGAATCCCTGAAAAGCCGTCCAAAACTGAGAGTGCAATTAAATTAACCACTGCACAAGTTCAGATTTAGTCCAGATACTAAATAAAAATTTATAGGCCATTATGGAACTGCATTCCAAAAATAGCAGGCCTTTTTTGTTCTATCTATACAGAGTAATGTCTGATACGCACATATTGCTTGTTCAGTGGAATATACATAGGAGTTTCAAAAGTTTATCCAGGCAAACAGGTTATCAGACTACTCAAACAGTATGAAGCTCAACCTTGATACAATTACCATACACTCTATCGGACATACTCACAACTACTCACAGGGGTTCCTTGCAGCCGAGAAGTATTGGCACCCAAAATAATCAAGTTAGATTTGTAAGTGAGCCTTACTCGGCTGGAATCATCTTAACTAAAATGAAATCTATGTGGTATGAAAATGTGCATTTCGTCCGCATACTGTTGACGCAAAAATCGATAGAATGGCGTTACACTACTCCGTTTTTTATTATAACATCTCTATTACAGCGTGACACTGTTCCAGCCAAAAGTATCTGGAGCTTTCCCTAGCCCTCAAGGTCAGAAGCTTATTTGACCGCATCAAACTCTGAGAAACTCGTAAACTGGCGAAAAAGAATCGATTTGAATAGAGTTTATTGCTCACTTGTGAATCAGAAGAAGCGAACGTGTTTCGTCATCGCTTTTCAAATTATCCATTCTGTCATCCTTCAACAGTGGAGTATCGGGGACAAAGTTCAAATCTTCTTGAGGTGCTTTGAGCATGTTACAGTTTGACGTCAAATTGTCCGGCTCTTGGTTTACGCAACAAGGCTCAAGAGATGGACTAGAGTACGTGAAGCCCCATACGGCAATTCCACCGTCACCTGGCTGACTACGTAGGCGAGGGACTCTTACAATCATCACAGGACCAAGCTGAACTTTGAGCCGCACAGCATGGCGCGTCGGGGGAGTAACGTTGACGAGTAATCGCACAAATGACTTTGTCGCTGCATTGTTTACTGACTTTTTGACGGCAGTGAGGGTTGTGTTCCCTGGGAAAGCGATTCGTAGGTAAAGGATTATGGTACATGTTATTTCATCAATTTTATGCCCAAAGTTGAATAAGTACGCTTAAAAATAAATGCGATACAAGTAAGCAAACTCTTCATTTTGATTAAATCTACCACAAAGTGAACAGGAGATGAAAATTTCCAAAGTGCTTGCTGAAATACGAGGCCATTGGAGAAAAAAGGTGTAAACTTGGGTTGAAGACCGATCAAACTCGGCCACTCAAAAGAAGCTGCAATCAGTGGTTGTGTATTCTTCTCCATCCCGTTAGTTCCGTATAAAATCCAGTGACTTCACGCAAATCATTAGCGTGCACGCAAGAAGCCTTCATTTCAGTTTACAGTCTTGAATTCCGCGCTCCTCGGGGTCACCATATTTTCAGCTCTAACGGCTGCGTTTCCACTCCAAAATCACATATTCGTTTCACGTCTAATTGAAACTGAGTAGAGGGCAAAAAGCTGCCGACTAAGGTACAATTTAGACTCAGCTTTTGATTTTTTCCGAAAACTGAATTAATCATCAGAACGCATGAAAATCAGTCAGATCTCCTTACCTTATTGCACAGAATATTCACCTTTGGTTATTTTTTCGCAAGCCTCAAATTGCACTAATGTGTTACTCTGCATAGGAAGAAGCGATGGATTGCGTTGGGGTGAAACACTGTCAAGGGAAAATCTATAACCGCTCTGCCTTGTTCTATTTGTTCTTGATCGATAATATTCAGTAACTGCAGCACGGCAGTGAAACCGTTCGTTACTTAGTCTAAGGGCTTCCGCTTTACTTTTCACAAAGAAGGAATCGTTCCAACAACTAAACTTAAAAAAATTTAACTCAACTAAATCGTCTCTCTCTGGTCATGCGATTTCGATTGTCTGGTCAATGATTGGAGTGAACGCATCAAACGAGACATTACAATCGCCACACGGACCACACGCTTGAATGTGCTGGTTGATTAGTTCTCTACTCCTAACTTTCTACCTAGAAGACTAATCAAGCTGTTGCATTAATTTTTTTCGGAACACGAACTGTCCATGCGGCTGATCAAAATTTATTACCCCAACTACCGTTTTGTGGATGCTTCTATCACTAGTAACGCAGTAGCCATTGGTGGAGCGGTGGTTTCAGGCAGAATGTTCCGAAAGCGACGTTGTCAGTTAGCCGCCACTTAATGAAATTGCCCTAACTTCCCCCCAGGATTTTAAAGTGCTGATAAAGTCCCAATGAATTTGGATCTGCAGCATGTGTCAATCTAGTTCCAATTCCATTCATGATGGTATTCATCAAACCGAGTTGGATGATATCAGACGTTGTGGAACATTCAATGTTTGTTTCATTGTTAATAGACACTAGCATCCTGCGTATGACCAGTTCATTGACTCGATTGTCTGGTGTTCAAAACAAATCTGCCGCCTGGCAACGGTTGACCTACTAAGTACATAGCATGTGCTGAGCCGAATGCCGACTGACAGGCATGTTGAGAGCTACTAGCCAGCCTAAGCGTGATGGCGTAGCAGTAATGAAAAGTTCCATTTCTTGTGTAACAAAGTAGTGAGGTCATACATCCGCCCTTTCAAGTTGTAGCGGAATGCTGTACTTCGAAAATAATTTAATACTACTTTTCAAAAACGCCTATTGCTTCGCCTCTCGGGTAGTAAACCAATGGTCGGATGTCGGCTGGTACTTTCACCTCGCAGTATGGCAGCAAAGTGTATTGGATAGTGAATTTTACTTTAGGCTGATCACTGGTTCTTCGCAGATTGTTAAGGGTGTGTAAGCTGCTAAGTGGCAAGGTCTTGTGAACCAAAACATAAACAGCTTATTGTGGTTTGGTCATACCAGACATTCAGAATAATGCCTCCGTATTTGGAGACTGAACTATATTGCGCTTCAAAGTTTTTAACATTTCAAACCTTGCAAAAACTAGTTCGATGTCACCTTGCCAGTGTCAGGGTTTTCGAAGCTTAAGTTTACCGTAGTACAGAAACTCATTATCCTTTGAAGTGGTTCATTTCGTTGGCCTATCTTGCATAGTTAAGCCCTGAGGAAGTGTCCTAGACAGCGTAGGCTACAAGATCACTGCAGTACTAAAGTCCACCAACGATGACAAGCTGGCTACTTGCGCACTTCTGTGCAAAAACGTCCTCAGTAGAATAGCCGTCTAGTGCTTCAATGAGATCTAAAATATACGTATTGGGTGCACGTGCCTGAACGCCAGAATCACTCATAGGCTTTACTATTAAGATCAATAGGCATACTTCTCCAAGCCAACATTGGCTTACTCCCGTTCCCTGACTTACATCACGTGGTTTATTTATAGTGTACATAGGAGCAAATCGTCAACCTGCATGTTTGTTAAGAGCAAACAAGATTGTATTCAACAGGCTGATTGAGAGATACAGCTTCCTTATTTAAACCGCAAAAGACTGATTTGTTTCGGTCGGTGATTGAACGAAAAGCCTTTTAGCAGTGGGTAAATACATAACCAGTCAAGTGCCTGTAACCAGTAAAATTACGAACATACGGGTTCGGGAAAGTAGTCATCGACTGCAGCACCAAAAGCTCTGCGTTTTTTCGGTAAAAAGACCAAGAATTTAGGGATACCCCTAACCGGGACAGATCTCACCAAAAAATAAGCCAATTGAAATGTCTCTGAGAAAGCAGTCTTTTAAGAGCCATGAGTGAGCCATGCTTACAACGATATTTTGACGATCCCACAGACTGTGTAAGGTGGGTTAGACAAAGAATCGAGCATGGGTAAAAAGTAGAGACCGAGTATACATGGTGTCAAGTCATGAGTCACAGCAACGTGACTAAGAGCGTGAGGCTAAATCGGACGCATCCCCAGTGTGGTGACTACCAGGGATTGTGCAAACCGAAGCTCATGAAGATCTGAAGCTTTCAATAAAGCCCTTGTGGGAAAGTACTTCAGGATACCATATTTTGACGGAAAAAGATAAACGAACTGGAAGTTTCGAGGTAAGGACAAAATAGTGAAGATGTGACACATTTGAACTGGCAACGTCAAAAATACCTCCAAGTTCCATCCAGCTAATTTGGTGCTCATGGACACTATTAGACGGTTGTCGTACCGTGCAACCAATGTGGAATGCATCATCTAGATGAACTGACTATTACATAGTAGGCAAACCCGGGCAAGGCATCCTCCACTACATCTAAAACCGGGGATGTCTCAAGGCACACATTAGATCAACAGCGTTCTATGTCTGATTAGTTGCGTTTACAGGCTTTGTAGCACCATCTCCACTGCATAATCACCTCTAAACGATAAATTAGATAGGCTTTTTACACTACCATAAGGTGGCTGAAAACTCTTCGACAGCCTACTACCGGTTTCGTACTTCTTGGGTCTCGCCAGGTAGGCTCGGCCCCGAGTTTTGTGGGCTGCCGAAGAGTTTTCGGCAACCTTATGAGTGGTGTATTACGTCGATACAACGTACCGTGATATCTCGAATATCGTGACAACTGAAACACGAGGCCCCCCTGTAGAACACAGTTGTTTGAAAACATCATAAACGAGAGATTGAGTTGGGTTCCAAGTGAGTCTCCCGTAAAAACCAAATTGGTATGCAAATGGGTTTATTTCGCTAGATAGGCTTTCCTTTATTTTAACCACTGCGCCAATCAGCGCCTCATTCTGTGCCTGCAGGTTTTCTTGAAAAAAAGAAAACAGTTAACATAGCTGTTTGTCATTTTCTGTTCTATCATGATGTGACTTAATGCGATCTGTTGATATTTCTGAAAAATTATTAGTGCCACTTCATCTATTCATGTGTGTTCATTTGAAAGTGTTTTTTTGAATAAATAAATACTTTTGATAAAGCAATCTCTACACAAAAGCAGAAGACCCCTGGTCGTGTATCAAAACTTCAACCGCTAACCTATGTAACCCACTATCCCAAAAGCTCAGTGAATGATAAAAAATGAGCCATATTAAGGCCTACAGAGGATCCCGAAATTTGCCTGCCATAGGTTATGGCTTTCATCGGATTATCAGTACTGCTGTTAGGTTTCAATTCACACAAAATTCCTTCAGGCAGAGCTAGAAACAGAGATAGTGGATGTGTTATCTAACACCAGAATGTTAGCTGCCCTAGGATTTGCGTTTTGATTCTGCTTATGGACTCTTCTCAAGGTATTTAGGACAAATATGTGACACATAGACATGTGCCTGCAGTAGCACAGTTGGCACAGCACACACTTGGTAAGTGAGAGGTTGTCGGTTCGAGTCCCTTCAAGGTTTCTGCTCTTTAGTTTGCATAGTGTGTACTTGGATCTGCACTCAAAATATGTTTTCTGCGCACTCTGAGCCGAATACTGGTTTGTGTGAAGGTTCTAAAATGTTCCCAGCTGGCGGTGCATAGCTGGCATTTTTTCCCATTTTAAATGGTTTTGCAAAGTGGAGACCAATTAGCCTCCTTTCTGGTGCCTTTTAACTGAGCTGATACGGCTGATATTGTATGCATGTGGGAAGCGGACATATATACGACGTTTAGCTAACATTTGGCGGTGGGTGCTTTAATCTATATAAACGCGCAAGATATAATTTCGGGTACGAAAAAGGTGATAACAGCAGTTGGTTGGTCTTTTGAAGGAGTGCTTGTCATAAAGCTAGGCTCATAATCTGCGCGAACGGTCTGCCCAATCAAATGATAGCGTGGAGCTCCTGTGCAATCACATTCACAGCTATGGTCATTTAATTTGGTCCGATTTCATTGTGTCCCTTGGTTTAATAACATGCACCTAATTCCTCCACATCGGAACTGCCAGCGAGCGAAAAACACCTTTACTCCTTCTGAAAACTACCTTCCCTAATTTTCAACCATTATAATATCGCAAACGAAATTAGCCACGTGCTGTAGTGTGTACGCTTTTGGGGTGGGATAATTGGAGTTCCAGAAAATTCATACCATAACATTTTCTTGATGAAAGTAAGATCGGAATGTGGCATTTTATTTCAAACCTATTGATTGTAGTATGTAGTGGGTTGTGAGACCCCTGGAAACAGTGTGGGCCAAATGGTGATACCAATATTTTCGAACGCTGCAAGGATCAGAAGAGCTTTCACCATCTTAAACTGAAAATCGGTGCAGCTGCAGAACAATTACCAAACTTCTAATTTTTAGTGCCACTGAATTTTTGCGCTACAGATGAATTAGTTTGCTGATTGCCTGGATCGCAATCTCTGTTAACGGAGTTCCACTAGATGTGGCGTCAACAATGTTGTTGAATCTATGACCTAAGCATAGGTTTAAAATTTCGCACATGCTTATGAAGTATAGCTTCTGCTCAAAAGTGGTGTAGGAGTTATTCCATGGAGGCCAATACAAGTTAGTTGATTAAGTAACAAGTTGATTCTCCACTAACTCAAGTGTATCGGAGCGGTGCACACTTATGCATAAAATTTCTCCGTGTGTCGCGAAGTTTGGTTGTTGTCAGGCAATCTTTGTTGACACAGGGTTCTGTTTACTGGGGCCAAACCGCAATGTCATAAGGAAGTTGGCATTATCTGACTAACAGATGAGCGATACCAAGGCGTAACGAGCACTGTTGATAAACTTTTGTCGGGTGTTCCGTAGTTACAAACTATGATATGCAACTTATTTCTACTGGATACTCTCCCCAATCACTTAGGCATATCCGGTACCGAGGAGATGCATCCTATTAGAGTTAGGGGTCTGAGGTTTTGTAATAAATTCCACAAGACTGATGAACTGAGAAGCACTAGTACTTAGCCCTAGAGAGGACACTTCTGGCGAAAGTCTCAGCGCAAAAACTCGTCCACTATTTCCGATCCTTACCATCGATTTACATCAGCAAAACCCTAAGGCATCTTCCCAATACCCTGTCATCCACCGTTTCGTTGGTTCGTTCTGCGGCGGAAGTTGCATGCGCAACTACATCTAAGAAAATATGAGTGGTCAAGTCTGAAACTATTGCAGCTTTATCCGAATGGAAACAATAATATTAAAATTTGACATTTTATGTGTTGTTTCGGAATAATTTTGATGTATATATATATATATATATATATACCCGTACTGTGGTAATTTGGCAGTACACAAACTCCACGGTATGGGAAGTTATCAAGCAGGTTGACTTGTTTGTGTGCTCCCCAGAAACTATCTGAATAAAACCATCAGGTTTGCGAAGGTAGCTTTTGTGATCGCTGGAAGCAGTAAAACCAACCTCGTTTTAAAAAGATATCAGTGTCTCAATCTCACGGATGTCGGCAAAATCCGCAGTGGTTCGATACCGGAAACCGTTCTGACGGATATATCTTATTCAATCTATATAACAAAAGATGCATTGAGATCAGCAGTCCGGGACTTAAACCTACCTGAGTTGGAATGTATCGTACTTGATCGATGAATAGATCTCGGCGATTTGTGGGCGATCCTGCTGAAGTCAGTCAGACTGGTCTCCTGTGAAATTAAAAAGTAAACCGTGTAGTAAAAATTGTTTATAACAGCTCACAACTGAACGGTCGCATAAAAATAAGGGGGGATTGTTTTCAGTAGTCGAGAGGAGAACATATCTGTGACGGGTAGAATTAACTGTCTCATTTCACAAACAACTATCGTGCGTATGATTACATTTCATAATCGTGGATAAAAATAAAGTTAGCGTTTTGTACAAACAGTCAACAGATTAGATTAAATGGTGTGATATTAAATGGTATATATCAAACAAGACATCTGAAGAAAAAATAGTAAAATTGTGGAAGGGTTGGCCTATATCGAATTCTTCAGCAAAGTTTAATCTTTAACGTGGACCGCAACAAACCTTCCGCTCTTATCGAAAGAATCAGGTTCTCCAGGCTTTGAAAGCACAGATCAAACCATTGATAATTATAGTGTGTGATTAGTGAATATTTTGAATTACACTCCTCAAAACTGGGACACAGAACCTCCATAGAAAAACCAAAATGCTGCCCATTTTTTCTTGATTTTGATTCCCTATTAGTGACGGTTCTTCGCTGCCGAAGCCACCTATTCGATATTTCTTTTCCGTCGATAAAATAAGCAGCTCTGATCCCAACTAGCCATTGACTGCACTCGTGTAGAATTGAAGGTCATTTTGACAGATATTACACGAACCAGGAGTTAAATGACTCAACAAACAAGTTTTCTACGCAGGTCCTCCAGTAAGTATGTTCCAGTTTTCTCTAACTTGAAATTTCTGGGAAAGAATGACCCGGATAAGACTTGACGGTATTCAGCCGTCTCATAATGTGCGGCGCGGAGTGAAGCATATTTTGGTCACACTCTAGTGATTTCCTAAGAAGAACTCATTGTAAGACTTTATAACAGATCGGTGGTCGTCCCTGCCGCGCGCGGCCTTAGATTTATCCAGGCAACGAAAAAAAACCTGTCATTAGTAATGCACATGGAAAAAATGTGTTCACCATAAACTTTAGAAACGTCTTCTGAGCTATCAATTTTCTTGAAGTGCGTCTCATCTCTGCGTCTCTCAGCCTTACTGTAGGAGTAGACACAAGTGTTACTGAACATAGCTGTACATTCGGGTTTGCAAACAAAGTTAAAATTCAGAAGTCGTTCAGCGCTCAAAGTTGCTTTGTTTGGTTCCGAATTACACTAAAACTGTTCTATGCGCTTGTATTCCACGAGATGGTTCAGTTCTGACAGTTTCTACCTAACTCTACCCATTATCAGGCACAGAGTTTGTCCAAGTGTTGACATAGGTTACTTTATTTTGGTGCAACAGTAAGAACTCGCCAAGGGACCACAAACGCTACAACGAAACGGCAACTCCCCTGTGAATTCATGAATTTGTTTCGCAAGATGCGATAAAATTTCTTCTGAGAAGCTGTTACCTGAACTAGGCAATAAGTGACCACCTAATATGATTTCTGTGGCCGAAGGATGAGCGACGCTATATCCTGTCTAAATAAGAGCTAAACACCGCCGTCTAGATTAAGTGTTCAACCAATGACAGGAAAGTTACGGATTTGAAATCATCTGAGTAACGTGAGACGCAAAGTGCTGATGAATCCCAATAGGGGTGAAACAGTCATATAATGCCCCTCGGCTTTTCAGAATAGATTGATCCCACTGACAGGATAAAATCTCAAACAAAAACTCCCCAATCTCCTTTTAGAAGCAAAAAAACAACTGTCGAGAATTTAATGGGTTTTGCTTGCTTTCGAGATACTTGTGTGGTGTCCTGAATAACCAAATCATTTTCCAGCTGGTTAATTTAGACAGAGATTCAAAACGTCCCAGACAGAAGAACGCCTAAGAAAGTTCTGATGAAACTTCTCATAAAACATGGAAAAACATTTCACGGAGACATGAGGAGCTGGAATTTCCAATAGATCATGTAGAAAATTTCCACTGTTGTAGTTTAAAATTTGTGCAGCCTACTTTTATGTGATTTGGTAGCAACATCGAGATGAGCCGACATTAAACTCATCTTGGGCACTGAAGCGTTCTTACATACATCCAGGAAAACACGGAAAATTTATCCAGAATCACAAACACTTAGGTCTGTTCTTCATTTGTTTGTAACGGCTCATAACCGTATATTCAGTCGCCGAAATTTAAAGTGAAATCCATTGAAACGGTCCAGGTCAGTGTCAAACAGCTTGCATCAGTTACTTTGAACAGGTTAAGTATGAATAATCTGTCAAAGTTTACACGATATTCACAATTTCCAAGGCTGTCTTGTTGCGTCGGTCGTTTCCAACTCTGTCATACACGTTATCCCTGCCGGTCATGATTTCCTCACCACGTTTTAGCCATCTCTTTCTTTCGATGAGAAGAAATCCAGGTTCTCAGGTATTTCGCACTACCCCACTGATCAAAACACCGATATTTTTCTGCATAGTCAGATACAACAGAATGCCTAAATCACTTGTGAAATTCAAATTCGAAAAGAAAAGTGGCGGCTTCTTCTGTCACTTCTCACGGTGTCAAAATGACATTATATCTTGTGTGGGATGAATATCACATCTGTCCACAACTGGACGGAATAAATTCCTCTACTCCGTTCAAGGCGCTTTCAGTTATGTTTGTTTGGCATACTTCTTGGGGCCTTCACGAACCCCAAATGGTCTTATAACTGAACAATTTCACTCAGGTTGCAGAACTGATTACCCGGGTGGTACCTTGCCGGTCCTTGAGCAACCTGTAATGGTTGCAGTGTTCGACCATACCTGTAGCCTGATGTATTTGTTGAACAAAGTCTTTCGGTCGTTTTTATGCGCACAATGAACAGGATGAGATACGTAATCCAACTTATTGAATGTATGACGTCGGTAGATACTAGACTTAGTTCGGTAGACAGAACATGACTTTGAGCCCGCGGGTCATGTACACTGGTAACAATGCAACTTGCTTCCGCCTGGTTAGACAACAGTGAGTGAAGCTTTAATCTTAAGTTACCAAGATGATTAGTAATCCAGTGAAGCTCCAAGCGAAGTATGTTTTCTCTTCAAGCGGACCATGTTTAATCTTAGCCAAATCGCTGTTTTTCTAACCTAGCCGTGGGCTGACTGCGTTTTAAATCGACAGCGATATTGTATACAAATCTTGAGGCAGGTTGTGGCGGCAATCAAGTTTCCTAGGTCAGACAACAAACTTAAACGACTGATAAGCAATCAGCGGGAGAAATGTTGTCTTCTACCCATAATTTTTATAGTAAAAATCTTACTAGGAAAAGCCACGAATGAAGGTAAACTTAAAGAGAATATGTTTGCATAATTGGGCGTGAGAGAGAGGTTTGCTGTATCAGAGCCTTAATTTCACCCATCGTTAACAAAAAGGTGTTCAAAAAAATCGCGGAACGTTTTGCACTCGTAATCTCACTGACTGTAACTAGACAGGCAAGCCTGATACATGTATTTTCTGGCAAAATTGCACCTACCTAGTTGCATAACGAAAAGCAGTTTTTCCAAACGAATGCCATGGAATGTTGTTCGATATAGCGTCTTCAAGGGATATCATCGACTCTGTTCCTATCTCATCCCTCTCCACTACCCTCTTGTATATTCTATTCAAATTTGGCACACATTTGTACATTTCCCAACAAGCTGCCTTTAAACTTACTCTGCAATTTCAGCTTGAAGGACACACGCAACAGGGATATCAATTTTCGTCACTACCTTTTCGGCATATGAAGAAACAACGGCCTTGCCATCTTGCAACACAGATGTCACACAGCATTGAGTAATAGAGTTTCTCACGTTGTATTCCTGACGACACACGACTACGCACAATAAACCTTGAAGTACCCGGTGGCGCCACCTTACGGTATAAAACAGACTCTAGCTCAGGGCTGATCAGGGATGAGTTCTACTTGGTCTGCAAAATCCTCCATAGGTAATGCCAGTATGGGTTACGAATATCCTACCTAAGGATCTGAATACCAGAACCTGAAGTTTAAAGCCGAATAGGGCAACTCTATGGAGGGACATTCGAGCTGCTTTTTGCCAGTTCGAACTTTTTGGCATTCTTGTTACTCAGCTAACTTTCGACGACGCTGTGCGACAAAGAACTGGAGCCGTGGATGGAGAGGTGGTGTGGAAGATTACAAAATGAACCGCATGCACCATGCACCATGCAATTTCGTCACTGCGTTTTTGTGCCCCATCAGCATCCGGCGATAGAACTTACCATATTACTAGCGACCACTCTTTTTACCAGTTATTAGAATAGGCTGAAGGCAAGACTGACCGCCACTGCATAGTTGCTGAACAGAAAATAGTGTTGCCTAACTCTCAGGAATCGCCGTCTGTAGACTTCTGTTGGTGCCGTCACATCCTAGCCCCACGCCGCTCAACGCCACCTGATAAGCAACAAACAAAAGTAGTTTACTCCTTGGAGCTTGGAAGTAAGAAATAAGTGCGACCGGGTTTCCGAAGCCTATGGTCCAGACCGTGTTCCGGGATTGTCAGCATCAACAGCCTCCATTAACTCCAGTATTCTACCTCACATCATTCGTGCCACGGGTGGTAAACAGTGACTTATGGGTTAACTATGTTGCGTTGTGGATTACTGGCCAGCTCATGACCTCCGACGACTTGAACAGTTCAGGTTCAACCACTCAGTTTGACCACTCTCCTAATGCGAAATTTCCAGCACCCAGTAATCCAGAAAGGATATCATAACTAAATAAAAAAAGCTTGACTATTCAGCAACAACCCACTTCGATGGTGAAGGGGATTTATTTATGCAAGCAGACTGTTCGTTAGGCGTGAAGATCTGGCAGGTGAAAAACAAATTGATTTTGGCATTTATCGCCTTTTTTTAGATCCAGCCTCCCTATATCAGGTGGTCGAATACTGCTACAACTCGTGTAACCTCTCACTTATGATGTTCCTGTATTTCATGATAGTATCCCGTTCTGCAGAAAGTGAGTTCTTTTGGAAGGCCTGTTAAGTGGAAAAGTGCTGGGGAATACTTTCGAATAATTGAAACTTCATGTCATCAGTCTTCAGAGAAAAACAGGTCATACAGCTAACTTTTGCCTTGTGCAAACAGATTGCTGTTGGACACCTTTAGGGTTCTCTTTCGTGTTCGACAACTTCCTCCAAAATACATGGGTGGACAACTTAATAACCACTTGGGCAAACTTACAGATTCGAAGCTTTCAGATGGTATTGCGTTGGCTGCTCCTATTACTCGGGAGAATGATACTGTTTTAAAACGACCGGTGACTGAGATGACACTCTGTGGTTTGGGCGCTGATCCAACAACTTAAGGATCTTGCTACATGGTTGCCAGGAGTTCGTCCTCTCTCAGCTTGGGTGCAGACAAGCCATGTGTCCTGTTTACTTGTAAGTCAAACATTCTCATGCGAAAGCATGAGGTATGCAATTTCACAATGAGTTTTGAAAGCCAGACCGGTGTTTACAAGCCCGAAAACCTCAACTGTGATGCGGAAACTGCCGCTTTGTGAAAGATAATATGTAAAACACGACGGTACGCGACGTTCGGATGTGCAGATACGAAGGTCAGACCGTTCGTATCGGTGATGTTTAAAGATGACTATTTTCAAAAATTACTGTTCGCAGAAGGCTGGGTGAAAATGCCTGCAATCAGCCGTTAGCCACGGACCGCTCACCTTAGGCTTTGTCTCAGTGCATTTGGTTCTCTCATTCTACGAGTGAACAGTAGGCAGAATATGGTCAGCGGTATATGGCCGCGCAAGCCATTATACTGAAAGCTTCTGGTGGGAGTCAGGGATCCTGTCGCTGACTCTTGACATTGGAAAGTATAGTTCAGCTTCATAATCAGAGCAGAGAGCTTTCGAGAATTTGTCATTGCTGACAAAAATAACCCGAATGGACAAAGCTAACCGAAACGTGCAAATAGTGCCTAGCCATACGTTTACAAAATGCTAATGCCTGATTGTTTGAAGCTCGGCAAAGTAGCCGACTGGAGAAAAGATCTTTGAAATGGTCGTTACATCTTAAGCTCCGTTGACAATTTCCGTCCTTTTTCCATTACACCTGACATCGTAATCAAGTGCTTGCCATAAGCACATTAAAAAAGCTCTGCTTTATGTGGCAGAAAAAATTCTCGTTGTTCCGCCAGTTGCTCTTTGTCCTGGCTGAAAAGTGGAACAACTTCACATTTAACTGAATGAGAGAATATACGTAGCTGTGGCACACGCCTACTTATAAAATGTTGGAAATAAAAAAATTGAATTATTCACGGTTTTCGAATTTTTGTGAAACTATGCGGTTATGAGGAACCGTCATGCGAGTAGCCGTATATGTCATCCCGCCCTAAGTTAAGAAGCACCTCGAAATCACGTGATTTATTTCGAGGCGTTAAAAGAGAGGCATTTTTGGCCTAAACCTAGATCGTTTTTGGATTTTAAACTAATCCAGGAAATTCCAAATTTTGGTTCACTACCAGCACGAAGTCTCAAACTAATCCGGCTGTAAATTGCCACACACCGTGTCTGGACGCTAAAAATGCAGTCGTGTCCAGTTTCACCGGGATGAAATTCACGTTAAACCTTGGTCTGTAAAGGCATTTAAAACTGCAACCCCGTATTCATTACACCAGTGTGTGATTAAAATCTAACCCTAAGAAAATTAACAATAAACGTGTGTGAAAGTTAGCACTTTTCTTGGCTTTTCAGAACATTTTAATCTTCTGAACTCTCCCAAGTTTTGTCTCCCTCGGGTGCATATATGTGTGCCTGATTACATTGTTCAGCTGCTGGCGTTCAAGCACGCCCATAAAAATGCCGCCCAACGGCGGACTAGTTGGAAAGTCCATACCCACTCTATATTTTGCCGACAATATTTTATAGACTTTACAATAAACGTACACTACGTATGCTTGTCAAGGGGTTTACTTGTACCCTCTCGTTCTACTTCTCAACAGAAACAATAGATGAAATGCAAACAAAGCTTATTTGCATTCCGCCTTGCGGAGCTGTAACCAAAACTGAAGGCACGACAACTTGACTGAGGTAGACTTTTTGCTTTTCCCGTCTTGATGCTCACAGCAGTGATGTTTGAAACACTTCCTACGTGAGGACTATACTGGTATCCACAAGCATGCCAGAAACCACGTCAAGACCTATTTTGCCTGATGGATAAACACATGGATCCGTATCCTGAAAGCTTGCATGGAGAATACTATATGCTCAGTGGTCAACATTTTAATAGGTCACAAGGGACTCCCACGAATTTTGCCTTCGTAAATGGTCGCATAATGGATGCCAACACTCTTCTGTTGAACCTATCGTAAATAAGTCAGTCTCGTAGTGCACTAATCGGTACTGTACCAGAGATTACCAATTACTGTCAGAATCTATGGATCTTGACTACTTACTGGCAGTCAGTTAGTCTATTGGATTTTTTACCTTGCCACTGGAATTTAGTGCCTAAATAATGTTAGTTTTATTGAGTAGCCGTTAGAGTAGCAGATTAAGCTCCATTGTATGCCATATTGTTTTGATTTTTGAGGGGGAAATATGGGTAAGTGAACCTAATGTGCTATCTGACATTCTGAACTCAGGTGATTGAATGGATAAGGTCGTGGTTTATCACTATAACGACACATGTTCGATCATCATTGGAAGCCTTTCCATGTGTCTGCATTTGTGCTACAACCCTATGTATGTTTATTGTAAAGTGTTTTATTGTTTTTTTACACAGTCTTACACGACTTCACCCATACAGTACGGAAGTACAACACGTGCACACACGCATGCCCCGGCGTGCTCGGCCTGTCAATTCACTCACTTTGATCATCTCCCATTTATGAACACCATTCATTATCGGTCCTGGTTCCGTAACACTCTATCGATTGTCATTTGTTGTACAAAGGTTCAGCTGCTGATTAAATACAATTAAACTTATCGTGACAAACTGTGTTTGGGAATTGGAGCCGTAAGAACAAGATTACAGGAACCTCATATACATGTGGATTACGACACTATGAATGGTAGATATTAACTTCGATTGTCTGTTATCAGACTTACTCATATCTTGTAGGTTAACCTTCAGTCCTCTATATAACTGGCTACAAAACCCTGAACGGCTACCCTTAAGATAAGCTAGTCTTAGAATGAGGACGTAAAATCATAGTTAGGAAAGAGTTTTAGCTGAATACTGATCTGTGTTCCATAGAACCTTGCAAGAAAGGCAAATGCACTCACTAAATTTAATTCTTCTCCGAACTCTATATCCAGTGGCTCTGTTCCAGGAAACCGTTCAAGCAAAGTTGTGAAGGATAGCTGGACCCTACTGAGCAAAGAATTGCTTGGACATAGCCAACCACGTTTATCTATCAGTTCAATTATCAACTCATCGTGTACTCCGGAGGTCATGGACAGTCTGGCTATTGGCTTTCGTGGGCCGGTCGCTGACCAAACTCTCCCAGGTGAGTTTAACCGCGCTACACAATGCTCCGCTCCAAACATTCCGGAAGAACTGGTATCGGGCTCGCCAAAGCGTTGACCTGAATGTTGGATACGTATACTGAATTTCTCTAAACCGGGGTTCAGCTGCGCAGTGACCTGATTAATCTGAAAAACAAAACACAAAAATTGGACTTGTGTGAAAGAATGGACGGCGTCATGGTCTATAACCACACACATAATGACAATGGCGGTTAAGAAGCAAAGCCACGGTCCATTACCGTTATAGGAGGCAGACCAATATTTTTATGAAAGCCTGAGTGATTGAGCATTTGAGGGAATTCCGACCCGGCACTGTCCTTTTGTATGGACGGCAAGTCACCCTAGATTGCGAGTCAAACTAAGTCAAACTAAGAATGTTCACACATTTACGAGTGTTGTCTCGGGTGATTAAAGGTAGTACTTCACAATGAAACTGATTAAACGCAGTCAGCTAAATCCAACCGTTAGTTCCTCCCTCCAGCATACAAGAAGATATTCTCTCTCAATGAACCAGAAACTGTAAAGTTAATGGACAAGTCTCAAAAGTTTCTCTGCATGTCTACGCCATAGAATGATTTTATACATCCGGTGATACATAAGGGACATAATTTTGAACCAAGAAAACTAGACGTCGGCCAGTCACTTGATCAGAGAGTAACGAAAGATAACTCGGCGACGCATTCTTAATACAGGGAACAGAAAAAGTGATAAACACAGAGGGAGAGACAAACAGCTGTCAAAATACATGCAGAACCAACTAACAGGTCTCACTCGTCACAGTCGGTCTAGTCTTGTTCAGTCTACACTAAGCGGGCACGATGTGGTGATAAAGATGAACTTTTCTTTGCGAGTCCCGTGACATTTAATGGACACATATTACTGCAAATTGTGAACTGAACTTGACACTAGTCTAGGACGTTTAGGATAGAAAGTGACCTATTTGGAGAATCGAACTGGCCACAAATAATGCCTACGGAGAGTCGAAACGCAGGATACTCAATAAGATCCAGCGGATGAACACTACTGTCTGGGCAAATCACCAGTAAATGACAATAGGCGACTTCTACACTGTAAGTGACAGAGAAGAAGGATGTTTTCTTGTGCTAGCATTCACTATGAGACTCCGTCTAAAGGACGATAAACTGTACATTTTTGCAGTCACTTTCCGTTTACTACAGTGTACATATCGGCTTGCCAAGTTTCAGATTTCCTTTTTTGCTTTTAAGGTAATAAGCAGATTGCCAGAATGAATAAGAGACCATAAACTCACACCACGTAACCTCCACAACAGAGCTGGGAGCGGAGAGGGGATTCGGAGATTCAACATCCTTTAACTTTCGAACAAAGTACACATTGTTCTGATCGTTTAAATTTGCCTTAGTCGGACGACATCTTTACCATCTTTACTATCTATAAACACAATAAAAAACTGGTTTCAGGTAGAAATTTATCTGACGGGTAATCTGCAGGGATGACCAGATGATGAAGTATTTGCATCCATAAGATCCTTTTTGTCTAGACATGACATACTACTCGCGAGGTTACTGAAAACTCTTCGACTGCCCACGACTGGTTTCACCCTTCTTGGTGCTCATCGGGTAGGCGCATCCCCCCCATTTTCCGTCAACCTTATGTTCAACTTGAACTTATCATAAACGAGAGATTCAGGTGGATTCAGTTAAGTCTCCTGTAAAACCCAAATTCGTGTGCCACTGGAATTGCTTTTTGGTAGCTTCCTTTTGTTTACATTGACATTTTAGCCATGGATGTCCCGGAATGACAGCTGAGTACTTGAAAAGTGCGATATCCCAGAGTGCCTCTTTCTTTTTCACCTAACTTACAGCCGGGTTTTAAGTGGTTCAAAACTACAATGTTCATGATTACCTCATCACCTATTTTTTCGAGGCGCGAAGCTTAGTCCCGCCCAAGCAGCCTCAATTTTGGGGGATATGACCACGCATAGATAATTTGCCTCAAGATTAAAACTACAGATTATCCAGTTATCTTTTCCCTGGCTCAAATTATGTTAATCAGGGTTCAATATTCCCTCGTTTGACTATTTTCAGATTCGCTATGAGCGGTTACGGGATTTGTTTGGACCGTTCACTTCCGGTACTGACACAATTCTTTCGAAGGCTCCACACCAAAAGCGGGAAGCACTGGGCTCGAGTTTTACCCTTATAAGGGCTTACCAACAGACGTAATATCTCAGGTGTGTCTGGTATGCACCCCTGGAGTAGTGGTAACACGCTCTCCTAGCATATTGGATGCCCGAAGTTCAAGCCCTGGTGCGCTCAAGTATACCCATTGTCGATAATCTCTAGTGACGGCAAAACGAGTCCAGTGCTTTCACGGTTGGTGTAAACCCAGCAAAATAATTGCGCCGGGACATAAAGCGGACTGTTTAAGCGAGAGTAATTTAAAAATGTGTTTCTAAACTGTTTACTTGCCATGGGTCATAAATTTTTCGTTCTGATATTACACATGGATGATAAGAGAGACTCACTGTGACTTGAGCCGCCTTCGTAGCCATTTTATATACATCTGATGTTGTCAAGCACGTAAGTTGATTTCGAGAACCCATGCCACGATCTGTTGATCCGGGTCGAGCTAACGGCTCTTCAGGGAAGCACGCAGACCACAGTTCATCTAACCCGGGGACCATACGCTTGTCTGAATTTTCGGTACTATTTGACCTGAATGTATGTTTATTTTCTACAAGATAAGTGAGCATGCAGTTTTGATAAACGCTACATGTGTGTGGTAAAAGCTGACCAATCAGGCAACTTGTGTTACGGGCATAAATCCTTGGGTGAAGAATATGCGCTCTCCAGCACAGTTCAATGTCGAAAGGCAGATAGTGAAGGTTGGTACATCGCTCGTGAAAATTTGACGAAGTACAGTGCAACGAATTTGATTGAAAGTTGGTGTTTTTCTCATTTGGCACACTTGTGAAACCTTGGTGAATATGATGTTGAACTTTTTTGAGGTGTAGGAACATTTTGTACCGTCTCTCTGCTCTTTCAAGAAAATCGACCTCTTGGTAGTGTGGTAGTGATACCTGAAAAGTAAGAATGTTATGTGAATACTGGGTAAATCATTGATAAAATTTAGTACCCTAAAGTTCAGTCATTATGGAACAGAATAACCCCTTACTAAAGTGAAATTTTCTAAATCCTTCATGCCCCCGTACATATTATTCCCTCCGATATCAGTCCTCTGGGACAATAAGATGTTATTTAAAGCGTACACTCCCTAGCATACTATGGTGTCATTTCACAAATACATATCGTTCAATATTAAGACTTCAGTCCACAAGGCAACCGTGTCAGTACTCATAATGCAAAATAAGCATAGAACAATCGTTTGACCCTATATATANTATATATAGTGACGAATATGCTGCTGAAGTTTGCTCCCATACAGGGACGTCCTGTAGTGGCGAGGTATATGTAGGATAAACATTGCCGCCACATTAGAAGGTTAGCAACCCTGAACCAAATCTACAAATGATGGTTTGCTGGACGCTTGTAGAAGCAAACCAGACTGACTGATCACTGTGCTTGTATTATTTGGCTTAGTCAGTTATAACAAACAATATCCAGATTCCATTCGTAGAAGAAACGTATTCCATCTGTCTCTGCAAGAAATAGCAACACATAGATGTAAATCACACGGTTAAAAAACAAAATGCGCACTAAATACCAAGCGCAATACAGTTTGGTGACAATAGATGCAGGTTTACAGCATTCTACATTGCATGCTACACGACACTACGCACAAGTAAGGCACTAGAACAAGAAAGCCAAACCAACCCAGAAAGCTTAGAGCTTCGTTGACGAACCTGTCTTCCTATTCATTTTGTATGATAAACGTTTTTGTGTTAGTAAGCTTATGCTTGAACTGCTCCAAGAACTATCTCTGGAGCTGAAACGTTTATCAGCGGCACGAATTTTATGGGAAATTCCCAAAAGTTACGAGTAAAAGAAGAACGAGAGATCTATCCGGGATTCAGCTGGCTTCCACTAAAAAATTGGTATGCAGATGAGTGTATTTGATGAAGTGAACACCCTCTTTGGCTGCTTTGTTCACCTGAACACTCGACACGAAGTAAGCAATCCGGTTGTGGCACTCCAGCTGTTCTACTCATCATTGCTTCCATAATCGCCAAAAGTATATACGCTTTTCAAAATTCCATTGTATGCCGAAATTTTAAGTCCTTTGAAAGAAGCGTAATTTTCAGATCTACGTGAAACACTGTGTTCCCCTGACAACATTTAACAATGCAATTAGGGCAGCAAAGTTGAAGGATGAAGCCGTTTCTTGGATTCCCGTCAGCTGTAAAGTGAGCAAAACAAGTAAAACCCACAAAATCACAATTTCAGCTGCCTTATTATTCTTAAATATGTTTTTCATAACATGTTTTCACCACGAAAACATTGGTAATCGCGAGTGCACGCTTAGTACTTTTAGGGGCTTGATAATGGCTTCGATTGACAGGTAAAGAATGCTTCGGAAAATTTCACTCACTTCGACCGACTGCACCAACGGTACTGTATCTGATCTCAATCTTGCGTTTCTGGTTCGAATAAGTAAGCTTTATTAGCTGATAACAAGTCAATAGTTCTATTACGTAGTAATGCACAAATTCCTTACGGCAAATTTTTCCCGGTCCTCGTCTCAGGTCATCTGTCAATTCCACTAAAATGAGTTCCACCGCAACTGCGGATGAATATGTAGGGAGTGGCTAGTGAAAAAAAGCGTTTTTACATTTTTTATCCTACGGTTAAACTAACAACAGATAATAAACAAAACATATGATACTGGTCAGCAAGTTGAACAAATTTTGCATTCTGATTCACATCTTCAATCCGGTCGTTCAGCTGCCTGTTTGTTGTTTCTCACTACCAGTTCCGATACATTTTAAATTTCACTGTCAAATGTCTAATTTAAAATCTCATCTTAACTGTTCGGTTTGCTGTTTAATACAATTTTAACAATAAGGTATGTGCTGGTCTTACGAAGAAATAACAAAGACGCTATTGCTCGTCAGTGTATGTTCTCCGATGCCTAAGATCTTTATTTTCAAACAGTATAATAAAAGGCGATGAGAACAGCTCTCATATTACCTGGTAGAAGAAGTGTGGATGGCACTTCATGACTGAAGCCACACCGTCAGATATTTTGGTGCCATACTGAACTGGTCGGCCGTTGCATTGTGTCTTGTCCAGAATCTTCACATAGCCCGTCCTTTTTGGATCAAAATCAAACGGTTCTTTGGGATGGTGTGATTGCCACATTGCTCGCGCTTTGTCAGTGATCTGCTTTTCCTTCTTACTTGATGAAAGACGATGTTCAACAAGGTTGCCAAACATACTACAAAAAAGAGAGCATAATTCGTAAGAATCATTCTGCCGACCGAATATTCTCTTGAAGAAATAGCGTAGGGGGAGTGGCATTATAAACCACAGATGTATCTATATTTTTCAATCCATGTCACGGAGTAACGACATATTTGAAGGCCAAGTCAAGATCGTAGGCCATGGGTTGAATGAAGTGGCAGACGTCCGTATTCTTGTTTCAGACCTCAAAAACTGTTGGCACTCTGCACCTTCGAAATACACGGACAGCAAAATAATGTCACATTTGGATCCCCACTGAGTCCCTGTTTTGCATACCCTTCCACGATCAAGCCCTTATCTCGGTTGGTAGTCTCTCTGTGCAAACCCTGTTGCCGGTAAATAGACAAAAGTTTTTGCATACGGTAATATTTCCCTCACTCTTGGAGTCCTCAGCTCGATCCATCGCAATGAAAAACCTGAATAAAATAGCCAAATGCATGCAAGATTGAGGACAAAAGCACTTAGCCCAGAGTAGACAGAAAGTAAATATGGGGTGCACGATTCCTTTTTGTGACGGTTTTTGTTTCATCGAACCAGGAAAGAAACCTAATTTGGTGTCTAGAAGACAGGGTTATCATGATCTGATCCTAGGACTTTTTTCCATAAGTGTACAAGTACACATGGTACAAGCGTCAACGAAAGATAGCTATCCAAAACAATCAATAGTAAAAACCGTGCAGTTTACGAAGCCGTTATCCACAAAGCATTCTGCAATGAAGAAGCAAACCTGCCCCATTCTTCCAGTTAGGAAAGATTCAAGAACCATCCTGAACGCCACAGGAATGAGAAATGTTAGTGATATCATTAGCAAGTAAGCTAAGGTACCCAAGTTTTTAAAAATTCACCTTTTCCGTGGGGTCCAGTTTGAACGACATACTGTCATAGTTTACCACCAGCTTCCTAGTGTAGTCGTTCTTATGATCATATCGACCGTCGCATACTGTACGTCTTACGACAGGACGTTCGTCAGGCGGTTACATGAACACATTTTCATTTCACTGAGGCGTCAAACAGAGAATATGTGCTTGAGCTTTATACTTGAGAGAGACACTCAAAATCGATCCTGATTATTTACCGAATAGTGAGTCTGCAGGGATCCAGTTTTGATACCCACCGTTCTGTGTTCAGATATGAATTTGATAGGACTTTTAATTTGTTTTGGACAAAGATCCGTTCAGCCGCAGCGAATCTATTTGTCGCTCTTCAAATGTAGTATTTTGTAACTATTACAAAACACACATAAGTGGCATGTAATTCCGTATAAATTCTCCATGTTCTGACTATGTTCTGAGATGATCACGAAAACTTGGCTTTATCCTCCATTCTTTTTGCGCTGGTAACCTCCAAAGTATTTGTTCGGGTAGGGAATACAGTAGCCTCCAAGACCTAACTGGGTGCTCCACTATTGCAGCAAGACCATTATTGCAAACCATCTCTGAGTGACTCGGTAAACCATTAAATCCAGGTATATCGGGGCTGAGGATGTCCTAAACTTACTTTCGCTATTTTGTTCCGTCCGGCCACCATCCAAAACATGTGACACGAAAAAGCGGGAATTTTAACCTCTTGTAGATTTCAGTATGAATGAGAGATTGCTAGGCGCTATAATTGTTGGGATCAGCCATTTAGTTTAACTACTTTGGAAATTTTTAAAAATGTCGCCTTTCTACATGATTGTCAGCTAAATATCTGATATAATGCGGCAAAAATGAGTAAACGTTGGAAATAACTCGCTGAAAATTATACACATTATAACGGACGAACTATACTCATCGAATATTCGAAGATGTTTTGTGTCTCCTGTCAGATTTGGAGATACTTCTACTGCACTAAATAAGAGTGCATGTGCAAATCGCAACAAACTCCAAGGTGACCGCTGCTTACACAGTAAAATAACTAGCCGCCTTCTCCAGTATTTTGAAGTATGGGACTTCACTCAATCTGCTGTCCTGTTGTCATGGCTACTTTGGAAATAATTCAGAAAACTGACCCGCGGTTGTGTTTTGCTGTATGCAGCCATAGTCCATCTCCAAAGGAAAACGAGGTGTATAAAGTTGTCTACTTCCACAGATCACCTCTCCGCAGAAGATAATCTCTCTTACAGGTGGTCCCTTATAGGTGGCCATATGAAGGCTGATCGCTTGTGAAAATTGTATTTTGGTATGCGTTTAGTTCGGTTTCACGGAGCTGCTGCGTCTTGTTGGTGCAAACCAGACGATGAATTCCTCGCTGTCGACAAAGAATTTGAAAATGTGGATTTCCCAATGGTGCTTTAGTCTAGCTTGTTTCTAAGTTCGTTGTTCATTAAATGGCTGAAATCAAATAAATGTTTGCCTGGTTTAAAATGTTCTTCTAATTTCCTCAGAAAGAGTAAGACTAGTGGAAGGTAAGAATTGTTCCTGACATTTAGCGGTTTTCGAGGACGGCTTGACAGTAAAATCTCATTTTTTTCTATTAATTTCAGTGCTTTCTGTTTGCTTCTTCTGTAACCGCTTGCCGAACAAAATTGTTTCCTTTGCGTCCGTTTCCGCTAACAGTCAGCACCAAGCAAACTGATTATTACAGACGGTCACATTCATTTTCAAGTCCATCAGAGCGACATGGAATCTACGTGAACTGCTACACCTGGTGAGCTTTGTACGTCCTGCCATAATTCACAAGGAAACAATGGACCGATTATGAGTGCAAGCCAGGGATATTGTGTAACCCGGTGGTTTTCCCCAGCTGTTTGTAGCTAACTGACTGTTAGTAAAATCCATCAAGCAAATTAATTTCTAGATTGTACTCATTCAAGGAAACTATCTCAAGCATACTACTGAGAACCCCAGCTGTAAGTAAAGTTGAAACTTTTGTCCCGTGCAGCAGTTAAGTTCTGGCATGTATCAAAAATCCCCTAATTTTATTGGGTGTATTTACCTCATGCAAACATACCTGTGTGAAGAAAAAATATTCAGCAAACACGTGTGATTCCCTGGAATATTTGTAGTCTGAATAGGTTTCTAGTTCTTTACGTCTAAAAAATAAAGACTGCTGCAAATGGCGACTTACAAGAAACTATTTAAACAAAAGGAACTTGGAGCAAATCGCATTTGAAACGGACAAATATGCAAAAGGGATCCGAATTTTCTGCTGGCTCGTCCATTCAGAGGCGTTCACTACAAGTCTGCCAGATACATTGATTTGCATACTAATTTGGTTCTTACGGGAGACCCGACTGAATCCGGCTACCTTCGATAAGATTTGCGAGGGGAGCAATCGGTCACAATGGTGATGTTTCCATGATGTGTGATGAATTACATGAAGTGCAGCGTTCAGGCTTATCTAAATGACCTACATCTATTTTCGAGATGTTACTTCACGTGTGCACCTGACATTATTAGTTAACGCTCAAAGACTCGTTTTATCGCCCGTGAATCTCATTTGGCTAGAGTTACTTGATCTTCAGTTGCGCTGGCTGCAGCATTTAGACAATCCATTGCTCTTATAATCAGTTTTGATACTGCTGGTTGACGCAGTCTATGGAGGACCATTTCTACAGATGAAATACAAGCCAGCAAATGTGGTGGGTGGCGATCTTAAATGGCATTTATCATTTATGACAAATCTATGACCGGGTATGCCGTTGCCGTTATGTGAAATCGCCTGCGCACACAAATATATCAGCGCAAACCGGTCAGATAGAATAGAAATAAACGGACAGTTTACGTGTGCTTCGCACATTTGGCCCTCAGCTATTGCGTCTACCAAATGATACCAACCCTACAAGTTTCAGCCCCAGAACTAAAGAGATATTGCGCACATGGAGAGAAATAAAATAAAAGTCACCTGGTAATTCCAGTGGATAGATTTATCCGCCTTTTGAATGAAACCATGCATGGAAGAAACAAGCCAATTTACTGGAAAGTTAGGGGTTGCAACTTGCATTCAGCGGGAATTTTCAAGACATCTCTGGATACGGTGTTGACAACAATAGCCTCGGAGGCTTATCTGATATGTTTGTTTTGATAGAAATCCGATCCCGTGGTTATGAACTCCTTTCTGCTAGAACAACAGTTCGGGATCAACATTGAATTATGCATGCAGGTACCGTTCACTCGAACGCTCTGGGCTTAAATGCATCGGGTTTTACGAAGTAATATTTACTGTGCCTAAATAGCTCCGAAGCTGGTTCGTCACTGACTTTCAGATTATCCAGCTGACATGCTGAGAAATACCTAACACCAGTTTGAAAACAGCCATCAGGGCGGTATAGGTCTACGGTAAACCAAAGACGGTGCATGTTCAAATAGAATTTACGTTTGACAAACTGAGTAAAACGTTCGAGACTGTTTCTGAGGTTCATAGCCAATATGTAGTCGATGTCCCCAAATAATATAAATTCGAGGGAACATTCCAAAGAGTACCTTCTATAAGTAAGTCTTTCATACAAAAGATATATTGCAAGCGGTACACGTGTTACCAGCAATAAATTCCGAGCCTTAAAATGCATATCACTTGCACTCGTGCTCGGTTGGAGGTCAAAGAATGCAACAAAAGCACGGAACGACTACCTGACCACATAACCAACCCACAGTTTGGTAACAAGGAATACTTGCTCTCATCTCACTACTAACAAGACAGCCATATAATAACTAGGCTCTC
Source organism: Opisthorchis felineus (assembly GCA_004794785.1). Classification (NCBI taxonomy): domain Eukaryota; kingdom Metazoa; phylum Platyhelminthes; class Trematoda; order Opisthorchiida; family Opisthorchiidae; genus Opisthorchis; species Opisthorchis felineus. The sequence continues at coordinate 261,404 of SJOL01006132.1, forward strand.
AGTCATCCTCTCGGGTACCCTCAGGCACCTACATGGTTGCTTATTCTATCAACAAGTAATTGTGCGCAATAACACTCAACGACACTGGATCCCAGACAGAATATTGTAACGGTGGCAAAAGAACTGACACTGTGTACCATTTTAGTGACATCAGCTCGGTGAAGGTGGGACTAAAGAGTCGATAAATATTGTCGTGATGGAGCAATAAGTGTAATAATCCGTTTGCCTTCTTGGCTTTATCACTTTTTGGAGTAGTGTTTCTTCGTCGATTAACCAAGTAGTTTGTGGTGAGGCCTCGGGGAGCGTTAAGATCTTATACACAGTTCTTTCATTGTGGGAATTATGAAATTCTCGTTCTCGATCTCATTCTCAATTTCGAAAAGGCAGCAGTACTTTCAACAACTGCACTTTTTAAACATGTGAGCGTGCTTTATTGCTTCCTATGGAAAAATGTTCTCAGCAAACATTCTGACGTGAGTTGCATGCATGGTTATATCTAGGGAAACCGAGCCTCCCAAATGTTCGGATTACTCCATAAATGTGGCACCACCTTCCGAGTTTTTAGCAGGTTTCAGTTTTCACCAGGCGCTGGGTGATAAGATGCTCTTAAACTGAGTAATAAGGAAACCCACATGTTCCATTGTGACAGTCTCATCTAAATTAATGCATACGATAACTGGATAAATAAGTTCTATTCAAGTTGCACAACCAATCAGTTTACTAATCTCTAAATACTAATCTACGCAACATTTTAGCCCATTTCTACTGGAAAGCCAACTATGGTAACATATAGTCAATAGGTTTTGACAGTATCTGCCCCGGAAACAGTAAAAAACGGAGAGCTTAAAATTGCTTCCCTGGTCATAAACAGACTTGTCAACAACCGCCTCGATCCTCAGGGTTAATTAATACATTTTATCACAAACAACTGGAGTAACATTATAGATTGCTATTTAATATGGTCTTTTGAATGCACCATGTTCGCTAAAACGAAAAAAATTGTTTGTATAGAATGATTTGGTGACCCTGTTTTGAACATGAGAATCAGTTGAAACAGAGTATTATTGAACTACTACACACTCTGCGCTTACCAGTTTGGGATAGTGTATGCAGTTCTCATAGTTGAAATCATGGACACATCACTACAGCCAGTTAGGTTATATTGTTCTCAGAGCAGCCCAGCACAACTTATAGTTTGTCTCTGATGACGCCGAAACACCTAGACTCCTTCATCAGTTGTATTTAACAGCAAGAAAACGGAAATGCGCGTTGTTTGGATAATTATGTCAGTCGCCAGAACACCCCATTACATATGATCGAATAAAAATATGCACCCGATGTCCCATGAGTTGTCATAAATCATCCGATCGTAGTTCGGAAAAAGCCAGCGTGCGGGAATCAATTTGGGATGGAAACAACAAGAAGGAAAACATTTTACTGAAGAATTTCAACTTACAGATACTGGAGAAAATTTTCAGGGGACTTGATTGAAATGACTTCCGCGAACTCAAACACGGGCAACCTGTGGAAGTCCTACCTTGCCATATCCAGCAGGCAAATCATGCAAAGTAAAGCACCACAAATATCTAAGTAATATAACCGGTTGTTTTCAAAGTCTGTTGTTTATATGCTACTCAAAGGAGAATATAAATCTCCGGTTCGAGCTTAAAAGCCGTGGTTCCAAAATGACAACAGAAATACTACGGAGATAAAATTGCAATCAGCAGGTTTTTCCTGATCAGAGGGCAGTGTTTGATTACCTGGACCAGTCAGACTGTAAAACAGGAGTCGCGTATTGGGAGTAATTTAAAGAACGCTATCATGAAAAAAAGCAGGTAAATCGAGTAAAATTTAAATGGACCCCACAAAACGCCCTGGATATTGAGAGTCCGCATTTCAAACTCTGTAGGTGCTAAAGACTTTGAGAGCACAAAGCATTAAAAGTAATAAGCTATTATCAAGGTCCATATTTGATATTTTGCCTAAATTCAGCTAACACCTTACACCAAACATCAGTCCTCGTCTAATATTAGTTTAAATCAGAGAAACTAAATGTGACTCACCGTTGGCAGTCCTGTCGATAGACAACTGGGTCTAACATATGTGCTATCCAAACCCAGTAGACATCTAGTGGAGCTCCGGAGGTGAGCTTGTATTCGGCCGCTAGAGGGAGCCAATAAAATGTGTATCGATATTGTGCCATTTCCTGAAGTTCCGAATTACCCTCGTGGCCTAACAGGTCCGTTATTTGGTCCAGCCTGCAGAAAAGCTCAACTAAACGACGACAAACGACAGGCAGATTAAGTGACACTGGGATCTTTTTGGGTTGGAATGGAGGCCATCCGCTTATACAGGCAATATCTTGCATCTGTATGTGAGACATATTGGTGCTCACCTCCTCCGAGCTGCTCACATTGCATGAGCGTCGAGAATTGCAGGCAAATTTTGAAGTTGGTCCAAAATAAACTGTTGTTTCATTTGACAGAGTAACGGGTGGCGATAGACTCTCACTTCCGTTTGCACTGGTACAATTTAGACCGTTGAGTTGAATGCGGAGATCTCCATTTTGATTTGTTCTGGACCGGTCACAATCAACCGACATGTCATCAGAATTCGATGGAATTGGAGGGGCTTGCCTTTTTATGGATGGAGAAGAAATGGTCATGGAAACTCCGGGTTTAGCCTAAAACTAGAATGTAAATAAAGCTCTAATAGATAATATCCTGTCATTGGAAAGCGAAAACAGTGGATAGACATACTGCTTCCTGAGCCATTCCATAGCCAATTTTTCCTAATTTCCAGAAAACTCCTCAGAAAAATGAAGTCAGCATCAAACTAAAAAGTAACTATGTCCACCAACAAAATTTCAAAATAGTCCATAATGTTTTCTTTAAAGATGATGTAAAGGCTTGCCTAAAATGGAAACCGTACATTAGGCAATTCCCAAATTCTCGAGCAAGAAGTAACAGTCCGCAATTCAGTAAATTGTTTGTGGATAATTGTTTCCTCCGTTAATGCATCCATTATTGAACTTTTTCCAGCCTTCAAATGATTTATTTTGTTTGCTTGGTAATATTGTGCAGCTGCGTCCTAAACAATCCAATTCAAGTTGCATTTGGACGATATGGACCATTATGTTTATGATATTGCAGTAGTAAAATCCACCTCCCACCACCTTCCCAGTTAGAATTAGTTTTCACAGTACAAAGTTGCGCAATGAAGATCTCGTCCTGTTGGCGAAGCCATTCTATGCTGAAAAGCCTAGAAGCACTGTGCAACGTCAGCAGTGCAGCTTGAACCCTTGACCTTTCTCCTAGCAGTTTGAACACTTAATTGTTTGGTCACAGGGGGCATACATGGGATTCATTGAGGAAAATTCCCGAACCCCCTCACAATACCAACAAAGTAGCACAATATAATCTTGACTTAATAATTAGAGAATTCTGTGGCAATTTTGGCCTGGTTATTTGTACTTAGGTATCATCTGAATTTCAAAGCTCGGGATTAAAGCTGAGTCACATTAAGCAATGCAATGAATTGGTCAAGTTTTGCACATGCGGAGCCGTCGTGTACATAAAATGCTCGTGTTCATCTCATCTTTTACATAGCCGACAGAGGTGGATTCAGCCATGAAAACTGCGTTTTGGCCTCCGCCTACAGAATTGAGTAGGACGTAGCTGAGTGGCAGTGATCACCGCATTGTTGCCGTATTTTCCTGTCCGGGTCGTCAAAATACCTGCGAAAAGTTAGCACAAGGTCATTTTTCTTCTCACTTTCTCGCTTGAGCTAAACAGGATTTCTTCAAATCTATTCAGTATGTACGGCACTAAGCCAAATGTGCTCAAATAGGTTATACCAGTTTTATGCTGTGTATGTTTTTGAAAAATCAACTGGTCCCATGGAATGTACACTTCTCTAAAGTGTTTGACCAAGGCATTTCAAAATGATAAAGTAAGCACCACGACATTAACGCTTTGAGGAAAATTTCATTGTGACATCAGAATTCAGCTTTTCCACTCTGGTCGCAACTCCGGTAACCTTCAAACATCTGATCCTACATAACGAAGCCAGTAACTTGGTATGTTTCTAACCGGTGAACAAAGAAATGAGTGCCAAATGACACATTCTTCGATTGTCTGTCTTAAAAATGGCCAAAACGAGGTCAGAATGTCTCTCTCATCCAGCACCTTGACAGTTTTGGCACTGCTATAAACCCCCATTATCAACGGAGTAAATGAGCTGCGCAGACATACGGGTACAACCAATAGGTCAGGCAAATTTGCAGTTTGTAACACAAGGCCACACAACTTTTTTAAAAAAGCATGGCTTGATCCCATGCCGTAGGTGTGCTCGTAATTCACAGATTTTAGATCTGTATTAATTTCATCAGCTTATGTGAAGCAAACACAAGCTTAAAAGTAGATGAGGGGGGAAATTTAGTAAAATGCAAAGCGAAGACGCAATAATGTGCATATTACAACAAACAGATGGTTTAGTGTACTCTGTTAAGAAACTGCCTCTTGGGAAAGATGTCCTGCGGTCGGCAGCGTAAGACATGTTTAAACGATAAAGATCCTTTAGTTAAACCCATCATAGGTTGCATAAGTATTCAACTAAAATTTTAACGGTCCGTGTACTTAACTGTTATGTTTTCCGCTACGCTGATTGCCGGTAAAATTACACCAAATAAAGTGGTAAAACAAATTAGGAAACAAGCTGGGTTAAACTTCTGTATCGTAGCTGCTCTCGTTTGGATATATCACCTAGGGGAACTTTAACTGTCCTAGTCTTGTGGCTTGTCTACTCATAGGTTGTCCTGCCAGTGGAAACAATTCCGCGGGGAATTCGAAGGTTTTTTTAGGTTTCTGTCTTGGGAACTGGCCCTGACAAAAGATGATAAATTTTCCCTAATGATAAAAGGTTACAAGTATCAGAGTCACTAAAAGCGTCCTGCCATGGGAAGTGATTTTTAGTTTTGTTGCATCTTGTTTTTGTTATTGCTCCGATTAATTACATGGCACTCTTTTGTGATTCGTGATCTTCTACTGCATTTTTCTCTGATGACGTTGTTGGTATATTCTTCACAGGTTAAAGAAGGATTTAGCAGTTTGCACATTTGTTGTATTTCGCTTTATTTATGGCTCTAAATGGCAGGCTAATAAGATATAAAATTCAACCTTTGGTTGCCTCCCACAATGAAAGATGTTTCAAATTAATTCCAAAGAAGGTCTTTGGTTATGCTCAATCACCACTTTTTAACAACCTCTTAGCGTGAATTATTCCGCTTTTACTCTCAGCCGGTTTTAGTCAGTTTTCTTCGGAATAATTCAACGCCTATGTTAGTGATCGTTGCCAGTGCCTGAAAACGTAGTATTTTGGCATAAACAAACAGTTGGACGACGATCCATTGGCACCATTTCTACATTATACATAAAACTTTTTCTCTCCCCTCCTTGAACGCAACTGATTGTTGATCACTACTGTTTACCCTTCTTGTTTTTTTGTTTTGGCACGCTGTTTCGCACCAAACTTAAAGTCCAGAATTATTAAAAACATTAAAGTGTATTATGCCTATGAAATGTTTGATGGTCGCAGCGCAAATTGGACGCCCCTGAAATTCGTAAGTGATATAATTTGTGCTATTTTAGCGACCAAGTTGCAGTTTGCGATTATTAACTGCCTAAGATCGAGGAAACAGGAGCAAGGATCCTTGCTATGCTGTCATGAAAAAATAAAATCGTTAGCCCAGGCAAAGTAGGGTCTTATTAATCTGGGTTATTAGTATGAAAGCCGAATCTATAAAACGTGCATCGTTGGCATTTTAGAGGTTGCTTGTTTTTGTAGCCCTGTAAGTCACATTGTTTCCAGGAAAGATTTTCCAAATTTTCGGTTGAAAAACTAAAATTCTGAAACTTGATGTCCATATATGCGTTATTAACTTGTAAGCTTACACTTCTGAAGCGTTGCTCGCGAACTCTGTACCAGGCATAATATAAGTAAAGACAAATTTTGCGACAACACTGAAGTATAATAGATTAGATACAATAGTAAAAGGCGCTTGGAGCCGAAGGCATAATTCAAACAAAACATGCTCCAACTGCAGGACAGCGGTCTGTGAACAATTTCCCCAGTTCATTCAAGTATCCCTGAAGGATGTGGACAAGTAATCATGCATAAATACGGTTGTTAGAACCAAAGAAGTCACCCAGCCTGGATAGCCCATGAGAAAATGTATTCAGACGCAAAAACGGCACAGCTAATTCAGCCTTATAACACTCGAGCACGTTAAACGGCAGATAGCTCTAGAAACCGTGTAGTCGAAGACTTTGGCTGTATTTGCGTTGCTGATGCTAATGAGATACTAGACTACTGATGACTCCGACATAGATTTAGTGGTCAAAAGCAATTTTTATGCATTTTTAAAGTACCTGATCCTGTAACCACAACAAAGTGACTTCTATAAACTTCTTCTAAAAACTAGATTACATTGCTGCCAGTCCAGATGACCAGCGGGCTCAAAGTCATGTTCTGCCTACCGACCTGAGCCTACCATCTACCGACGTCATGCATTCAGTAACTTGGGTTAAGTATTCCATCCTGTTCATTGTGCGCCTAAAAACGACCGAAAGACTTTGTTCAACAAATACATCAGGCTACAGGTATGGTTAAACACTGCAACCATTAGAGACTGCTCAAGGACCGGCAAGGTACCACCCGGGTAATCAGTTCTGAAATCTGAGTAAAACTGTACAGTTATAGGACCATTTAGGGTTCGTGAAAGCCCCAAGAAATATGCCAAACAAACATAACTGAAAGCGCCTTGAACTGAGTAGATTACTATATTCCGTCTAACCGTGGACAGATGTGATATTCGTCCCACACATGATACAATACCAGTTTGACACCGTGAGAAGTGAGACAAAAAGCCGCCACTTTTCTTTTCGAATTTGAATTTCACAAGTGATTTAGGCATTCTGTTGTATCTGACTATGCAGAAAAATATCGGTGTTTTGATCAGTGGAGTAATGCAAAATACTTGAGAACCTGGATCTATTCTTACTGAAAAAAAGATGGCTAAAACGTAATGAGGAAATCATGACCAGCAGGGATAACGTGTACGACAGAGTTAGAAACAAGGCAGTTATAGACAATGTAGACATCAAATAAACTTTGAAAGGTCATTCATTCTTGACGCAACCTGTGGGAATTTACTGCAAAAAAAGTTAAACATTAACCTGGACCGTTTCAGTGGACTTAACTCTGAATTTCGGCTACTGAATATACAGCTATGAGCCGTTGCAAGCAAGTGTAGTATGAAATTAAAGCTTGTGACCTTCTGATTCAGGATAACTTTTGCGTGTTTTCCTAAATGTATACGGAAATGCGTTAGTTCTCTAGATGAGTTTAATCAGGGCTCATTTTGATGTTGCTACTTGTAGCCTAACGACAGACTGTTCAACTCTCTTTCGGATGTTTGTGCAGTCGAATCTCCCCAGCAGCTGGTGTCATGCGCTATATTAACCAGTAAGAACAAGAAAGAAACAGCGGTTCACTGCTTTCAAGCGTTTCAGTTGGCCTCAAATCCGCGATGAAATCCTATCTTGAGACTAGATACCAATCCGAGGGAAATGTATGGGTGTCTACGTGGGTGGGAAGCCGTAAAATTGCTCAGGAACCTCAAAGTAGGTTGTGTCTCCATCAGACCTCACCGTCATCCAACGTTTCTATTCAGCAACAAAAAGACTACTCCTGGTTTCTGTTATGCTGTCGTGCAGATTCAAATAGCATTACACCTGCGTGTTTTGACATACCTGTGAAAGGGCAAGCAGTTAACTGTAAGTAATATTCTGGGTTTAAAATTTGCTCTTCCAAATTTATACTTTACAGAAGTTGACCTGCATAGTACATTGAGTTAGTCGTGGCTACGCGTTCCACAAAATTATTTTTAACTGTACACTTCCTAGCCTGTTTCATTTTCTGCTTCTTTGTAGTGTGTGGTTACAGTAAAATGTTTTTTTCCACTCAGTCTTAAGGAACGTCGTCAGTTTATTTAGAGTCACGATTAAGGCGTCCGACTTATACGAGTAGCTTTGGTGGCATTTTCATTCCACTGAATGTGTTCCGTTTGACTGAACCTCATTCCTTTAATTCAGCCCAGGAGTTAAACTATGGTCTTCTCACTCAGTCTGTTAGTGTACATAACTGATGAATTCTTTTGTCCTTGGTTATTATCCCGCGAACATACGTATTATCCGTTTTTGTTTGTAGTATTTACGTTGCTCTTCAGACCACATTTAAACGAGTTTTCGTGGTCTAGCCTGGTGGGAGAGCCGGCTGTCGCAAGCTGCCGGTAAGATCATAAACAGGAAGATATCTATGACAAAAGCTTAGAGGAGAGTGAGGATAGAGAAAAAATGCTCATTAGGATAGGTGCATACTAATATTCTCAACTCAAGCATTCGCCAACAACCACAACCTATGAGTATCACAGAGGGGAGAGTAATTTACAAAACTATTGAAACTTCCATATGGGAATTTGTCACCCGACGAGCCAGTCAGCGCGTGACATCGATGATGAGTTCCGCCAAAACCTGTTCAACTGCAAGATGATCACGATGCTGACCAGCTCCTCGTGGCAGAACGGTAAATTGCTTAAAATATAAGCCAGGAGTTCGCGGTTTCGAACTTCCTTGGAGTCTCGCGAGATGCGTGCTTTTGGTGTTTTCCATTAAGGATAAAACACCTGGAAGATGCCTCTCACTCGTCACTTAGAGGATAAAATCTCAACTGAAAATAATGTGCTGTGTATAATTCTGGGTTTCCTTAGAGGTCCCCTACAAAAATAGTGTTCTCTTTTTTATCTATGCGTTGTACGTAACCTACTAATTTAATCCTAGATTATTTTTAAAAATCACTAGATTGGATAAAATCCTGGAGGAAAAGAAATCTACATTTGAGAATCCATCCGTGCACCTGTTTTTTATTTTTGTTTCGTTTGTTAACATTTAAGTCTAATTAATGAACTGGATTATTCAACTTTTGTGCCAAAATTGTCTGTGCATGCGAAATTGACTTGGGAGAAAGCCCCACTGATTTTACGTACTATTGGTTCCTAATTAGGTACCGATATTAAAATGCAAACCTCGGAAACTGCATGAATTTCGTAAAAACGATACAATAAGTAAAGTTATTAAACGGTAGAATATGGCTTAGATTTACCAAGTGGTTTACATTAGAGACACAGCAGTAAGGAAAGTGAAGCAAAAGTTTCATATTTGAGGAAATAAATACGAAATTCGTAGAAAAGCTGTTCTATCTAGTCCAGAAAACAATAATTCCACAAACCCGTCCTATAAGGTTGGATAAAACTTTCCCAGCCTAAGTAGATGTGAAACAGCAGAGCTTATTGCTTTTTTCCTTTAGGAGATACCCCGTAATCGGGTAGTCTAATTTATGTGTTTGGTGAAGAGACAACAAACAAGTTTTATAGATGTTGCCAGAGGAATAACAAAACTGTTTAGGGTGTTTACAAACGTCCTAATCCTGTTGTGTTCTCACCCGGGGGGGGGCATGGTTCCCAGACCCCAAGGAAAGATTTCTTTCACTTGAATGTACAATCATTAATCTGTCTGACAATAAAAGAAAGGACAGAACTCACAGTCAAAATTAAGGCACATGTTTGACAGACGAGCCTAACGCTAGGTCACGCAATGATCTCAGGCCCTTATTTATTAAACTCAAGACAACATGCAGAAACATGCTTGTTTGGAATATCAGGGTTCTTGCAGCAAATTTCAAACAAGTGTAAAGGAGTCAGCTAGCTCCGAACGTGCCGAGCTCGCGTGACGTTAGCTAACACGTTCGTGCCAGTCAGTTCACATGCAATAAAGAGACTAGTTTGGACAAAACACTTGGTCAAACACCCGAAAGTGTGCAGTCACAGCATTATTCTTTTTTTGGGGGGAACAGAAAAAAACAGAAAGACAATGTAACATGTGGGCCGGGACACAAGCAGTGACGAAAATGGAGAAATGGTTATCGAAATCGCAAAAGTAGGTGAACTCAAGTGAAGATAAGGAAAACTCTTTTGAGTAGGCTGGATTTTGGTAAGAGGCACACCTTCGTACATAACAGAAAATGACTTTAGAATCAGGTAAAGGAAAGATAGACGGACATATAAGGGAGACGAGTTTGTTGTATACTAGCCAAACAACACGAAACCCAGCAGGACAACGGCTGCATGTCTGCCACCAACGTCGTTGCTGGGCATCAAATGCTCTCAGTGTACGAAGAGATAGAGTGGGGCGGAAAGGACAATTTAGGCACACGAGAATTATCATCATCATTATCATTGACAGCAGTGAAAGGAGAGTTGAGCGTGAAAAATGCTGACTTTTGTGTACTGAACGCCCCAATTCGTGGTAATTACACACTCCTCCGGAGCGTATTGCGACAAGGTGTAACAATCCGGCCTTTATTTGACGAGAGAGAACAAAACCAAATTTAGCGGACTCAAAAACATTATTGTAAAAACTGAATGGGTTAGTTTTCCTCAAATATTAAGGCTAGATGAATGGACACTAGTGAGTCAGTAGCTTGGGCGTCCTCGTGCTTCCAGTTCATATCAGTCTACATGATTGGCGTGGTGGACAGTTGTACAAGACACCTTGGTGCACAGGACACGGAACACAGAAGTGTTCACTGAAGTCCGGTTTCTCGTCGGATAATGTTGGGTGGTTCAGAAATACATTAAAAAGCAGGGTAAAAATACGGATAAGAGACCGTACCAGGTTACTTCCATTTTGTTGTTGCAAGAAGGGTTTTTCGGCAACACCGGCTGGAAACACGAAACCACTCTTAGGGAATGGGAAAACAGTTGTGGAGTCAGTTCCTGTCAGACAATGTAGGCGTGAGATCAAAGTCACCAACAACAGGTACTGCTTTTCCAGACTATCCCAAAAAGGTATCAAATGTAATGGATGTGCGTAAAATTAGACACGTTTCATTTGCTGTGGTTTTCGCAAGGACATTATGGCCATATCTGAAGGCTTCATGTTCGCCGCCCTGTAAGATAAACACGTGCAAGCCATTCATTGGCACTTAAACCGTTGCGTAGATCGTAGAAAGGAAACTGCCGAGTTTACTTGTCCTCTGCATGATCTTCTTAGTAGGCGCACTCAGTTCTCCTACTGGCATAACCTCTATCACCACTGATAACTCATACGGAAGGCTCTAGAGCAACACTTGCAAAATTGCTGGTATTCCAGTTTTAACCTGGTAAACTCGTCACAAATAGTAGGCAACTGAAAATTGCGTGCTTATACAACAGTCCACACCTTACCCTCCTTTCCAAACTATGGTATTACCGTGTTCATTTTTGTTCGTTGCTGAGTGCCAGCTTTTGTGCTTCGATTAACATCAGATTCTGCGATTCTCGGCGCAAGACTAGTTTTGATACAACAAATAATAAGTCAATACAAACCAATGGGTTAAACCAAATTTGGACCCAATGATAAGGGTGGAGGTGGGAAACAAAATATGGTGAATTTTGTTGATGCTTTAGGCTAACACGTCACAAATCCATAAGATTCCAGAATGCGACTACTTGTAGAGTTTGGCGAATCCACAGGCAAACATAAGAAGAGAGACGAAAAAACACGTGCCACCTTTCCTGTAGATTAAAAAGAGTGATTACTTCTAATCAGTTCGCCGATTTTATGTTTTGTTTCACTTCAGTAGAGACAGCTAACGCTCTCTGATGTGCATCTGACCGCCAGTAACTGTTGTCATTAGTCCTCGGAAAAAGACCCTTGCAAAACGACTCAAATCCCAATATAGGATGGTTAATTCCCTTGCGCCAAATATCCTTGACCATAAGTTAGAAACTTTTTTTGACAGTCGTTCATCACTGCATGAGGGAATGCATTCCCTGTGTCGACTTCACCCAAACTCATTCAGAAAAACTTTAATTTTAGCCAACCGCAGTAAGGTGGTATTTTCATTGAGCAACAAAAAGCCATTCCGTCGGGAGAATACACTTTGCTGAAATATAAGCTGTGATATCTTAAGTGATGATTTACGCTACAAAATTATTTGGTTATAAATAAGTAATACAAAAATGTTAGCAATACGTGTTTGAATAACACTGGTACGTAAATGAAACATGTATCACTTCCAAATCAATTGAAAATTTATGTCGCTGATGACACTTGACAAAGTTGCGCTTTTGTGAAAGATGCGATTGAAAGAGCCAATCATACACTCCTTGAACATTGGTATACCTATGAAACTAGTTTACCAGTTCATACGAAAGATACCTAGCACTGCGTGATGTATAATCCATGATAATAGTGGGTATCAGATCATCCTGATGTTGGTTAATGTTGGGTATTCTGACAACCTGATTACGTGTGCAAACTTTGGGAGGAAGCTTTAGTCATATGAAAACCTAGTTAAACGACATAGGCGCTTGGATCAGTCAGCCTGAGTTTGGATTGATCTGCTTAGTTTCAGCGGTCTGAGACAGAGTGCGTGATCAATCGATTATGACCAGCTGTTAGTGGAGGTTGGGACTGGAGAGTTTGTGTAGGTGTGCAAACTCCAACTGATTGCTCTATGAACCGCTGTGCGTCATCAGTTACATCAGTTACAGTCTACCTTCCACCTGTGTTTACTAAGGAGTACGATCAGTCCAGTCAAACTGAACTGCAGACTTGTCCCATACCTGGGGTTGACAGTTCACGTAGTTCGACCTTATGACGTCTAATTACCTCCGTTCCGTGTATAACCTGAAAATCGACAGTCGTAGTAGCGTAGTCGACTTCATGATTTGCTTTCAATGTACACATTCTGAAAACTGAGTCACCTTCTAACTTTTTACACACCCATGTGGGACTCTGCTCTAAATTTGTGTGGCAATTTGGCGTACGTGCTTGGTCCGTTAAGTTGCACTGCGAATTCTACGAACAACATTCATATGTTCAAAACAGTCCGTGGCGTTTGACGCTTACCAGAGGTAGCTGTATGTCAACATCGATGCAACGGTAGGTTTTCAAATGGTAGTCTCTGAGGGACTCCTATTTGTACAATACTATTACAGTACAGCGCACAAACGGTTGATTCACAATTTCTCGTTCTAGGGTCTAATCACTTCTAGACTGTACTCACCATTGCTCATCGCTCTATGGTTACATCAAAAACCCTCGACAAAGAATCTTAACAGAGCCCAACATGTCTTTAATGTAATTTTTCACCGTTTGTTGTTGTAGCTTCAAAATCCTAATGAACCAGTTCAAAAGGATGTAGGTCTCGCAGGCCAATACACTGAGCACCAAAAATTTCAGCGTGCTATTTGTAAGGAGCATAGTTTTCGACTGCAACCTAAGCATCTTCTGAACCACAAGTTGTAATGCACCAAAAGTAATTGCGTTTAAACAAGCAAAATAATTAGTTTGCTGACCGCAACAGCACACTTCCCAAATTAGATTATATCGGCAGTATCTACGCTCGAACAAGCATGCCACGGATAAAAAAGTCGATTATTCCACTACATTTTTAACATTCCCAAAAATTGCTCTCTTTTTAATACGGATCGTGAATTCAATTAAGGCTATTCTTATATAGTTCGAAAGTGAAAAAAAACCGACGGTGAATTTTCTGGCAGAACTGAAAAAAATTTCGGCGGAATATTCCAGTGCATCAACTTGTGACATCTATCTGGGAGATGACCGCTATCCTTTCAGAGCAACCGATAAGTGTCTGCTGTGCAGCCAGATTCGACCGAGTAACATTTTGCCCTCATCCACATCAAAAGGCACATAACCCTGAGAAGCCTCCTTCACGTCCAAATTAGTACTCATTCGGTCAAAGTAGAACAGATGCATGAAACTAATCTGATGAGTATCTGGTTTATTTGAAATGATGAATATCAACCGAACATCAACCTTCGGAAGTTCTTCAGGTGTCAAAGTAAAAATAGGTTAACAGTAACAGATTCAAATTAACCGCAGCACTAAAGTATGCTCTAATGTGTTTCGTTCTGATCACAAAGGTGCGGCTTACCATTTCACAGAAGCTCTCGTAAGGCTCAGTTTTGACAAACACCTTATTGGAAGATTTCTTCAAGTTATAATCTTACAGAGCTCTTATGCTTGAAAAATACATGGTACGAGACAGACTCGTAAATTGTTCAACAGCATAGACTTGAAGTATTCTATCGTGTCTCAATCAGTGGCCGACGTCCATGCATCAAACAGGAATAGTGTTTTGTACGTAGACAGCCGTCCCTCCAGAGAGAGCTCTAGACTCATCCCCAATAATATTTCGTCAGGGGAGCACCTAGGCTCGCTGCAACACTCTCAAAGAAAACACTGTGGTAAAATCTTCTATAACACAACCCATCAGTGGTCGTTTTAACTCCGGCCACTGTATCTCTAGCCGTCCTGTCCAACTGCGCTTGTCCAGAGATTAACCAGGAGAGAAAACACTACGGAGTGTAGGAAAACAGACCATCGGTATAGTCAACTAAGACTGTCAAATACTTTATTTATCCCACCAATAGACCAAAACAAGCTAGGATGTATAAGAACCCAGGCAAAGTTATTTTTAGGCTTAACCAATGGTTGTTTGTTGTTTTATTAACTAATTTCCCCTCAAATATCACTTTTTTTAATCCTCCACCTACACGGTCGACAAGAAGCGGTAGGACTCTACGCCCACTGACTCATTTCAGTTGTGAACCAGTCAGAAATTCTACATATTCTGGCCCACTCCGGAATAATTCCCATGGAATAAGGGTTTACAACCACATGTTTGACAATGTTGACAGCTCATTTGTAAAGTACTTTGTCTGAGCTCACGACACCTTGAAATGATTCGACATTGAGTGATCTGCTGAAAATGCCCCGAAACTGAATTAGTATGCACCAAGTCTTGTAGAGTACAAGCGTCAGTGGTCTGGCTTGACAAGAGACCCTCAGTCACCTAAATTTCAAGGGAATCTAAACTTACAAATCACCTAAAGGATATTTCAGCCCAACTTCTACGTATGCTTATCAAAAGACTGCCAACTTTCGGTGGCCGTTAGAGATGTGAACCAGGCGAGTTGTGTTCGATTACAGATTTCTGGTAATCTGTGGTCTTCTCTACTGGACCAACTTTTCACTTTACCATGAGGATTCTTCGAAGTCGAACAACCAAACTACAGTGAACTGGGTCGGGATGCAACTACTTAGATTCTAGCATATCTGTTTACCTTCCGCGGCTAAAATTAGTAAACGGACGCCAACAGATCTGGTGCACCTTGTCATGTCTACTGTGTAGTTCCACTGTTGTTGTGAAGGCAACCCTGCGAACAAAAACCCTGTCAATCATATCAATCATATGGTTTGTAAAAACGCTTTGATAAACAACAATCCATCCATTCGCGTCTTACGTTTAGCCTGACGTGGTTTACAAATGAGTATGGATGTATCTGCCCAAGAAGCAGCTTACTGCGGTGGAAAGCAATAAACTCTCGACAAGAATGATCCAATCGCTTTGAACAACAGATGGGTGGAAGGTGAAAGTGTTTAAGAAATGTTTACTAAAGAGTCGTTTGACCCTTCTGCATGCGAGGCTTACAATCTGCGTCCATATGAACAAACCTCCGAAAAGCTGAAGAAAATATATGTAATATTCATATATGTCCAAGCATGCACACAGATAAATACAAGTTTTACCAAATTACCTTGTTGCACCATGCCTTCATAATATTCATTCTTAGTATGGTATATGGAGATCGGAATGTGATCATTTTCAACTATCTTTAAATAAATTGATGTCATTTCCCTATAAAATGTCTGGCCTCATCTCTCGGTGTTCCCCTCAGAGAAAACAAATGCAGCGCTTTCCTTTTTTCATACAAAGTCACACTATTGAAAACTAATCCCTTTATTTTCTGTGTTAGTCTATGTTCATCTGCTAAAATGTCCTAATTTAGGCGCAAGTTCACACCTTCCAAGTTCATTCTATTGAACAAAGTACTTGAAAGAGACGTCGGCAAAATGTCTTTCGGAATTATTTTCCCAATTAATTGACTGGCAGAAAAAATCTAACTTACCAATCTGTTGCAAACTTGGCCAGCTTTGAGGTAACCTCTTGTTTTACAAATTAGAAGACCGTTCTAACAAGCGTTTAGAAGCATAGTTTTGCCTTACATTCAGACCAGAGCACTGGTTCTACACGCTGATTGGTTCACACAATCCAGCCTCTCTCGGCTTCACAAACCAATCTTGTGTGACGTACTGCTGGCTGACCGTACACTTCTAGTATACGGTGGAACAAAACGTAAATAGAATTTGCTTGAACCATTTGAGCTGACCGGAAAAGAGTTGGGCACCAGGTGTACCACAAAATATTTAATTAACTGGCAAGTATTAATGAGGCGATCGAGTACTGATCAAGCAGGCGGTCTTTTGGCACGCTAGCAAGACCGCATTTTTCTCACTAAAAGTTAACTAACGAGAGTCGTCGGACAGGTAGGTTTGAGAAGTCTTCTGAATTACTTTAAGGCATTGAATTTCGGGGATCCGAGGATTGTTTTTCACAATGACTTTCCCCGCGATCGTTGAGCTTTCTTCTTTTAATTATGCGCAGTTTTTTGCTCTGATGCATGTGTACTGGACAAACTAATTTTTCCGACCGTTTTATCCACAAAATATGGCTGAATGCTCTTGTTTGACATAACTTTGCCATCAGTAACTACTTAAATCGCTGATCTTGTATTGTATAAGACTAATTAAGACAACTCCAACTCTGTTCAACCCATGATGACTTCCCACTGTGCGAGCCTAAGCATAAGAACGTTCATTTCCAGATTCACGCCTGTTCACAGTATTCACGTTTTCCACATACTGACGCGGACTACCCCACACACACACAAGCACACAGCTGACCGCTCCCGTGACCGGTGATTCTGCAGAGCAACCCCATTTGCCTAATACGCCAGCGTTACAACTGTTTTTGTAGTCAGTGCACTTTCACGTAATGACCTACTGTCGATTCCGATTCCTTCCTGTACACTTCAAGTGTGTGTTTTGGTCCGTCTCCAGTCTCTGATCAAAACGTTCCAGTACCACTATTAGCTGACACATGGTCTTATTGACGAAGTATCTCACTTACTGATTTTCAAAGTTGAAAAAATGAAATTATATCTCTCCTTAACTCTCAAGGTGCCTGTCACACTAACTACGCTACTCGGCACAAACATGTCATCGGTTGCTGCGTCCAAACTTAAGGTTGCTCTAAAACGTCTCAACTTCATCCAACTGCTTGCATGGAACTTTGATTATAATTCTATGAATAATAATGGAATTTTTCATCTTTTGGTTCCATAGAATAATCAATGACGCCATGTGAAATTCATAAAGCGTGAGCACGGCGCCAAATAGTGTAACTTAGCACAGTTCAACCGACTACTGCTCATTGCAAGAATTTCTGGTGTGATGATTCAGAATGCAGTTCTAGACAGTTTCAGATATTTCGGAGGCATTGTCAGCGTCAAGGAACTAGTCCGTTTTTCACCTTCCTGACACAAAACAATGTCTAGTGACTTAATTTTACCTCATTCGCCTGGGACTACGTAGAACATATTATAAAACTTGATAATAAATGAAAGCATCAGGGAGCATGAATACGCGATGAGTATTGAATAATAATCATCTTTGATTGGCTGGTTCACATTTACGGTTTGTTTCCAAAATCAAAAATGATCCACAACTCACAAATTTTTATTAAAAGTGCCCCAAATGATTAGTCACTATATTTTGTTTGATATACACAAATATGCAAAAATAATTTATAGATTGTAAAGTGAATAAGTGATTGCTACGTGGTCACTAACTGCTTGACTTGGAGTTATAATTAGACGTTAGACAAAGTATATCGGTTGGGATATGTGACTTACATCGAGCGTAAAAAGCTGAGTTGCTGTAATTTTTACAATTTTCAAGCATTTTTGGCGCACGCGTAAGCCTTACCAACATGCTTACATTAACTAACGATTGCTCAAACAGAGAACCGGCTCTCCGGAAATTTGGCTAAATGTACATTTTTTACCTTTTCGTTAGTTGTGTGCAATAACCTTGTCATATACGAAAGTGTATACCACAAAAATATCCGACCAACATACGGGCAACTATGTGAACCGATTAGCACACTCTTAAGCTGCGATTTCTGAATTTATATCCGCCAGTTCTAATTTCAGTAGTCAAAGGATTTTCTAAACAGGAGGCAAGAAGCAATTTAATAAAGTTTATCTGTTCTAAACGAATAAGACTGCAGCTGAACGTGCGATCAGGAAATTAAAGTTTCAGGAGCCAACCACAAACGTGATTTATACAAGATTACTTTTAATCCTGTCGCATTACTGCGGCCTATGATACAACATGACAGTGTATAAAATAATACATTGTTATTTATCGTTATATTGCACACCGCGCTAAAATGTAACGCAGTTTAATAAAATTGCTCCTGTGCGTACAAGAAACAACCTTTTGTTTGTGATGGTTGGCGCCTGTTTATCTCATATTCCGTTAAAGTTGAAAAAACAGTGCTTTATTCAATTTGGTATTTATATCATACACACTATGTTTGATAGATAATGTTTAAAACTTATCTTCTTAGGTTTTGGTCACCCCATCAAGGCCTATTCAAAAATGGTTTCCACCAAGGGTTAATTTAAAACATTGGAAAACATGTGCTTCAAACAATGGAAAAGATAAACTCGGAATAATTCACCATTTTATGACCACTAAAATTTCCTCACAATGCAGTGTGGCAATAATCCCTCTGTCATTTTTTTGATGTCCATCGTGAAGGACTTGTCAATCAAAACAGTGTATCGGGTTTCTGTTGCTGAAATTTTGAGAGATGGTGAGACACTTCTTATTGAAAGCAAGAAAGCACGCATACGTTTCTGTTCATTAGTCCGGTTTCTGAATGACTGTGCTGCCAAAAACAAGGAGGCATTTTCGATACATCTTCCAACATAACTGGCTTTTGTTGTTCAACAGGACCTCACTTCAGTTTACGTCTATCGCTGACAACTGACCCTTCTTTGTGAGAACTGAGTTACTTAGTTGCTTATTAGGAAATACTACGCACCTACTGATAAAAAAACGTCTATATGGAAACCGCCCGCCTAAAAGATTTTCGTGGTGAGCGTGTTTGGCAAAACATCCTGTGGATTTTTCATTATTATTTCATCCATCTTGGCTAGCAAGAAATGACTTTTCGTCAAATAAGGACGACTTTAAGTAATCAATGGATGGTTGACCACGGAGCTGAATTTTACTGCCTAAAGTGGTGACAAAAAAACAGATGATCTTCATCAAGAGGAAACCAACTGACAATTAAACAGTTTTGCATACGTCCATTTTTCCTTGGTCCTGATCAAAAAGTTCATAGGTAAAACTCATCCCTGGTTTTGTGTTTTCATCCAAATGTTCGCCTAAAAAATGTCGCACATGATGCTTAATTAGCTCAGCTTTACTTTTTACAAATTCTCCGTTCAAGCATTAAAACATTTTTTGCAAAAATTTCAATTCTTACAAGTTGTATTTCATAGTAAAGATATTCATTAGTTATTTTCACTGGTGCACACATTTCTGGGGGCTGTCCAAACGTAATGCCTCGAAAATCCTATATACTGCGACTTGGAAGAAAAGGCAGAAAAGAAACCAGAAAAATTGGCATCACGGATCTTACTGCCATAACATTTACGATAACAAATGACCTTCATTATCCTACCTTATCTGCGTCCATCTTATTTTGGATTTATACTTTAATGGGCCCACTTTTATCTGTTAGCATAGTGTCATAAAAGGACCGAACCAGACGGATACATGCATTTGTCACCTCTTTAGCTGTAGTATGAATGGCATCACAACTGAGAACTTATAGGAATAAAAAGTTGAACGAAGCCAAAGATTCCGCAGACCACTCAGAGCTGGTTCCTAATTCTAAACCAAAATGACGGTTTAATTGCTCACAAGTGTGACTGATATTACATGATCAACTTAATCTCAGTAAGTGCAAATACATATCGGGTCGAAAGCTTAGACACTGTTCTAGCGTTAACTCTGTATCCGGTGTTCGGATATGCATTGCGACCAAAATGATAGGTTGTCCAATCTCAGCTTGCAGCCCATCAACTGTCCACTGGCCAGTCTGACTCAGCGGGACAACAACGTCTCAGCATACTGCTATCTGTTCTCTTATTGAAGATCTCACTGTAAATTAGCAACCAGGATTTGAAACCAAGTCATTGAGTGCAATACGCGCTCCACACCGTAGGCTGAGTGGTGTAGGCAGTCTAACCGGATGGGTCAAGCAGTTGGATACGTAAAACCGGTCAATATTCAAAGATGTACAAAAATGTACCTAACTGGCTCAAGGAGACTACTGCACACAACCTAATACACATAAGTATTTCGTATGCGGGAGCATCGCTTCTTTCAAACATTCAAGGGTGGACGTGGAGACTTTATATACAGAAATTACATTGTGCAAATATTTTAATGCACGTTGCAAAATAGTATTCGTAAATTAAGAGGCAATATTCAAGGTAAACGAACTCTGCGGACTTATTGAGAGTGGCCAGAATTTTTTGCACTTTGAAGAATGCAGTCTAGTTAATATTGTATAAAATCCTTCAGGATTTAGGTTGAAACAGCAATGAGTCATCTGGCTTTCTCGAGTTATACGAAGTCACGCATAGCTGTAATGGGTCTTAGAGGAACCCGTTCCTGGTTACTTTGGGCGTTCTTATCCGGTCTCACATTCAATGGAGCTGTATGGATTGCAACCTTGCATGGAAATAAAAAACACTGTAGAAATATACTGTAATATTTATGGTTGGCTGTTTGTGGCACACCTTTTCTATGCTTTTTGTCATCGGACACTTTGGTTGTATTCTTCAACCTTTCTATGATTAAAATAAATGGACGCTTTTGCTTCCAAAAATACGCCCCGTCCATCTGCCTCTGTTGTTTGATTGTTTTATGGCGAGGCGAAATAGAAAAAACAGTGCCATTTTTATTGCCTTGATTTTGCGGTTTCAGTTAGCAAAAGTCCCAGTGAAGTAGTTTGGGATAGGGTAAAAAATGAGTCAACCCTATCTGTTATAGTGAGACTGAATGCATTCCTGGTTAGCTACCTATATCGCACACGTAATACTGGGTGTTTTACTGCTAAGACGTCCGTAGAAGTTGGCGGACACTCAATCTGTGACAAAAATCATGTCAGCATTATGAACACGTCTTTACATGCCAGTTTTCCTTTCCCTTTTTGCTGTGAAAAGGCAATTCAGCTAGGCCAGTGAGTGATGGCAATTTACTGTACTTTCTCGCTGTTCAGGAAAGGCCTCGCCATTGGGTGGCAACGCAAATCGTGGCAGCTTGTAAACGTTTATCATTTTGTTACTTAAAAATAAACATATGTACAAAAAGAGGTTTACCAAATGTGATAATTATGTGGATCAGTATGTTCCCGTGCATTCAGTTTGCCATGTTCCCAAAGAAGACTGATTAGGCAAAGATATAACCATCATCTTTTGGACAATAACTACATCATGTTCAAGAATGTCAGCAGTAAGCGGGAAAATAACTTCTCAGGACATCAGAGGAGCTTTGATGATCAAGAGATATCAGTTTAAAAATGCAACACCATTGCCACTTAAAACGGTTGCAGCGCCGCACCAAAACTTCAGCAAGAAGAAACATTAGCGTGGATAAAAAGGGATGGAAGAATTAATGAAGTTGGGAAAAGTGACAAATACAACAATAATAAAAGTTGAACAAGAATAAAAGCAAATGGATTCCTAATGATCTGAATGCATGTGCAACTCTCACAAACAAGCACTAACTTCCCAAGTAGGCCATATTACCCACAAGCTAATAAGGTAGCAATATATCGGAATCTTGTTAGCTCAGCTGCATTAACTGAATTTACCAGATGGCTTCCACCCGTTTTACAGTCAAAGCACCCAAGTTACGAACACATCGATCTTTTGCCAGCAATTGCAAATGTTGTATGCTCAAAACAGCTCGCCACTGGAAGATTTCACCGGTCAACAAGCCCCCACGAGACATCAAATTTAGCTCCCTCATGAATTTCTATGGAAATGCGTCCTTCAGCGTAGCGTAACCCGCCAAGCCTTAATCGATTATTCGCAAGCTTGGACACTAGCCAGACATAACGGTAAGCGAGTGGTAAGATTTATGATTACAGATGCACACATTTGTACCAGGAAATATGAGAGATTGGCAAATTATCACAGGGAAGTCTGCTTATTATCAGATGGACCAGACGTCCAGATGGCAATAACACGAATCAAATCTATCGCTAAAGAAAAACAAGGCTCATTTGAAGAGCAAACGTTCTATCTTGCTTCAACACAAAGATCTCTTTATTCACCAGCTTACAGGAATACTGAAAAACGTCCTCGGCAAAGGAATAACTTTAACTATCAACGCTGCAAACCTGTAGTACTTGGCCAGGCTAGAAGCAGGAATCAGACTCATTAAACTCAATGAAAGCGCTCAATAACAAATACTTCAAAGCGTCGTTCCAGAAATCACATGCGTCAGAACAGTCAATGTTTTTCTGAGCAAAGAAAGAGAACCAATGTACAAGTTGAAGAAATATGTAAATGTCGCAACCATGCGAACCAACAACGGACGCCTAACAGTGATCTTGGACAGGTCTTACTACAGCAATAAACAAAAAGCCCTACTCATTTACACTACTTATTGCCATCTGTGGAATAGTCGAAGCCGGACGCTTGCAAACAAATTCAACAAAAGCCTGAAGAAACTTCAAGATCACCACAGGATTAAAATAGAGAAATAATGGCAAATGAGAGCTCCTGACTTTGCAATTCTCCGATTTTATGGACTTCCAAATGCGCAAAAAGAAATGATCCCTCTCCGAAAAATGGCATTGCTCCATCGCACAGTCTCTTAAAATGATACCAAAAGTTGAAACGTGCCATCGGTGGGTACCAATAATGCAGGACGATCCTTGGAGAAATTTAAAAACACATCGACGAGCACGAAGCAATAAACTGCATTGATGTTACCTCGGTGGACCTCAATCCCATCAAAGTAACTGTCCCGGATCTATTAGAATTTACAACGGCAACCAAAACGTTCGATTATACAACCGCATTCCAATACGCCATGTTTCGGCTTTAAAACATCAATATTATACACCACAGAGCGATCGAATTGCCTAACAAAATCTCAGCCGAGTTTTATCCTAAAAATAAAGACAATAAATAATTTTAAGTTGTAAATCATAAATAAATAAATGAATAAATAAATATAAAGTTTATAGTAAAATTTTGAGACTTTTTCAAGCTTCTCCATTCTAATGTGGAATAACTGTGTATGTCAAAGCCTTTATTGCTAAATCCAGGAATGCCCTTCAGCTCCGCAGCACTCTGTGGGAAAATTTAAAGAAATTAAACCCCTCAAATCAGTTTGGCTTTGGGCATTCAAATGATTCGCAATAAAAATAGAAATTGCTTTCAAATTCACAGTTTCACTAATGTCACAAGTGCCAGTAGAGTGTTTCAATCTGAGGCACTTGTACTGCCCATTGAGACAATTGTACTTTTATTTGACCTCATCAAACATTTTGAGGCCGATTACTTAGTCCACTTTTGTGACGATTCTTCAGACAGTTTATGCTGAAACGATTTAGCCGCCAGTTCCAACAGGATGACACCGTCCCATATTTAACACTGTGTCAGTAAAATTCACGGACTCTTTTAGCGCTTAATAGCGATGGCAAACATAAACACATATGATATATTGTGAGTTTGTGCGTGCGTACATAGAAAAGCAGGAGAAGGGACTAATTAATTTACAGATTCAGATGGATTACTTCAACGCCAAAATAGATTCTGGAAGGAAAAGTCAAGTTCACAGGTCAACAGCATTCAATTAATGCAGCGCTGGGTATACGCTACCAGAGTCCGAGGGTCTACATGGCCTACAGGATTATTTATGACCAGAATAGTATCAGTAGCGCTTGGTATAGAATTTATTGGACCCGCTCGTGACCTATGACGGGAACAGCATCCGGTATGTGACGCACAGCTGAACTTGAGCTAGATTGTTCAGGCCACTACTCAACGATATGAGATTGGGTTTCCGTACACTGCACAAGTCATAATTATTTCTTTCATAAAAAACGCCAAAGTAAACAACTAATTTTAGTCTTAACTAACATCAGCAAACAGAAAAAATTCGACGTTGCCTAATAAAGCCCTGTGTATAACCTCATTTCGCTCATATTACCTGATTTTCTTTGGTTTTATCCACAACAATGAATTCAGGTTAACCAGACCAAAAACAGGTAGAACGTTGGAGTTTGAGTTCAACGCGCTAAAGCGTTACTATTGTACAGTAATCCTTCATTTTTGTTGCCAGCAGTTCTCGCATAATTTTTTCCATGGTTTTATTCCGCGGGTGGATCCCAATTGTTGCTTTCGGCATGCCATGTGCGCTGTCTCATGTTCACTTAAGATTATAGGGTGCTACGTAAACTGGTTACTTGTTCCCGCTTTTGAAGATTTCCGACTCATTAATTACAGCCTCATCGTGCACCACGATCACGACGTTTACCCCTAGCCTATCATACAAGCAAGCTTCCGCAGAAAACAAACAAGCTGGACGATTTCGGTCACTAATACAACAAAGGGCTTGGAAAAGAAACCCATGGAACAGACTGAGAGCAAGGATTATTGAAATTGTCGGTGTCCTATTTGGTTTCAAATCAAATTAAGTATTTTTCTATGAGGTTTACGTTCAAAAACCATATTACTTGATGATGAATATTACGGATTATATGGTAAATGACCCAATAAAACGGATGCAGGCATAAGATTTTTGATGAGACAACTAAACGAAGAATTCGGATAGGATGAGAAAACTTAGAAGACGTTAGTTTCTTTAATGTCTCCCGAAAAGCACAAAATTTGAGTTCATCAAACTTGAACATTTGAACTATTTACTTACATACGGTTAATCACTGGGAATATAGTTGTGCTATTTTCAGCTGTCACTGTGTTGCTTATTAGCAACTCTGATCTGTGTTTTATGCTTATGGATCGGGAAAGAGTGCTTTGAACAAAGGAATTATTCCACTTGCACTTTCGAAAAAATAAGCAATGAGATAAACAAAGCAAAAATTCCGGGAATTTCATAGCAAACCAGTCAGCTTGCGAAGTTTACCACTTTGGATATATTAACACTACTAAGCCGAGTTTAGTTTTCATTTATGCTCTGCAAACCGAATCATCAAAAAACGGCAAATCAAACCTAACAGAAAACTTCTGATTAGTTCTTTAACCCACGAAAACTTTCACGTTATCCATTTCGTACGTTTTTCGAAACTTCATTTTTACAATTTTTCCATTAATACCTAACAGGGCCACTTATAACTTTTTTTCTCGTTCTGCTCTAATATCTTTTAAGCAGACTGCCTAACCGCAAAAAACAAGGAAATATTTTGGAACCTGACTATATGCAGTTCCATATGTATATGCATATATACTATAGAAAGAACATTATTTTGGCATGTTGCATATCCCTTTATTCAAATAGCTTACCAACTGGCAATAGTGATGCATATTCATTCAAAGAAGCCTGGAAACTAACTCACACTAGTGAAATGTGAACATGTTCTTGGGCTAACGTGTGATTATTCGAAGGAGCTCATGTGTGAAGGCAGAGTAGCGGTTCAGTGCACCTGTCTGAGAGGTTTGGAAACTGGGTTTGAAAAAAAACAGTCACTGCTTCAATTGTGCGGGCTTTAAAAGAGTGAATTGGGATTGAAAATTCCCCTCGTTTTCTGCATAATTGAAGAGGGATAAAAACTGTACCGTTATTTTGATAGCCAGGGTTATGGTCAAATTATATTTGTGAAAATATCCCGTGTTATCCAGACTAGTGAATTTATGGAACAGATAGGAGTAGTATTGGAGACCTTATTTTTTTCGTCAGAAGTTTGTAAAAAAATGACACGGGCTAAATGTTGCCTGTGATAAGTCAATTTCACATGCAAGTAGTTACTTTTCCACCGCAATGCAGTGAAATTAAATATATATTGTATTTCACAGATATGGCAGCTTTTAAATAAGTCTAAGGGTTGGAAAGTTTAAATGTGGTCACCATGCGACGAAATACATAGTGGCATATTTTACTATATATAAGTATATTAGTTTTTAGTGTTTTAGAACCAGTCAGGCTGTTTTTACATGCGAACTACGTATAGAGTTCGTATCAGAAAATTTTCGGGAATGCTAATGATGCGCCTTGATATTGTATGGATACGTTCATACACCAACGTGGCCAAGCATTACGCTTTCCATTTTTCCGTCGAACAATACACTTCTTATGACATTATCGGTGTGCACAGGATTTTAAGTCGAGCACATTCAGGTACTGCTACCACGAAGAATGAATGACGAAACGGTCTTGTCAACTTTGACACTGTAAACAAACACTGCGATTACACTTACAAAGATATCCTGCTGACGGTTTAAATGGCAGCATTTTTCCTCCATTTTGCTATGTATTTTTGATGTGAACAAATTTAATAGATTCTTCCATCTAATGTGCTACCGAACAAAACTCCTGTTTGTTGAATTTTAGCCACAGACTGTCCGAACTGCAAGAACTGTAGAAAACTGGGAGT
This sequence comes from Opisthorchis felineus, assembly GCA_004794785.1. Classification (NCBI taxonomy): domain Eukaryota; kingdom Metazoa; phylum Platyhelminthes; class Trematoda; order Opisthorchiida; family Opisthorchiidae; genus Opisthorchis; species Opisthorchis felineus. The sequence continues at coordinate 288,149 of SJOL01006132.1, forward strand.
TCAAGATATTTGTGCCGCATGTTAGTCAGTGAGCCAAACGGCGCCTACATGCACACTCCTTAAGCCCTGTCCTACATTAGTCCGCATTTTTGTCCAAATAACCGGTTTGCCGGGCCTGGAAAAGGAAAGACGTCTTAGAATGTGTACCTCTGAAGACATTTCGGTTTTGTCGTTTATTACCATAGGAATATATACTCATTTTCAAGCGCCTACATCTTCCAGGATGAACCGTTTTTCTGGTGCGCGAAGGTACTGCCACCCATCTGGGATTTCGGTGCAAGCTTGCAGAAGTCTCACCGAAGTACGGGTTATTAACACACAGCGTGATGAAATCTAGCACAGCAAGCCGGCGTCCTTGTCAACTTTCTCATATATGTGTTTCATTGTTTATAGCGCGTAACTTTAGTAATTCTGAAGTTATTTTTTTGTATGTGGACAAAATAAAGACTTTTATCTCTTAAATTACTGATGGCTCTCATGCTAACTCATACTTAACAAAAAATGTTGGCATAACCTTCCCAGTTTTTCAACAAGAATCTTCTGCTTTCCTTAGGCAGTGGATCCAGCACAACATGAGCTAATGAATACTTTTCAGGACAATGGAACCTGATCAACACCGTTACTACAACAAAGTTTACTTTGTAGTGACCAACACCTGAACCTGCTTTGCTGTTTGGTAGAAAACAATGTCGCTCAGAAAATGGTGTCTTCACGGACAAAATGAGAACTGCATTAAGCTAGTTTCATACCTTGGCAAAACCAAATTTTCATTCTAAAAAATAAAAAATAATCGTTAAGCTGTAACCCTCTCTTGGTGCCTAGCTGCCGAGCCATCTGAAGGAAGCACGAGGGCTGGAATACTGCCAGGGTGCCCACGCCAAGACAGGGGAAGTCACGATGCAGATGTTGGGTTGAAACTACCGACCATCTGGTCAGTAAATTTGCGCCCTGACCACTGAGCCATCTCGCCCAATTTTAGTTCTATGTGAATCAGGTATTAGGACCGTAGTTGCTTTGAATTATGGTATTACCTAAGTCAACTTTTTGATCACAAGGTTGGGTCGAAACTGGACGCTACAAAATCTAATACAGTATGTTTTTTTCCACATCAGCGGACCCAAATAATTCCTTCTGTTTGTACATCCACTTATTTTCTTGCTTATCCAGTGCCGACATTCACCAAACCTGTAATCTCATGAGGAATGTACGTATTCTCTGTTTAATCTACGTGGGTTGCTATGTTTGAGTGTGCTTTCACGAGGAATATCTAGTTGCCGAAACCGTTACCTTAATACACAAACTCTCCATGGACGATGCCAAAAAGCTTCACACGACCGTCAGTTTTACTGCACAACTGATTTACTGGTGCCTAACGTGCATTTTGTTCGGTAGCTCTTGACCGCCTGATATGATTGTTGGGTTTTAAAAGCTAAACGTTTTCTGGTGATATAGACAGTTCAATACTGTCACTTTAGTTAGTCGCACACAATTCAAGTCTTGTAAAGGTCAAGATTCCTATTTGTGAAGGACTAGGAAAACACTGAGACTGGAGCAAAGAGAACAGGGCAAAAAAGATCCGCAAACCCGAACGCGAAAAAGGGGAATTTTGGATTTACTGTCAATTACGTTTTGAACTGATGAAATGATTTTGAGCCTCCTAGTTTATTTTTCAATTTAAAGCGCTGAAAAAAATTGTGATTGATTTAAATCCCAGGAGAATAACTAAGGTGTGATTACTTCCCGAGTAAAGGCAGCTCACTCTTAGCCAGAAGATTCGATTGCAGAAAAATGTGCAGGAAAATAAAAGGAAACAGAACAAAGAAATCAGTTGATTTATAGACACGCTCTTGTTTCGGAATACAACTTTAGTCACGCGCAAAAATATTTAATTTTAATATCTGTCTTAAAGTTGACCACATTTAGCTGTTTGTCTATGGACGTTCCTTTGGCAAATAGAAGGAACCAAAAAAATAAGGTAATAAAATATTCGATCGATGGAAGCATCCGTTTGCTCTGTTGCAGCTGGCCTATGGAATGCAATGCGTATTAAAATGCCAAAGGTTTTTGCCAAGAATTGGATTTGAGAACAGGTAAGCAATTGATTTGGGAAAAGCCAGCAAGTTCTTTGGCAAGATCTGCATCACGTTCTTAACAACGCACACCAGCTCGTGCCAGATAGTTGGGACTTATGCGACATTTTTTCAGTTAGTCTTGAAACACTTCAAGTTCGGGTACTATCATACACAAGACGGAGTAGTGCACACAACAAATTGTTTGTGCTGTAACGAGATTTGTGAATTATTTAAAGAACGTTCTATTCTGTAAGTAGGCCCTTCCCCTGTCAAAAAACCGGGGAGCACTATACAGCTCTTTCACCCTTACCGGAAACAATTAATCGTGCACACTTCGTGAAATTGCTGTATGTTTCGACATCGCTAACAGTGCGAATAATTAACCGTTCGGCCATGGGCGGCTGAGCAACTGTATGAACGAAGGATTCCGTGATTAAAAGCTGAGTAACATTTTATCCTGTCTAAGAGCGAGCTGAGTAGCCACCGGTCAGAAACCTCTTTAAGCTTTGTGAGATGCAGACTGTTGACGATTCCCAATATGAAGGAAAAAGCTGAACGGTGTTTCTCGATCTTTCAAAGTAGATTTGCTTCATTTATAGGACAAAACACCCTTTGAAAACACGCCATGCTGCTGATTCATGTGCAACAGCATGCCCTTAAGCAATTGTACGATTACAGTTCATTAAAGTTTTCATTTCCTAGTCCATGCTAAGCAGCCGACGGCAGAGCGTCCGCCCACTGCAATGCAAATGTTTTCTTTACTTCATACAAGGCTGCGCCTGAGCATACAAACAGTTTGTGCATTGTTTTATTGATTCGTTTTATTGATTTTATGCGAGCGGCTTTTCAAATATATTTTTGGATGTGATGCAACTGAGCAACGTATTAATAGTAAACATATGACGCACTGGATTTTTGGTTAGACAAACGTAATACTGCTTTTGTGCGTCAGTGTCTTTTGAATAAATAAAGTCATTGACAAATATTCATCCGAGAAATTCGGTGGGAGGTCAAATTAAACAATAATAATTTGATTTTATATTTTCAGTTCAGCCAACGCGTGAGCAAGATGCTGGTTTGAAGGCTGAAAATCATAACCCACGTTGAGAGGTAAATTATTAGTTATAGCCGATTTAAGTCGTTAATATATACAAATTACAGGTACTTATGAAAGAAGTTTAAAACAGTCATTTCCATTTGAGAACATGGACGCTGGAAGATGCAAGCACTTTATATTATGTCGATGGAGCCATTGCCGATAACCGGAAAAGTGGCTTTTATAGCAATTTTTAAAACAAAATTATCCACACGACTATGACTCGTGCTGAGAAATCCTGCTTTCAATCTAAACAATGAATGCAAGTGCTGAGTAGTGGTGAAATCGCCTTCTGCTGGCGTCTATATACATAGAAACATCAATTTGCTGTGTACTCTGATTGAGCCAGGAAAATTTCAACTTCCAATTTCAACGGAATTTCTAGAAAATCTGCTAGTGCTGCGCACTCAGGGAGTTCTTCTTAAGCCCTTGGACTCGCATTATTAACAGATAAGTGGTATCGTGATAAGCAGCCCACTGAGCTCGGGTCTAGATATTATTTTCATTATAGGTTTAGAACTAGGAACTTGACTCACTGTCGGATATTTGATCATAGCCAGTGACAAGAAACACATTTTCTAGTTATACACTACTCATAGGGTTGTTGAAAACTCTTCAACAGCACACAACCGGTTTCACTGTTCTTGGGTTCATCAGATAGACGCAGTCCCCGAGTTTCCGTCAACCTTATGTTCTACTTGAACCCATATTGCACGAGATTAGCGAAATACACTCATTTGCAGACAAATTTGGTTTTGACGGTAGGCTCACCTATAACCCTAGCTGAATTTTTCGTTTATGATGTTTTTGAGCAACTGAGTATGCTGCAATTTGGGTTCAACTAGAATACAAGGTTGACAAAAATTCGGTGACTACAACTACCTGATGAGCCCCAAGAAGAGCGAAACCGATCACGGGCTGTCGAAAGAGTAGTGTATGGCGTCTATACATGTATCGTGATATCTCAAATATCGTACCAACTGAAACATGAGGCGGCCTGGTGCAGCAGATTCCGCTGTTTAAAAACATCATAAACGAGAGATTCAGCTAGGTTCCAAGTGAGTTTCCCTTCAAAACCAAATTGGTATGCAATGATTGCATTTCGCTAAGATTTGTCAGTTCTTTTAAATGCATACTGTTTACGCGAATCACAGTGGAATGAGGTCAGTAACATTTTTCACTTCTAAATACCTTGATTAAACGTGAGGCTGGTGAATGTGTCAAACGTGCTATCAACAGAAGGCCTACGTAATCAAGATAATGTGTGCGCCTCTCCGCTTTTGATTCTCTAAACAGAATATGTTAACACGCCTTCCAAAACTGCACGCTGGACATTTTAATCCAAGTGCATCGCCGCTGAAGCGAAGTTACTCACAATGACGGTGGGACAAGATGGGCGGACTTAACGTCTAGTAAAGACGCGCGCCAAATATGGAGTTGAACCTGGTAAGCGTGCGGCTGATCAAAGAAGTCGATCTATACAGAATATCCCCTCACATGCTACAGCACACTGATAACAGTAAAACAATAGTAACAGCTGTCAGAGCACATGCACATCGCGGCAGAACTGCAGCTTCTCAAACGTACTTGACTGCTGCAGATGCCCTTGTTCAAAAGAGGTCAACTTCTGGAGCCAAATCACAACGCCTGTACGGACTTCCATGTTAGTGGACAGCTATCTGCATTCACGAAGTCGATAGTGTTCCAGTGCTAACATGAGAGGCCAAGTGCTTATTTGAATCCGAAATTATCTCTACAAAAATACCGAAGCTCATTGCGGGCGGAAAACACCCCATTTACCTATAGCCAGAAATCTGTCTGTCACAGCCTAACAGATAAATCTTTTCTCAGAATTTACCATCATCCCTTGCCACCGTAACTCATGTGATCTGAGCTTTGTGGTGGTCTATGAAAACAGTCGACGGAAGACCTCGTTCATCATTTAGTAGTAACTTGATGTGGACTTAAGCTGCCCTGAACCTAATGGCACAGTAGGTAATAATTTTCTCTGATTGACTGATTTATCCAAACCGTAGTTCACTAATGACATTTCTGTTGAAAACCGCCATAAGGATATGTTTTTGTCATTGGTCTAGGTAAGGTCAAGACCGTATTAAATGCTTGCATTTACCAGTCTTTGTGTTCTCAAGTTTAATTCAAGTTACTAAAAGCTTGAACAAAAAATTGACTGCCAGATTAATTCTAAGATTGGTGAATGAAAGACGCACTTTGACTAGAAGAAGACCAAAGTACAAAAAAATGAGTGTTTAACTCCTACTAACCACCTGCGTGCAGAAGCAATATATCAGTGAAAAGATAAAAATTGGACTATGTGGACATATGAATACTTAGCTGAAGATTGTAAAAGGCTGAAATGGCGAAGAGGTCGGAAGAGGTGAGTAAATAAGTAATCGATGTAATTGATCACTACATGGAAGAATAAACCGAATAATGACCAAGTAAATGAAAGACTGAAAAGTTGGTTAAATCAGAGATTGTGTTGAGTGTTTAGTCTTGCCAACAATGTGATTAACCCAAGAAGAATCAAGGAATATAGCATTTTGGTGAGCTGCTTTATGACGTCGGCGCTTATTGTTCTCAACAAATAATGTTCACATCGCCACTTCCAGTTTGCAGCTGGCTATCTGACAAATTAATTTTTTGTAATATATACGTCTTTGTTGCAGTTTTAAATAACAGATCAAGGAAGGATATGGTCGAACAGCTGACCCTGAAGACTGAGTTGCGAGTTTCCATCGTCTTCTGTACATCTGCCATTTGGTGTATAAATGGACAATATTTTCTGAAACTAAAATCCGAGGACACTATTTTAAGTGTAATTTTGGGCACATAAATTAAGGATTCTTGTTCAAGTAAACCAAATGCACAAATAAATTCAAAGTAAGCTGTCGTTAGAAATGTGACACCTGTATAGCAACTCCTATCCTAGAATGTTTACTCTCCCTACTCGACAATAAAGGCAATGAATACCTGATTCATTTGAAACTAAACGGACGAGACAACTAGTAACTGAAGTTTATATGAAAAATGTGTAAATTTAAGTAAACTTACGTTTTTCCAAAACACGATATCCTTCACTAGACTCTTGCGGAAGTCCGTGAGAAAAAATATTACTTGATAAATTACGCCAACTGGATATATTGAAAACGAGGGGCCATTAGAGAATTATGCTGCACATATTTCCACATCATGCATGACCCATGGGATCCACAAGTTCTAATTTTGTCATCTCTAAAATCACCAAATTATCCCAATAAATCTTTGGCACAAAGTAATATGACGCGCGTTTGCATCGAAATTTGAACAATTTGCCTGTTACCTTATTCAGATTTTGCATTTGTATATCTAAACCAAACGATGGGTCTTCTTATGAAGCAGCCATTTATTTCTTCAATTTTTAGGATGCTGTCAAGAGAACATGAGGGTGAATTTACAATCCCGTGATGGTACTAACGATTGGATGCACTAACTCAGAGTATCATAGTCAGTGATTCGCAAAATATGCCTAAAAATTTTTGGGCACCAAGAACAGTAAAGTGGAAGCGAGAGCAACGTGATCGAATGGGTTTAACTGAACTTCAACCAAATTTTGCTGAACTCAATAAAACGCAAGTTTAACTGGACAAGTCAACTTTAAAACAAATAACTGAACGGTGTATGTTGTCGGTTTGAGGAAGATAGTAGTTAATCTGAGTTTTGGCTGCGGAATTTCCATTTAGATTTCAGTGGGTTAAGCAATCGTTATTTCGTAGCGGTGCTGTCAATTAGACTGGTCCACGCGGAAAAGTGGAATCTCCGGACTCGATCTAGTTGGGGCTTATCAGAAGTACATAAGCCACATCACACAAAAAACTATCTAACAGGATCGACTCACTGGCAGATAATTTCTGGTGATGGATCAGTCAGCTCATGCAACTATGACAACCACTGTTCGGTATGACAACCACTGTTTGTTGCCCAAGGCGCTGTGCAAGCCGATCACATCTCTCAAGCCTGAGCATGTTTGGTTGTTACGACGCTTCACTTCAGGGATTCCTGCTGACTTTGGTAGGACAGTGGAAGTAAGCTTTCCTCTTTTCAGATGTCTTGGGTTTGACCTCCACGTTGAACATGGGTATGAACTGCAGATGAGCCCTAATAATATCGAAATCCGGATCCTTTGCCCCAACAATCTGATCTCATCAACTTGATTTCACTATAACAGAAAGAGGACTGTCCAGTTAAGAGTGATAAGAATGCAAAAGTAAAACAGGTTTAGGAATACTTTGAACATATTAGAATTTATTTCAAAGGCATTCCGCAAGTAAATATTACCGAACACAGGAGCTTGCCATCACGTGCCTTTTTTCTAATAATGTTATTATTCCCATATTCGGGTTTGACGACTGCCATGGATGTGTAACTGATATCGGCTCCGGAGAATACTCCTACTTGGAGAATAGCAAACAGGCCGGAACCGAGATTTGGATTTTGGTGCGTTTTGAGCAACTGTCCCATACTACTTAATGGGAAAAGTGGCAAACATTTCGTGGTGAGAACTGCCTAGCCCGCTTTCCACTCACCTCGATGATTCCATATTAGTAGCCAACCTATATTTGTGACAGCGTGTTGGCACCATTTGAAGGGATACTGTAAGCTACTGTTCTATTTCTAATTAGGTTTATGGTAGTTTTGCTACATTACACAAAAGCTTGGTTTTCTCAAACTCGAATTCAAATTCGGACGACATTCGATTGCATATTACCACTTCAGTTTACTGGATAGAGTCTAAATGAGAGAATGACCAGTACTCATGGGCGAACGAATTTCTACATCCCATATTCCGACTGCCATATATAAATGCAATAAAAGTGAGTAATGCACCAAAATGTATCAGCAAGGGATGCATAAAATTCACGAATCATTAGAGTATTCCGCGAACGTTGTTCTACTGCCAACTGATTTCATAGCTGCGCACACACGCCTGGTCCAAGTTCGAGGAGAACAAATTCACAAAACAATTTAAATTTAGGCATAATCCACAAAATTGCACAAAACTAGACACTTTTCTGGACATTGGTTTGCCAACCGTTAGGTTCACATTTTTATTAACTCTGAGTCGCGCTTTTGACAAAATCACATTCAACTGGAACAGTGACTGTTGTTAACCTTCTGTTGAGTGGACGGACTAATTCACCGGATGAAGCGGTAAAGGAAACTTTGTTTCTTCTGAATACTGAAGAAGTTTAGCTGCGCATTCACAAACGCCTTAAAGCAGCTTTTGTCGATTTATTCACCGAGGGTTTGCTACTGCATTGTTTTGACAGACGAATTGTATATATCACACAAGGAGCACGAGGGTTGAGCCAGTTGACCCGAAACGGGTTTGCAGAAGGATTTTTTAAGTGGGCTAATTTATGGTACCTAATAAGCATAAAGCTGCTGGCGCACGGCAGTTCCCAAATTTTTCATCCTCTGATAATAACTAGAAGGGAATACAATTTTCCAAACATCGGCAGACCAGTTCGTGTCAACCAAAGCAACTGGCTTTAGTGTGGTTTACTTTCAGAGTACTTTAGCTTACTTGAGCACAGAAGGAAACTGATTTTTTAAAAACAAGAAATATTTTTTTGGATAGACTTCTGTTTTTGTGTTCTATTGCGAAATGGTTGCATGCCCAATTTACTTAATCTATCTTTCATTAAATCCGTGTTTTGATTTTATTTTTCGCACAAGCCCCTCATGCTCACTAGATTTTGTACCTTGAGCACACTAACAGCAGCTGGCACGAACTGTGATGGTGATGTCCGCAGTTGTTTAATTACAGAATCACCGATTTAGTCATGTTTGTTTTGTGGATCATCAGATAGATGTAGACGTCCGTGATCAGCATAATGGCTGTTAGGATTATGCACTTTCTGCTCTCCTGTCAAATTTTACACGCTCTTCTACAACTGATGACGGAGATATTGACTAATAATCCTCAGTCAACTTGTGCTTTATTATACCGGAAAACTTACCACGTAACTAGTTTGATCACCGGGTTTAAGCGAAAGATTCAAGTCAAAACGCCAAACACTGCAAGTTCTCCCTAAGCATATTAGATATTTTGCCAACCATATTCTGGTACTGACGTTCACTGGCGCTAGCGGTCCCTGAATACATGGCTTAAACGCCCTACGATGAATGCACGGACCTAAATTCTGCATGACCCTAGCCCAATCTGAAGCTTATTTTGGAAACATTAGTGGAATACCTGCACTTAGATTCATACAAGTAGTCTGTGTAAATACGCAAGAGTCCAGAGCCAAGTAAACACAGCTTACATTGACAGTGCGGAATAGTGTCAGTTCCCGATAGAACGCTATTTTGAACAACTGATTCTGAATAACGAGATTCCGACTTTCATATAGTGTTTACGTGTTTTCTTTGCTCGAAGTCAATTTATTTCAAAGAAAAGGGATTTATCAAGCCAAAGAATAAAACTGTTCATGTGTGGTTCACCAGTGCAGCTAACGTGCTCACCCAGGATTACATTTAGCTAGACACACTTGAAAGCGTCAGCGTATATTCAAATTACGTCAGATAATCTGAACATAAACGACAAACAAACCTGATGCTGTGCAAAGCTTAGATAAATTTTGGTACAAGATCAGTTTTCCGCAGATTTGTATTTCAAAACAGTTCAGCCATTTCTATGTTTCTATCCCCGAAATTTAAAACGTCAAAAAGTCTTCCAGAATTCTTCCAATGCTCAATGGAATAAAACAAAAGCAAAAGCATTTATTCAGATGCGTCCGACATTTTTTCGTCCAACCATTATTGCCTAATTGCAGCGAAATGTTCAACACAACAAGGAGTAAATAAAATTGAAAAAAATTACTAAATTTATCACCTCATTTTTTTAGAATGCCGCGTATGTTACGCTCAAAGGGTTTGATAAAGCGACATTCATGTATTACTCTATTTGGCAAAACTTCGAGCATGAAACTGATGTCACAAAATAGATGAGTGGATATAAACAGTAGAAATGTAAATCGATAGGTTGCCAGTCGATCAGACATTCACTATGTTTTCGTCTCTCTATATCTCCAGCTTAGAAAACTCGGTAAACATTTGTGTCAAGTCAAGAGTTTATTTGTGTACAACCTCATTGAGCGCATTTTGACGCCGGGTATCTGAACGACCCAGGTATTGCATCTTCACGCCCACAGGTGTATGCACCGTACAGGATGAAAATGGTAAGCTGAATTATCTAGGTACTTGCTGATCAACGCAAAAGCTTGCTTGAAGCCGAAATGTTTGTTCCTATCATTGTTTTTATCTCGTCCACGCAGCGTGAGCAGAAAAAATGGATGCGTTTTTAAACCACGCAGCAAGTGTGACCGATGTGACTTTTTTTTCGAACCAGGAAATGGTCCGTAATCGGTGTCTTGACATATGGGATAGTCTCACTCTGGGAAGAAAAACTCCTAGCATACGGTGACACTCGTAATATTTCGGGAATCCTTTCGGCCATAATGACAAATCACACAATGCATGCAACGGTTCTCCCGGAAATGGAACACTGAAACAAATAGAAAATCGATGTGAAGGATCGGGGATTGTTCTAGCAAGTTCACCAATAAGATTTACATTGATTCCAACAACTTGCAGTAGATTTCGAGACAGAAATTTAAGCAAAAATTCGGCATGCATTATTCACTCAAATTATTCAGGCCCGAACAAAACCCATTGGAATTGCGATCACACACGTGATGTGTTGATATGCGGAATTATAAACCACAACATTCCTGCAGGCAATAGTTACACTCTGAGTAGTCGGTAAATAAACTCTCTTAGTGACCCGTTCTATTTTAGTGTAAGTTTAGCTAATAACATCTCTAAACCGTCAAGTTCACCGAAAACGCTTTAAGTAACTAGTTGCGCAGAGTTGTGTACTAGGTTTTTCACTATACTGGGTGTTACTCCGAATATTTGTTTCGCTTCAATGAATTTTTATGCAATCAGACCGAAAAATACACGAAAATAAAGCCGAATAAACACTATGGTGAAACAAATACGTCAGAGCAAACATTAAGTATATTAGTGAACAAAAGTTATCGTAATGCGAAGCTGTTACATTTTTGATTGAATAAATTAGTCCGCCAGGTAAAAATTCAATGGTACCAGGCAAAAACAAGTCTAACGGAAACTCATGTGCAAACATATCTAACGGCCAACAAGGACAACACATCAGGGAGTAGGCTCTCAAAGAGCCCTCAGCAACTTTATAACTAGGACTGTGTCAATAATACTACGACGTCTAGAATATTGTTCCCACTAAAACATGAGACGATATTATTTCTATCACATACATTTCCAAGATATCACAGACTGAAGATTCAGTGGGTATACGGGTGGGCTTCTGATAAAGTCCAGTGTGACGTTCGTATGACTTCGTTTGCGTACAATTTTGGGTCTACGTAGAAACTAAGTTTGATGAACAAGGAGAAACCCACACGTCATTAGTTCCAGAAAAAGTGAAACCGCTAATTAACTGTCAACGGCTCCAAAGAACATAAAAGATGATGTTAAGTTTCATGAAAGAATGCCTAATGCACCGATTTATGCGCACTGTGTCATAATAATCAAAATGGCAAGTTGGTGTTTAACAATTTAAACAAATGTGTCCGGTAACGTAGCAATAGTTGATAAAGGACCAATAAAAGAAGGCAACATTTGATGAAATCACAATCGTCTAAGTAACCGATCAGCCAATGAGGACCTTCTGAAAACACAGATACACTCTTCGGATGAAAATTGAAATAAACATATACATGCCCTGAATAACACGTAAACAAGGTGAAACAAAATGCTGCACAGATCAACAAGAGCACCCATGCATGTATCGCACTGGTAGCACCTTAACGCTTCGCGTTAAAAACACTGCAGCTAGTCGAGGTATCGGTGAGCCGAAGAATGGTAAGGGAAATTAAACATTTACAGAAGATTTAAAAAACAAACAAATATATTACAAAATAAAATCCCCTGAACCCTTCATGTCAAATGAGTAGTTGTAAATGCGTAACAAATTTTACCATCAGACACATATACTACTACTTGGGCTAACCACTACATAAGCGAGGATATAAATAAACGCGCGGGGCCATAAATAGTTAGCTAGTCAGAAAATAGCTCAACCGCTCACACAATCCAGAACAACCAGTTCGATTAATTTCCTGGCAATAAAAGGAATATTAAATCTGTGAATATATAATGGATAAGGAAAACGAAGTACATAACTGGATTAATTAATTAATTTTCTGGTGTGTCAGTGATTAATTGAGTTTATGCAAACGCATCGTAAACTAAAAATATGAAGAAATGAATAAATTTAGGCACAACACTCATATAAATAAACGAACAAAAATGCAAACGTGTATATAATAACGTAAAATTAATGGGCTTCATCATAAATTGAGGGGACATACGAATGAATGAGTGAATGAGAATGTTATTATCTAGATGCAGGAATGAGTGAATGAGTTAAATGTTTGACATTTACCATCCATTCCTGTATCCATATTTGTCATTTGTTTTCAGCAAAGCAAACCTTGGTCTTTTTTGTTCTCATTTTATGTGCATTAAACTAACCAGCTTCCTGTGCGCTGGTCGCCAGATAATTCGAGTTACTTGGTCAGGGTAACACTCAGCTCATTATCTAAAATAGGCGTAGTTGTTTTGTAAACTTCAGTTTTTACCCTGGTCGTAAGGGGCGAACGATTGAATTTCAGTATATAGTTACAAGCCTTGATCAGCATCTATGGTGACAGTAAAAACAGGTTATTTTCCATCAAAACGAGCGCGCAAACGCAGTCGCCCCAAATCGTGCGCATTTATTGGAGCAGAACAGTTCGGTTAGTTACCGGAATACTCAACGGGCACATTGCAAGAAAGCAAGTTTAACATTCACACACCAGAGGGTGTAAATGTCCATACCACCCTTTCATAAGCCTGCATTTTTGATAGCAAATCCGGAGTGATCACACGATAGTAGCCAGGTACAACACCTGGTAAACCCGAGGAAAAGCTTCACTCCCAAGCACCGAATTGGCGCGACGGGTATTAAATCATCACGTCCGCCAGAAACCCTGACTTTTTATTGTAGACCAAAGTCTTGATGAAACGCGCTTGAGACAGTAAGCCAGACGACCAATCATAACCTTCCCCCCATCCGTGTGAGCTTACAACTGCAGGTATTGTTGGCACTGAGAGGTTTCGTGAGTAGAGTATCGGGGAAATATAGTCGTGTGTATAGGTCAGACCTAACTTAATTAGCACTATTCCTGCCTTCATGGGACAACGTGTCTCTGGGTATCGATCAACCAAAGTACTGCTTTTGTTGTGCATTAAAGTGTTTCGTTGATGTCCCTTCAGGCAAGCGCGTATTCAAATCAGTTTTACCAGCACTTGAATAAGCAACAGCAGTAAGCTAGCTATAACGAAAACAAACTCCTGGACTGGAAACAATTCATGACAACAACCGGTGACAATCCGATAACTGATTGCAAATCAGGTGGCCAATTAATGATTTTGCCGAGCTTCGCAGTATAATCGTTTGACAAGACCATCGAATGAAAGCCGACCATACTAGTTGACCAAAGACACATAGTGACTACGCAGCCTGAATTTGTTCCTGTTATTAAAGCCAAGCAAATAAGTGCGGCTCGGCGGGCAATTTTGTTGTGTAAAATTTTAGTCTCGAGACTTACAGCAGTGGGTTCTGTTGTGGATAACCATTTACTTGTGAGGTCCTAGTAATTTAACACCAGTACCTTTGCGTGTTTCAGTAAGCGAGTTTTTATTTTCAAAAGCCCTAAAACTTAATTTGTTTGACCGCAAATGGTGTCCTTGACTTCCCCGTACATATGTTCGTGAAATGAACTCACAGTCTACTGTATGACTTTTGGGCGTCGTTGCCGTTCGAAAGAGGTAACCCTAATCTGATATTAACTTACCAAACCGGGCATCAGTTGGTAGCTGTGCTTCTCTGACCCTCTTTCTGTGTTGATTGTTTCTAATAAGATCTCACACATCTACAGATGCATCCGCATAGACAGAAAACAGACGGGCGATGTAACTCCTTGTAGATGTACTAAGTGTAGTGTTCAAAAATTAGGCATTATCGAGTTACATGTTGTCAAGACGGGAGGTAGTTTGATGTTCTGCTATGTTGTCTTGACTGAGTGCTTTGACGTTTCCTTCCTGAAGGTCCAAGTTTAGACCCATCAGCATACAGTACATATTGGTGTGTTTCCACGTCTGGTCAGCCAGTACAATACTCTGATTGACACAGGTCCATGAATGCTAGCAGTGTTTCGAAGCCGAATGCCCTCAAAGATCGTCATGGCTTGAAAACATCCTACACCAAGGATGAATACCCGGAATATTCCAAGTATGATCCTCGTCTGCCTAAAGTACAAAAACAGCCAGCACGGTGGCTTTCAGATAGATTTGCAGGAACTCATTTCGTTTATTGGACTACACTATACTGCCGGATTTAACGACAAGGATCATTCCGTAAATCTTCCGCGAAAGCAGCCACATCAAATATAGATCCGTAAAAACAAGCTGCATAAGAGCAAACATAAAGCTGACATGAAACGATTCATTCTGAATTACATAAAATCACCGAACTGCATAACCAGTATGGTTTTCGTACTCTCGTATTCATGGCGTTTTCAATCAGTTCGTTTTGCTTGGGCAATTACTTATTGACGTTATGGCGGGGTGGCTTTGAGTGACATGCTTGAATGACAGTAAAGCCAGGAAACACATCGTATAGTGGAAATATCAAACGTGTTTCCAAAAGTACAGAGCAGGATTTGAGCAGATATTCCACTCCAAAAATCTGTTTTCATGCACTTTTGTTCTGACCACGGAAGGTCCTTCATACGGAAAACAGTTTTAAAACATTTGTGAAGAAACATAATATGACTACAAAAGCGTTTAAAGATGATATCCTGATACGACCACTGCAATACTGGTCTCACCAAGCAGTCGATTAATAATTGCGACTGTTTTGAAATTTCACCAATTACGGTTTGATTCCGATTCACTTCAAACTTTCTCTAACAAAACAGTCTTTAGAAACCGGGCCTGATGTTGTGAACTTCATGTAATAGATAGTGCTGAAGGAGCCCTATTCAGGGTCCTTGTTAGTCGCACACTTAGGAATGCATGAAACGTGTTTTCCCGTTCTTCGTCTATTCTTCACGTCCATTAGTTATCCTAGCAAACTGACACGCTGTTTGAGTATTTTTAAGGTAGACACAGAGTTGGGAAGCACCAACCACCTTACGGTAAATAGTGGAACTCGCCCACCAAGATGACATCCTTTCTGCCTTTTTCACTGTTAAGAATGATTTCCGAATATCCCTCTCGTGCATTTAGATTTACCGGTGTCTTCCGGAAAGAAACGCTATAGAAGGAGATGGATTTAATATCTCAAGGAGACCAGCTCCGTGAAATTTTACACCGATTACAAAATGCTCCCAAGATATAAGCCAACTTGTAGTCTCTTCTGAGTAAATCTTATTTACTGCTCTGCCGAATCAGGAGTGTTTCTGATAAAACGGAAAGAAAGGCATCAGGCCGACGCTCCAGTGGTTATCTGTCTAGGCCAAATCATAATTCCAAACTATTGGCTGAGAGAACAGGAATCAGCTCTGATAAGTTTGTTGGACGACGGTACTCCAACGAGTACAATGGCACCACTGTTCCTCACCCATTTCGTGTCTCCTTGAAGATCGCATTTCGGTATCCAAAGGCTGGAGGTCAATCGTCAAAGAAAAGCCGGTTAACACTGGTAACGCAGCGTACAACTCTACAATCGGTTGGGCAAACGGGGGCGCTACTGGGATATTTTCATGCCTAATGTCGTCCTGGAAACTTGGCAATGAACCAGAAATGATAATGACATCGTTCAGATGGGCAACAAGTTATCAAAACTTCAATGCATGTTTGACGATCTCGCTCATCACAAGGCAAATCGATCGATTCACAGATCGCTTCTGTAAAGCCCACGCTTTCCTTACCTTTACGGAGGTGTCCGTTTGATTTCTCAACGCAAATAATAGAGGAACAGAACAAGCTGTTATATTTAAATAAATATGTAAATGCCGAGATCACAGCATAAGTTAAGCGTAGGTTCACAAATCCGGGCATGAGTTCGTTCAGCTAAACAAAGCAGTGCAGAAAAGAGCTGAACGTAGTCTGCTCGCAAAATCTGAAGACGCAGCCCACCCAGTTATAATTCAGGCCTGCGAATTTTGATCCAAACAAAGTGTTATTTGATTGATTCAAGCGGTTTCCATCGTTTTTTTGTTTTGTCTACGTTTAGCAGAATTGTTTGAGAGTATCAGAGCAACATCACCTGGGTAAAAAATAAAATTCGGTGTACTTTGTTGGCCTTTGAGCTTGAATTTTTAGTTTAGTGCTAAAACGTATGTTAAGTAATGCTTGTCATCTTCTAGTGTTTGATTATTTTCTGAACAAAACGGTTTTTTTGCTAAGTTATTTTTATCGAGCCTTTAATTCACGGCAAACCATTCAAAGGCAGATCTCTGAACCACGTAATCTCGCAAGAGTGGACTCCTGAAAGTATGTTTTAGGAGGAAGTAAACCAAGGACACATTTTGGGATTTCTAGGGCAAAAACGATATTTTGCCGTAAAATAAATGCCCTGTTTGTCCGATAAGTATAGATAAAATGTCCCTGTCAGTATTCGCTACCACGATTCATTTGGTCCGGTGCGCTCCTGTCTACGACACTTATGGAAGAGCAATGCTTGTACCTACCGAGTGGCTAATTGCCATTAGCTTTTACCACAAGTAATTCAGGACCATACGTCAAGCCAAGCGAATACGTAAGCTTTCTACGTAGGAATTCTTTTGCTGTACCCACTGGAGTCTTTTCTAAAATCTTTTTAGAATTCAATTTGGTGCTTCTAAACTAATCCTGGGAAACCAAAAATGGGATCAAATGTTTCCATCACCATAAAAAGACAGTAACCGGACCAGAAATGAGGAAAACCTTGCGGTTACCATGCTAGTATTTTTGTTCTTTTCACTAGGTGGGCATCAGGAAAATTTCGGATGTTACTCAAAGTACTTTCACTGGTCACTTTTTTATCATATTTCTGACCGTACTCAGCTGCACGTTATTTTCCGTCGGAATTGATCAACTCTGGCGTGCTTTCTCCAGCTCCAGCATGTGACAAAACATGCTTCTGCCAACTTCAGGCTATTGCTTCAAGAGACATCAGGTTTGATTGAAAATACCATGCCTGGTGTTTCCAGGTTTCTGTCAAGCAAGTTATACCAAATAGTGACTAGATCTTCCACACCTGTTTTAATTAACCCTTTCTCTCTATTTCACCAGTATCCCTTAACCAACAGAAGTAGTAATTAGCCTTATGAGTCGATCTAGTTATTTATAAGTAGCAAAAGTTGTGAAGCGAAGACGTCCGGTATTATGTGCGGTTATTGCCCATGCTAAATTCTGGGTAGATGAGCTTTGGCTGTTCCACTAAGCAAAGACAGAACTTCTTTGAAGCAAGTAGCTCTGAATGATACTCTTTTCGTTTCCACTGACGTGAGACCATTCAGTCGTGAACTAATAATCTTACGTAATAGAAATGCTAATACCAAGGACTACTTCGCGGCTCACTTTACTCCAACAGAAAGCCATGTGAGGAGGATTCTTTCTTTGTTCACTATACGCAACGGCTGGTTTGAGCCCTCTCACCAGACTGTGTATCACGGTTCCCTGATTTTCATTTCAAACCACATGATGGTCGTAATTGATCTGGGTTTTCAAAAAAAGTCGTTAAAATGGGAAGAGCACGCGGTTCTTAAGGCGAAACAGCTGAAAAGCAAAACAGTTCGAGAAGTGTCTAAAAATCGGTAGGCACGTGATACAATTGTTTTTTTTAATTTATGCTGCTACCAGCTGGAGTGCAATCAGTCGAGTGGTATGTGCTTAGCTTTGAACAGTATCCATATTTTTAGAACCAATCACATTTCTCTACTTCTGTGGTCAAGAACGAAGCGCAGCGCCAAGTTTGGCAACCAAATCTGTTCCATTTGCTTCAATATAACTCTTATGTGAAGTAGTTCCAGGGAACAGTGGTGGACATAAAACGTAGATAATCAGTTCGCTAATCAACAATCACACAATCACACAACAATTCGTCCGCAGTACCTGCATACAAGAAACGTAGCTATATATGGAGCTCCCTCTTCTGTTTCACATAAAGTCATATTCATTTCTGTGCAAAACCAAACGTATATGACTAGTTGCATGATTTTACAAGAAAAACATTTCATTTAACTGGCAGCCAAATCAGCTGGATGAGGGATCGGTTACTGGTTCTCTTTTATGACTAACTGCATTAGAAAAGTCAGCTTACTGATGCAGGTATTGAAAGCCACGACGGAAATGAATTGCGCGAAGAAACTTAGCATTGACTTTTAGTAGATTTCATAGCCATCATTTTGGACGCACGGATGAACGACGACTTTGTGCGTTGAAACAGATTTGACCAACAGTCTACTAGTTCCACGCGGATACATCGCAGAATATTATCTGCTTGAACATGCTAAAAGCCGTATGTCCACTATCAGATTAATGAACTCATGGCTAGTGAGCCAGCAAAGCCTACATCCAATTACATTATTGGAAGTTCAGCGTTCCTTTGGGATACAAGACTGAGGAACTTTGACGTCGTTTTAAATTTTCTGCATCAAGTTGCTATTGCACATTTTATTTTCTTTCGACCAACGGTCCGAATTTTTATCCCTTACACTCTTTGGAGAAGATTATTTTGTCACGGTCGGGTTTCTAAAACACGTCCCCAAATGCAGTGGAAGTTTTAGTCGTTAAGTTGTTTAACTGACAAGAATTTCGATAATTCTCCAAACTTTACGCGGTGAATTCTGATTAATGTCCATTACAATTTTTTATATATCTCTATAATCACCCATCACTACCAATTATAGCAATCTGATAATCCCCTACCCTTCCCAATATTCGGCTGATTGCATTTCAGCATTAGTCTCAAAAAACGTACGCCTTTTTAACCCCCCCCCCCCAAGTGATTTATCACTTACATTTGTGACGGAGGAATTTTTCAAAATGAATCAGTTCATTTGTCACGTCCACATAGCTGTGTAAACCGTAGGTTGGACATTTGTCATATTGCATTACATAATACCTTTACTGATTTGACTTGAGAATTTTTTCCTGTTAGAAATGAACTACTACTCTAATTTAGTTGTGTATACCAGAACAAACGGATATATCTAATAAAGCATAAGTGGATTCTGTGAAAAAGCTGTTGATATTGTGGTTGTTGGAAAAGTTCAGAAATTAGGTAACCGTGTGGAAAACAGCCACCCAAAAATCTGGAGGGTTTAAGGAATAAGTAGCCCCTTTGTAGGAGAGATCCCTACTGAACGAACTTCAGCGATTTTGCAACATTTACCCTTGTAAAACTTTAAAGGGAGGCAATTTATTTGACCGGTCCTGGAGATAATCACATTAATACCGACTGCTAAAGCATTGAGCTTGAGTAACTCCATTCCAGTGCACATTCTGTGCACATTTTGTGTTCACAGGTACCAAAGTTTTACACAAAGCACTCACAACAGACCAAAGTACACTGCCTGTTGAACTGGCGAATTCTCACGAATTTCCTCTGAGACAGTTGTCTTTTTTCTGCAGATTGCGCGTTATTTTCACATTCGAACAGAATTTGCTGTTTCATTTATGCAGTAATTACCTTTCTGCATTGCGAGTCTGAAATTACCTCGTGAAGTTTAATTGCTAGTCGGTATTCATCAGTGTCCACTTACGCAATGCCAATCAGGTTTTTGTCGTCGTAGAGTAAAACCTAAGTATATGAGGAAATTAATTTGATGAATGCAAACAACTTCCAAGTCTCCTACAACAAAACTTGTTCACTCGAATTTGTCCTTGATACATTTCAACAAATCTCGCTTAATCGAGAAAACTACTCTGCACAGAATTTACTCGGGACACCGTAAAAAGGCTGGGCTTTCCACATTCTTTGAGACATTGTCCTCTGGAACATAGTATACCGTTTTTTCAAACCTGATCGGTGTTTTCTTAGGTTTGACAGTCACGAAACATTTCTGTTATTTCTGTTTGGCGTAGTACACGTCACTACAACATGGCTACGGTGTGTATATGGCACTGTGCAACGGTATCTGGTCACTCTGTTTTTCAGGCGCCTGGTTGTTTAAAGGGACCCGACATTCTAGACTTATAACGCATGCCGGTATACAGGTCAATCAGTTGGAACGTTACATTCCAACGCGATTCTAACGCAATGTGCGTATCAGTCCTTCATGCCGTGTGTGCCCTAATCCAACTAGAAGAACGCATAAGACTCTGTTGCGAAAACAATTAGATTTAACATGCTTAATAACAACTTTGCGCTAGAATTGCACGTGACAAGTTCAAACTCGAGTTGCCGCATTTTACTTGCTACCCAGCAATGACTTCCGCTATTCGTACAGTTTAATCCGTAGTTCAAGTAATCTACTTCGGAAGCCAGACAAAGCCAATCGGAGTGAGCCTGGCTTTTTACAGCCGAAACCAAAGTGCTGTTTAACGTGGACCTTGAATAGAAGAACGTGTCTAGTAGTTAGGTCCTGAAAGTTCGCGGGGACCAAAGGAAAACCACTTTTAAACTATCTTGGTCAAGGATCGCAATTTTACGAAGCTGGGCGATTAAATGTGAATTGCCCTGTCGGAAAACCTTCGGCAACAAAGTACCCTCAGACAGGAAGCGGTACCAATTTTTGTTACATACACATGTTTACGAGGCCACATTTATGTAAACCGTACATTATTTTTAAGTTCTGTCAAACCCCTCTGCACCCAACGCGGTGGATTCTTTATTGTTTTTCTGTATGATTTTGCAATTTCACGATTTTGTTCATGGCCAAGATATCCTTAATTTTTAATCCAAATCTACACCGTGAGTTTTGCCAGCCTTGGCTAAGAAGCACCATGCGGGTTACTTTTTTGTCTTGGTGCTCATTTCAGAAATCTTAGAGAAAATCCACAGCTTGCAAAATCAAAGCTGACGGTTTTCTCTCTGAGAAAAGGTTGGCCTGTTTGTACTGTGTACCACTGGTTCATTTTGCAACAGCGTAGGTTACTACTACTTGGCTGGTTCCTAAGCTTTTGATTTTTCAGAGAAATTCGCATGATAACTTTTCTCCTATGCTATGATCATTTTTATTAAAATTAATTATTCCAGCCTTGATATAGTATTCTTCATTTACCGGGGAAAAATACCTCCTTTGTGCTAAGTTGTAACTCCGGAACCCACTTTTTTCCACCAAGTGCCACAACTCTGTCCCGGCTTCTGCCTCAAATGCCAACAAGCCGTGATGCGTCTAACACAGCAAAGAAGAGTATATATCAACCCGTTGGTGATGTTCCCAAATATTCCTTATTTATTAAGCCTCTCCTTTAGAAGAGAAGCACAACAGCGAGGTAATGAACATATACATATGGGCCTCCCATTATACGCTATTCATCTGGCTGGTTTTCAACAGGTGGCAGTTACGAATGGTTGAGGTCGTTCCTTCCCTAGTTCGAAAGTCCTTGCAAGTCATGCTCAAATTTCTTCGTGTTTTTTGGTTCGTGAATATGAATGTGTCTGATGATGTGATCATTGATGCAAAAAAACTAAAACGCTGGAGAATTCTTGATTGTTATGACTTAAAACTCACCTGCTTCGCTTTTTTAGAAATAAAGGGTTCAACGCTTTATGGTGCAAGTGACTTGAAGTGATAAGTTGACAGACGTCGTGTAAACATCTGCTTGAAACACTGGAAAACTACGAACTCGAAGTGGGCAAAAAACTTGCTATGTGTAACCGGAAGTATTCATACATCCGTATGCACACACTCGTTTTTTGTCTTCAAAGTGATAGTCCTCAATATGTTTAGTGAAGCAACTAGGGAATTAGGCCATTCGAAAAGACAAAATACGAAATGTTTGGCTGTTCGTGATAAATAAATCAAAAGTAATTGATAAACGCCTCCTACCACACGCTACTTGAATGAGGAGGTGAGGTTCTTCAATCGGAAAAGAAGAAACCAATTAGAAACCAACATAGCTATTAACAAGCCAAAATAAAGGCTTTGCTATTTGAAAGTATTTCGAGTTCCTGGTTTTCTTCAGTGGACAGTGATTGGCTGAAAAAGGCGTCAAATCTTGTGCAGCGCCGATACGCTTGAAGCACAAAGGGTATGTTGAAGAAGCTGAAGAAATAAAACTGGGAGGAGTAAGCACTGAAGTGCATTGAACAGCAAGGTAGTAGATGTGATTAGGGCACTGTTCAGGACATTTTGTGTGAGCCAACGATGATGAATTCTCACAAGCCGGGAACACAAATTCTGTAATGAATGAGTGTTGAAACAATGTCTCAAAATATTCAATTAGGCGTTGCCATGAATACGTGGTATCGCCTTTTTCAAATCTGTTCGAAAGGTGAGATGAAACAAGGTTACTGAGTTCAATAACCCATGAATGAAAAAAAAATTATTCCTAGGTCAGAAGCTAAAGGATTTTTGCTAAAGGGGAAAGGATTAGAGTTTTGCAAGTACAAAAGACAGAGACAGAGATAAGCCAAGCGTTCTGGTAGAGGAATACGTGTGGGGGTGAAATATGTGGTTTGATAAGAGGTTTGCAATTGGAAGGATGCACAGATCGGACTCGACGGGAATTAATCAAAGCCGGATGTAATTTACATCATGCTCGTCGCACGCGTTCCCCTGTTGGTGGTTACGGATAATTCACGAACTACGGATCCAGCACGCCCTGGTCCTATGCGTTTAATTGTCACAGTTCGCTCAGCCATATCCGCACGGTGCTCAGCTTCCTCGATTTGTTGCTGTGCTTTGCGATACTTGTTCATTGTGATCTGCGATACTTCCTCCTGTTGACGAGAAAGAGGAACAAAACAAGATGCACTGAACCATAAAGTGAGTTTACGCTTTTATCCAAGACAAATTCGTGCAGACTTGCCCAGATGAACGTCTTTTCCGGAACAACTATAAAAGCAACGTAGATGATTGCGGAGGAAGAATTTTTATAATAATCTCAACGGGGACTCCTACGTGAGAAGGTAAGCTAGTAGGTGCTGGCTCTCACACCTTCAAATAACTGACCGCAGCTTGTTTACAATACGGTTTTTAGCACATTTCGCTTAAATTGGGATGCACTGATTTTACTCTGGCCGGAGTGGCCTGAACCTTTGTGAATGACGGAAATGCTGGTATACAAATATGTGGGACCAGGTTAAACCACACGAGGCTACCCTAGCACTCTACTGCGGCTTCCAAACCGTCAAATCACATCAGCTCTTTTGAAACGTCCACTAATTCGGATTGAAAATTCGAAACGGTCGAAGCACCTGACAGTCTGTTTCATCCAACTTTTATCAAGCTGTCGACAATTCTATTGCTCTATAAAACGAACATTAGGAAGTTCGTAATAACCCATCTTCGGTCAAAAGTAAGGCTCATAAGCAATACATTTTTGCACTGATAATGGGCTTTCATGGGGCAATATTTCAACATTTTACCTGTTCAGAAATATTCAACGAATACTGATGGGAAACATACATCGAGCCACCTATCCATGCACACTTAAATTTACAGAACCATGTTTTAGACCAGCAGACACTATGATCATGAAGTCTGCAAGTTGAGTTAATGCGCCATAACGGTTAAATTAACACTCAATTGGATCTCATTTCTAACTCAATAAGCGCAGACTTTTCAAGGTAAATCTGGAAAACTGTCTGAGTTATCCGTCAGTAATAGTGTTAGAAAAGCAGCTTTCACCGGTCAGTGGAATTACTACCTTTCATTTTGCTCACACGCACGTTTACTTCCGTTTAATGAAGTAGAAGGGCATTTTTGATAAACAGTCGTTGGTGAAAAAGGTTCCTGTAATTTTTAGTGGGAAAGTATGTTCACATACAAACAATTCTTGTACTGCATTTGAGAAGAACAAAACTCACCGCTTCTTCTAATTGGCGCTTATAGGCCTTCATCTTCATTTGAGTCTTGTCCAGCAAGTCCTGAAGCTCCAGCACCATTCGTCGGTCATCTTCGGCTTGTGTCTGGAGCTCTCGGTACTGACGCTCGAACTTGCGGGCTGCGGCCAGAGCTTCCTTGCATCTCCGAGATTCTGCATCAAACTCAGCTTCGAGCTCGCGAACACGAGTCTTAAGTCAACACAAAGATGACAGTGCACGGTTATTCATAAAAAACAAAAAGGAACATAACTTCCTGACCATCTGCGACAAAAAATTACTCTGAAATAGTCAAGCCCTGAGCAATAAGTATTTGGTAACAGAATGAAATATGAATCCTATCGAATGGAACATTTATCAGTCTACGTACCTGCAACTTCTGAACCATTCTACGTCCTTCACGAGCCGAAAATGCCTCGGCTTCCTCCAACTTGACAGTGATTTCCCGAATCTCCACCTCAAGTTGTTTTCTCAGGGCCTCAGCATGTTTGTAATTCTCTTGCTCCTGTCGAAGCTCGTCGGCCAATCGAAGCACTTCAGAGTTGAGGCGCGTAGCTCTGTCTTCGGCACCCTATGAATGATGTGAACACAAGTAGCGCATTGTACTTTTCAGATTTATTTTGAATTTAGGGACAAACGAACTTCATGTTATTGATGCATGAACACAATTACTTCTCATGTATTCCCACGCACCTCTATATTGTCTTGATGAGTCCATCAGTTGTTGGACCTCCTCTTGCCGCTTGTCCACAAATTGCATTACTTCATCATTAATAACATTCCTTTGTCTGGTCATATTCAGGGTGGTGGATATAAATTCGGATGATTTTGACCGTAAACGCCGGTTCTTTTCAGTAAGTTGTCTTGTACTCCTGGTTGTTCTTTAACCCATATTTGGCGGTGCTCTTAAGTGGCTTGTCTGGACACAGAATAATCATTCT
This sequence comes from Opisthorchis felineus, assembly GCA_004794785.1. Lineage (NCBI taxonomy): Eukaryota > Metazoa > Platyhelminthes > Trematoda > Opisthorchiida > Opisthorchiidae > Opisthorchis > Opisthorchis felineus. The sequence continues at coordinate 313,385 of SJOL01006132.1, forward strand.
AGTAAATTATCCTTTGTTTGTTCCCATTATGATGCAGTCACCTGGTCATCCATTAGAAAACACTGAACAGCTCTTAAGGCAGTCTGGTGTCTTCGTAGGTGTTCTCATGAGTTTATTTCTCTTAAGGATACACATCAAACAAAATAATCAATAGTCACGGCCATTAGGGTGTGATTACATGTGTACCGGAATATAAGTTGCGTGTATAGGTAAACACGTGACACAGACAACGAATGCTCCATGTGTCATCAGGTAAATTGTGTTTTAACTCAGTGAGAAGCCGAACTAACAATGAAAAAATCTTTGCGTTCAAGTCTGATATGAAAACCTAGGACCCTAGTCATGGTTCAGCTTTGAACTGAAATGGATCAGCTGATCTGAGTTTGTGTGGCCTCGATCATGGCGCTAAATTTAAACTTTAAGATGGAAATGGAGGAGCTGGCAATTCAATGTGTTGCTGTGTCTTGAGTTGATTGCTACGTATAATAAGGACTCGTTTGAATTTGTTAGAATTTGAACGTTGATGGGTTAAGTGTGGTAAGCAGGCAAAAAATACAAACGATGCATTCAACCTACCTTGTTGAATTTCGATTACTTCGTAAAACATTAGCATGCTAAACATCTTAAGTTTACCATTCACATTTTCCGTGAACGTCTGCCTACAAGAATGGAGGTCACAATCATGCGAGTGTTCTGGAGAACATTTCCTTTTTAGAGAGCACCTCCCAAATGATAGTGGACCATTTAGTGGCATGATTTTCGGCTGAATAACCCCTCATATGAAATCAGAAGCCACATGTATCATTAAAATGTATGGTGATAAATTGTGTTTCTGATTTAAAAGAAAATTTTAAGCATTTCCTTTTTATTACTTAGTTGGCGGCTGAGATTTCAAGGTAGATAAGGTGAACAAGCTGACCAGTGTTAGTTCTTAAATTTCCTAGACGGTACTGCATAGATTTGGAGTAGCAGAACATGGTTTGTTAAACGAACCGGATTCGTAATGCTTACTTGCCTTCTGAGTTGTCAAACTAATCGGTTTCCTTACTTATAAGTATCAGAAACCTCTACAAGTTTGAAAGGCATTCACAATCCATTGAATACTCATTACTGATAGGACGTATCACACACTAAACTACATTACTGGACTGGTGCCTTGGGGCAGTAAATGAGCTTTGGTCACAGCCTGACTGAGGAATGAGGCAGTTATAAATTTCGTGTATGAGACGCATTAGACGTCATCTGTCCACTCATTTTCTTCTTGTCAGGAAGTACTGCAGACGGGAACGATCGTTAACCTTCGAACAGAATGCACTAAGATGAAGGGCGAAATTGAGAAGATCAGCTGAGTGCCAAGTGACGTTAGCTAGACTAGATACAGCTTTTCTAAAAAGTGCAAGTCAGTATTTGGTTATTTCACTGATTCATTTGTGAAGTTACCTTTAGGTTTGTGTACAAGATCTATGAACTGCAATAAGTAAACGCTGTCTATTAAAACTTGCAGACCCATGAATAGCATTCGAACAAGTTTCCCTCAAACAGAGTTCCAGTCGAATGTATCGATCCGATTCCAAATCTAAAATACAATGTATACTGGTTTCATTAAACTTTTGAGTTGCACTTGTAATAAGTACAAAACCAATTAAATACTGCCTTCGGTGACTGACGAAAACTGTACTGCTTTTAGTCTTATTTGCCATTCTTACCGCTTTTGCGTTGATTGCTTCGTCCATGTCTGCCTGCATCACGCTGATATCTCCTTCCAGACGTCGCTTATCATTAGTCAGAGTGTTGACTTGCATGGTGAGCTCGCTAACACGAGTCTGCGCTTCGTTCATTTCATTTTCAGCATGCTTGCGGGCCCGATCGGCGGCTTCTAATGCACCACGTAACTCTTCAACTTCGCTTGATAGCTGAATTCGCTTGCGTTCGCTAGCCTGAAAAAAATAAGGACGAACATCGTCAAATTCTGAAGGCCATATTTCATCAAATCATGAACCCTTCATTATGCCTCGTGATTATTCGATACTTTGATAAATATGTCCAAGTTACCTGCAAGTTCGATTCTGCAGCCTCGCGCAGGCGACGTTCTTCTTCCAAGAATGCCTCGAGGTCTTTGACGCGCTGTGCAAGAGTCTTGTTCTCTTTCATTAAGTTTGCATTTGCTTTATTCGCAGTGTCAAGTTGAAGCTCCAACTCAGCAATGTTGGATTCGTATCGCTTCTTTAATCGGGAAAGCTCTGACTTGTATTTCACCTCCATCTCCGTGATTGTGACCGTTAACTCCTCAATAGTGCGGGTGGTACTCTTTCTGAATTAACGGACAGGAAAAAACAATGACTGGTTTCAGTAACACAGTTTGTATTCCTTGCCGATAAATTAGACCCATTCATGACCTGTCCACCTCAACTACGGCAATTTGGAAGCAGTAACAAATGAATTCAGTTGTTCGTAAAGTTGACCGTCTGTTTTCTCTCAATTATTTTGGCAACAACATGAGACAAACATGCTAACTGATTGAGCTGATGCGTCGGCTTCAAGCTCTCGAAAATCGGTGACGTATTTGCCATTTCTGAAAGTTAGCATGTGGACAAAGGAAACCAGCCCGACAATTTTTATGAATGTACCATGAGAATTTTTTGTGGATTAGATACTTGAGGTCACTAGTGCTCAGCATTTGTGGTCTACACGCTTTCTCTGACCGACTTGACAAGGGAGCAGAAGTGAATAACTTAAAGTTAGCCTCAGTCATCTGCGAGTAAACAGTAAAGCCAGCGCTGGCCACGCTGATGACATGAATCTAGTGGCTGTAGGTGCACGTGAAAGTACCTTTGTCCAAATGTGTTATTTCGGCCTGGATTGATTCACTCAGTCTTTTAGATATTCTGCGTACTGTGTTTCCCTGCTGACGCAACAAAAGTCATGTTTGAGCCCCTCTGACGCGTTTCCAGCTGCAGTGCACTTAAAATATCGCTGGGCAATTGCTTTTTGTGTACCTTTCTTGGGCCCAAGTAAGGATGAAGTGCTCCTTCCGTATGATCAAGCACTCTGACCGTGTAACTAGTATCAGACGCAATTCCAGACCTCATGAGAGTGTTACTTCTGCACGATTTTTCTTACTGCGATTTGTTGGAAAACAACTGCGTCGTTCTTGTGATGGTGAGTTAGAAAACACCTGACTTGAATATGAAGGTTCTGTATTAGTCGACGAAGCAACAGGCAAAATGCTGAATATAATGATGTCTCATCAAGCGTATAAAAATCATTGAGCTGTATAACAGGCGAATTCCATAAATCCAGACAACTAACCCAGATTCTTGCTTCTGGATCAGCTCGACCCTACTGGAGTAACTCAGCAGGAAGAAACAGCAGATCTTCGACCGTTCCCTGGATCCAAACTTGAAACAAGGCTTTACAGATAGTAAAACGAAAAGGTGCTCCAGCCTATCAGAGTCAGACGGTGGCGGGTTTTGCATAAATTGGCGATCCATTGTGTTTTCAGCGTAGGTAGTGCGAAGCGGAACGCATCCGCCTCAAATGAAATGTGTGATATCGTCGAGAGCCAGTGTTTATGAACTCTGCGACTGTCCATCACTTATATTCTGTTACAGTTCAAACACCATCAAACTATATGCTTAGTGGTTAAAATCCGTCATGGGCAATCCCACTACATGTTTTTTATACCGACATGCCTGTAAGACCAGCTAGACTGAAATCCGCTGTCAAAATCACAGTAATTACTTCCTTCTACTTTCAATTTATCAGTAGCCCAAAATACCAGCAGTTGCATTCAGCCAACCCTGCGGAAACAATGCCAAAACGTCCAGGATTTCGGACCAAGCAAGGCAGTAGAAAAGCTTAATTGGATTTCCGCTTTTACAAGGTTCTGTTAGTTAGCTGACAAGGCCCGCATTTTACAACTATGGAATCACTTATGACGCTCCTGAATACCTCGTTGTGTTCCCACACTGGTGCACTTTGTGACAAATAAAGAAATTGTCACGTGTATTCTACGGCACCCCATTCACATCACACTGGCGACCAATAACAAAGTCTCCCCGCACCACTTTGAAGCAAGTCTGAGACAAGGTTTTAATCGATGTCTGAAAATGCATCAAGTGATCACACTGTAACGTGGATGCTGTTGGAAAACACAAACAATGCCACTTCCTAGCCACAACCATGTCATTGCCGTTTTTAACTAACACTTCGCGCTTGGAGTTTTAGGCCACCTGACTTGAAGAGTGTCGTCTCTTCCGGGCACATTCATGCCGGAAGAGACGGCACTGGTAAACAATGCCACACTGAATCCAACTGGTGCACTTTTTGTGTTCCTGAGGTAATAGCGAGCAGCAGCATCGTTCAAGTGCTCGAAAGCATGAAGTTGAAATCCTGTCAAGATCAAAACGTGAACAATGGTCATGTATTACCTTTATCAGCCGTGATATGTTACGTCTGCATCAGCCCGCTCTGTGAAGAAGGGCGTGCGCAAACGATCCTGTCTTTCTTACGCTTTTTATTTCGAAACATAATTTAACCTTGTGAATCGGAGGCACATAGTAACTTACAAGTCGTTTGGAGTTGAGTGCATTGCTTGAGAGGAAACACATACACACCCACCGGAAACGAGAAATCAACAACACATGTGTATGTGTATGTCCAGGTGGTAAGCGCGACGTTTTTCTGGGCAGAGGAAATTCGGCCTTTTAGTGATGCAACAGGTTGTAGTTGAACGTGACCAATGGTATATAGTCAAAAACAGATGCAAGGTTGATTCTGCGTCAGTATTTTTTTACACGCGTGTTGGTAGAATAAACTCTGGCGTTGGGTTTGGATTCTCCGGCAAAAATGTTGGAGGCACATTTGACTTACTGACAAGCCAATAGCCCTCTGTGAATCAAAATTAAACTGGAAAGTTTTTAGTAACTTAAGAATGAATGCCTAATCATAAAGGTGGCATAACAAAATTTCATGAACTAACCGAAGGGTCTCTAGCTCCTCGTCCTTCTCCCGAAGCCTCTGTTCCATTTCTGATTTTAGATGGTTCAAAGCAGCCTGTGCGTTTTGATATTTCTGATCTACTTCTCGCAGAGCTTCTTCCGCGTCATGCAAAGCGGATGCCAAATTATCCCGTTCCGCTTCAAGTTGAGACCGTAGAGCTTCCAAATCTGTGAGTCGCCTGTTTGCATCCCGTAGAGTGGACTTGAGGTCCTTAACTTGATCTAGTGAATGAACCAAAACGTAAATTTTACTAGCATTACGTCAAAAAGCTTAATGCCAATTGGAACACTCTTGTCTTGCTTTAAACGTAATGAGACTGGTAAGAAATGAAACTTACCAGAGAGTTGGCGGTTTTCACGGTCAAGAGCAGCGTTTTTGTCCACCAGGTCATTCACCTGACTCTTGAGTCGCATATTCTCTGCCTCCAGTTGGCTGTTTTGCGAGTGGAGATTATTGATTTCAATGGTCAACTCATCTACGCGGCGTTGTAGGTCATTGGCAAGGTTTTCGGCGGCCTTAGCCCGACGTGCCAGCTCAGCATTCTCAGCAGATAACTGTTGTACAGGGACGAAATAATGGGAGTAGCCTTATGGATATCCAAAAATCTATCGTAATGAAGCTGAATGGAGCACCTCACACCTCAAGTGGGTCCTGAAACACGTCGTCTATGGTCCGAGAATGGACTAAACTCAATCCGGGATCGGGCAGCAAAACCCTTTCATATTTTTGCAAACAGGTGCCAAGTTTAAACAACCCCACTTGATTCTTGCCAACCGTGACTTAACTAGTAGGCCAGGTTAAACTTTGTGCTGATAATCTTCAGGTAATTATGTATTCAACTGCACCTTGAGGGCGAACCTCCAAGACGAACACGCCAGCCGTTTTCACTTCCCAAACTCACTAATCATGGACCTCATGGGTGACCTCAGAAGAGACTAACCCTTCAGAGCGAACGACCTAGGCTTCGGCCGCCGGCCTACAACTACATCTGGAGGATTGGCATCTCCTTAAGCGGACAATACTTACAGGCATATACTTCAACGCTAACCAGTTGGCATTGGATCAGCTTCGGAAGACTGACCAGTGAGCCAACACTTCTGACCTTGTAAATCGTTAATCAATACTCTTTGAGTATGTCTTTCGATGGAGAATAGACAGTTGAATATGAAATCGCACCATATCACTGGTTTTGGTGCTAACTGATCCAAAGGATCCCGGTGGTGTGGTAGCTAAAACAATAAACTGCTCTTTATGGCCTTCTGGGGTGACACCTGGATAGAGCGCTGTTAACCCGCCTTGTAGGGCAGCGGATATAAGTGTGAAGAGCTGCGGCGTTGTTGCCGTGGCAAAAATAACTGGTGATTATGATGTGATGGGGTGCCATTGGTATGGCATCTTCTAAAGCATGCGATGTTCCATAGGGGAAAAACTGACTGATCGCAGCATGGTTTCCAGGTGTAAGGATCATATTCAGTGGTGCGGCCCAACTGACAGAACAAAGGACTAATAATGCGGAAATGCAAGGCCACTGGGTCGTAATGGGGGGCTAAACTGACGTGCTGCGCCACGTTTCCAAAATAAATCTCGATGCCTGACCCAACTGTCGTTAACACAATCAGTGAATTAAGACAGGTCAAAGCGATTCGGGTGATAAACAAGAAAACTCAAACAACTGGTAACATCACACTGTTTCGCTGGTTTCGGTGATGCTAGCGAAATTGTGAACCGCGAATGTATCGCTCAATTGGCTACCATGGCAACACCTGACTAATTGCTGATGTGTCCGGCGGTGAGCAGGTTAGGTGCAAAGTTCGTGCCGTTTGAGCAAAGTGAAACCTACTGTGAGGTTGACGAATACTCGAATCACCTAAACGATTAGATTTTCGTTCCTAGAAGGAAGGCGCTAAGCCAAAAACAATCACTTTTTTGTGCTGAAAAGATGCAGATTCATATCCTAATCACTCCAAACCCCTTCGGAGAGTCCAGTTGAAACGAAGGAATTGTCGGCAGCAGTAAGGATTTCCGAGGCTCTAGTGAGCACATTAAATTTAGTCAACCAAATCACTGATGCTTGTTTTTTATCGGCACAGTGAAAAATGCCAATAAAGTACGACATTCTGAGAAGACAAGGCGAAGCTGAGGGACAATGCGTTGTTGTATGGTATTAATTCATGATGTCTTGGAGGTGAATCATCAGAGGCACCCACCAGCTGGACTGGCCACATTCCAGCCATTTTGGGGAGGGCACTAACGGACGGAAATGTTCAGCCCCGATACGTGCACAACCTACAGTTAACCTCGTACTGAAGGACAAACTTTGCATAGATCTGAAACGACGGAACGAGTGAATCGCTATGTTGCTGCGTTGCAGTGGTGTCAAGGTACATTTAGCGCCCCTGATTATGGGTAAAAAAATGAAGAATGGATTTGAATACCGTTAAATTATCTAAACAGTATGAAGCCAATTAGAGAATATGAGCGATGAAGGGTTCATTTAAGCCGTGGCCCCATTAAATCAACAATGATCCAATCTGACAAAAGGAAAGAGTTTCAATACTGCTAGGTATCCCTAATGAACATGCACTAACTCGGCTCAGAAGTTAAGCTGGCGTTCTTGTCTTTAAATGGCCGTTATATGCAGGATCATTCAGATGTTTCCTTGAATATCGCTTAAGGTAGACAGACTAACCTCAATAGCCTTGACGCCGCGAGAATCCTAACTCAAGGACTGCAAATCGTGAACAGTATTTATGGGGCTGACGCTTAAAGATACGCAGTCTGTTGTAGATTTACATTTCAATAAAACAGATCTAGCCAGACTACCCTCTCGAATCCACGGAACACCCACAAGAACGCAAAATTTACTTATAGGATACCGATGAAGGTGAACCAGTTATAACATTGATTACTGATTCCAACTGATAATTGACTAGTGATTTTCATTCTTCTGTGGTTCAAAAATTTGCAATACGATCACAGTGAATTATTTTTAAGCGTGGGAACCGTCGCAAAAGGACTCAGTGCGCTAAGAAACAAAGCAAATGTGCTGACTGTTTAAAGGATTTTCCAGACTGACGTTTCACACTTTGTAGCGGGCATCCTCGTGGGAATTTAAACGACTGATTAGACTGTCTTCCCCAACCCCGAAAAATGAATCCTCTCGAATCAAATTACTTTTCATTTCCCCAATGCGTCAAGTCCTGAAGGGAGCCACTGTTCTAAGTAATGTATCGTCCAACGCTGGAAATAGTCAGAGTGGCGCCAAACCTGTTTCACCACTTCCGTTATACCGCTAAATTTATACTACTACACAGTGCGCTTTCACGCGCTTACATTGCTGATTAAAAGAGATATTGTTCGGCTTGTACAACATGTTTATTAGGCAACAATCACCAACCACTTAGACAGTCTTTAACTTTGGTCACTTACGCTGTCAACTTCATTTTGGAGGTCCTTAATTTCGATGGTCAGCTTGGCCTTGATCTTCTCCAAGTTTGATGCTCTGGCACGTTCACGTTCTGCGGTATCTTCCAACTCTGTGATTCGGAGCGTTAACTTCCGCCTAAATAGGTAAACACAGAGTGAGCTCGACAAAGTGAAGTGGCCTTCGGACTTGATTAGCTTATTTGAGTTGATTGTGATAGCTGATCCTTTACCAGGAATAAAAGTAATCTACCCATATACCATATGTGAACTTTACCATCATCCAGGCAAGTAAAATGACCTTGACGTTGGTCACCTAGGCCAAATCTTAATGACAGTAGGTCGCAAAGATCGTGCAGGAAAAACTGAGTCTTAAAACCTGGAATCAAGCTTCGAAGAAGAACCTAGAGTTAACGTTATCAAATAGCGTACATGTCTGTGTCTAGATGTCCTAGAAACTCTGCAGGCATGTTTAAGGTGAACTGTCTTCACACTTGAACGTCTACTTTACCAACAAATTGAGGAGATGCCTCAATTTTCCTTATCTGAAATAACGTTTGTCAACTTGGCGTCCAGGTTCCACTATTAGGGCAAAATTGCATAATTCTGAGAGAATCAGAGGGCAGGTTTCGTTCCATTGCAACACTGTGTGGCGCCAATAACTAACAGAAAAGCGTATTTCCGAAGAATAATTGTTCGGAAAATGACGACATACTGTACAGTCATACCGCTACATGTCTAGTTATAAAAGAATCAGAAAAGTGGTGATTCACCAAGCCAACCAATTTCTCTATAGTCAATCTTCAGCCCAGACCGAAGGGTAGTCTGGCAACCAATGCGCAGCGTGCAAAATTATCGATCGCCTGACGCAGAAGCGAATAAGAGTGAAGACTGTGCAAATGCCCCACCAATAGCATACTCCTGGAATTTCCTGCCGATTAATCTAACAGTGACGTCCGTACCGCTAATCCCATAAACTGCACACTACAGAATTTGTAAAAAAAAAACTGGTGAATGAAGCAACTGCTCATAAGATCCACTTCACCATTTGTAGCTGATCGCAGATTCGAAAAGTAATCTGGTGACTAAAGACCGCACTTATGTATCGATCCCAGAAACAATGAAAAGCTACGTAAATTGTTAAAAAAAGCTCATCAATGCTACTCGACACATTAGCAAAGGAACATCAGCGTAACCAAACTGCGACAAGTTTTTGACAGATGAACGGCTGGAAAAAGTAAATCTATAGCACGATGAGTTGCTGTAAACTACTTTAATTGCAGCCAAAGAATCAAGACCCTTCATAGGACTGAATTTTTATTAGGAATAACAACCAGATGGTTCTCCGAAAACAGCTTTTGCACTAAGGAGCATGTAGGTATTCCGTTTTGGACTGCTAGTAATTTCAGACAGGAACAGAGTGACAAGGCCGCAAGCGGGAAATTAAATTTGCCACCGAATACTTCCAAATTCAGCAGCATATTGACTTTACTCAGTTTCACTTGAATGGAGCAAGTTACAACCATTCGCA
>SJOL01006132.1:324374-358465 GCA_004794785.1 Opisthorchis felineus
CATGTCTGTGTCTAGATGTCCTAGAAACTCTGCAGGCATGTTTAAGGTGCACTGTCTTCACACTTGAACGTCTACTTTACCAACAAATTGAGGAGATGCCTCAATTTTCCTTATCTGAAATAACGTTTGTCAACTTGGCGTCCAGGTTCCACTATTAGGGCAAAATTGCATAATTCTGAGAGAATCAGAGGGCAGGTTTCGTTCCATTGCAACACTGTGTGGCGCCAATAACTAACAGAAAAGCGTATTTCCGAAGAATAATTGTTCGGAAAATGACGACATACTGTACAGTCATACCGCTACATGTCTAGTTATAAAAGAATCAGAAAAGTGGTGATTCACCAAGCCAACCAATTTCTCTATAGTCAATCTTCAGCCCAGACCGAAGGGTAGTCTGGCAACCAATGCGCAGCGTGCAAAATTATCGATCGCCTGACGCAGAAGCGAATAAGAGTGAAGACTGTGCAAATGCCCCACCAATAGCATACTCCTGGAATTTCCTGCCGATTAATCTAACAGTGACGTCCGTACCGCTAATCCCATAAACTGCACACTACAGAATTTGTAAAAAAAAAACTGGTGAATGAAGCAACTGCTCATAAGATCGACTTCACCATTTGTAGCTGATCGCAGATTCGAAAAGTAATCTGGTGACTAAAGACCGCACTTATGTATCGATCCCAGAAACAATGAAAAGCTACGTAAATTGTTAAAAAAAGCTCATCAATGCTACTCGACACATTAGCAAAGGAACATCAGCGTAACCAAACTGCGACAAGCTTTTGACAGATGAACGGCTGGAAAAAGTAAATCTATAGCACGATGAGTTGCTGTAAACTACTTTAATTGCAGCCAAAGAATCAAGACCCTTCATAGGACTGAATTTTTATTAGGAATAACAAACAAATGGTTCTCCGAAAACAGCTTTTGCACTAAGGAGAATGTAGGTATTCCGTTTTGGACTGCTAGTAATTTCAGACAGGAACAGAGTGACAAAGCCGCAAGCGGGAAATTAAATTTGCCACCGAATACTTCCAAATTCAGCAGCATATTGACTTTACTCAGTTTCACTTGAATGGAGCAAGTTACAACCATTCGCATGAGATAATATCATATCAACTGATAATCTCTTGCTCTTGGAAACTCTGCGGTTCGGTTATCCAATAATTTCCACATGACGGCCTCAACTTTTTATTCTGTAATGTATTATGTAACTCAAGCTGAGAGCGACGGTTACTTTGATACGTAGATGAACGTATTGGCACAGGTTGATACAATATTGACAATACTTTGAACGCAATCCCTTATTAGTTTCACCATGACTGAGCTCGCTCATTTGACGATTTGACTGCATTGTTGATCGTAATGTCCCACTTCACCTCCTTAAAAGCAACCCTTCGGATCCAGACTACAGGTTCGGAATTTATCAGACCAAATTCTGTACTAGGCTGGCGAAATGTTCTGAAACAACCGCCTGAATACTCACAAATGTTCCAGTCCCTCGAACCGGCTGCCAAATGATATATTTTCCGGGCACGTAATGAGGGCCCGGGCTTCCTCTGATCGCGAGCAGCTGCTTTCACCCAGTGAAATCTGTTAATCGAGCCAGACGACCAACTTTTCTATGTCCACTTGAGTGGCCCCAGGGGGGACGTAAAAAGTGACAAATTTCGTAAGACGGTCTAGGCTGATGTGTTATTTTTTAAGCAAACCCCTCTTAAGCTTGAGTCACCACAAAAAGTGGGCTTAACCCAGCAGTTCATTTATGAGTCTACGGAGCGTTATAAGGTCACATCTCGAAAAAAACATAAATATTTGTCTTATCATGCGACAGCACACCGCACTTAACGATTAGAAAACAAGCTTTGATCATCTGCTTCAATATTAGTTGTAGCGACTTATCGTCCATCAGGCAAGAAGAGTGAACAAGCTTGGGACTTAGAGCAAGACCACCGCTGGTTTTAAACATGACAATGCAAGGAACTCCTTCGTATCAGTAGTTAATTAAAATTCATTTCGCAAAGGAATACCTTCTTGTCCGGAGGCCAGCCGTCCCTAATAACCGAACATCACTTCGTTTGGACGGATGTGTCACGTGCGGGATACGGACCAAACGAAGGTATGTCCTGATTGGTCAGAAGGCCAGCCAACCCGGATCGAGCATCTTTAGCTCGGCGCTTCTCGCCCCCTCATGGAGGTTCCAGCACGAACTTGTGGAATATTCTGTGATTAACCTATAAATACAGTTGTAGTAATCTTCCTTTGCCTCCATAAATGGCTGTCTGAAGCTACCGTGCCTTTTGATGTACCATAGTGGGCGGAGCAGGAAGCCAAGGACCGATACAGAGTTGCACGATCCTTCAGCAAGTCACAACACTTCTGGAGCAATTTTTATGTTCAAAACGGTGGCCCAAATGATATTTTCTTCCTCGTTGCCATCTTCAACATCATTCAGCACAAGCGTATATAGCCTACAAAACAAGCTGAAAGTTCAAACCACTTAAAGTGCTTAAAAACTGCCAGAACATTTACAGACTTTTCGAGGCCAGTTGATGATTCACTCACTTGAGTTCTTCGTATTCCTCAGTTTTCGACATGAGTTCTCGTTCGAACTTCGATTTCATCGCAGCCAAATCAGCATTGAATTTGGAAACCTGGTTCCTCAAATTACTGGCTTCCTCACTCTCCTCCTCATACTTTGCTTGCAGGTTATCATAGTCCATTTGCAATGATGTCAGTTGAGCTTGGAGGTTGAATCGGCTCTGTAGAAATTGGATGGGAAATACGGATTTATAATGTTAGAAGACATATCTGCAGCCATGCGTTCAAAATTGCATCTATGCGATTAGGTAGCACTGAGGCTGTATGACGAAATGCCTGGAAGTTAAGAACACTGGTGCTGGTTCCTTCATGCTGAGAAACGCAAATATCCCAAGATGTTTCTTTTAGGAAGTTTTTGCTCAAGGAGCCCATCTGCGCCAAATCATTTGAGGTAAACTGCCGATTAAAGTGTGTGTTTGGCTAGCTATATATTACTTACATTGCAATTCAACCACCAGGAAACTAAAGATAGGTTGTTATGCTGCTATCCAGAAGTTTGCAGGCATGGGCCGACCTCAAGTAAACTCGAGGAATCAACCTCAACAGTTCTTGTCGACATTTCCAACTAATTTTTAAACGTCCGCACCACATGCAAAACTTGTCAGAGCTTAAGGAAGCTCAATTGTTATGCTCTCTTTTCTATTCGTAACCATGCACTTTTGCTGAATGCCACCGAGAGTTATGAACTAAACAATGAAACTCAGCAAAGATGTTCCCTGAGCTTGGTAATTTGGTTGCAAACGTTTCAGAACCAATCGAAGTGACACCAGCATTGCGCCGGTAGGAAGCGGAAAGTAACGTAGCAGTGGGTCAATCAAATTGCTCAGCCCAGTGAACGAACCAAAGACCATCAACGCTACCTGGGCTATCAACATTCTGCCCAAAAGTAGAGCTCGACCAGTCATCATGGGCAAGACCAGTTTCTGATGAAGCAACTCAGACTGGAAATTAAGCTAATAAACCAGCTGACACGTTCACTGGTAGATATTACGGGTAGATATTAAAACATCAGCTGAAAAGAGTCTTGTTACCTCACTCAGATAAACTATATCATGTTAGACGATATATTATGTTCTTGTTCTTATTGTTGTCTCTAGTTTGTCTGTCCCAACCGACGTACATAACAGAAACAGACGATAAAATTTTATAAATAGCAAATGAACGAAGCACTTCCAAGTGATTGAACGACGCCAAGATTCCCGTTGTGCACGGGATTCTGGCATTACGACAACCAGGCAGTTCATCACAGTAAGTGAGGACGTTGCTACTCAATCAAAATAGGAGGAAAAATGCGCACTATATGACAACCAGCTTCGTCCTGAGCAGACCTATTTCCTCCATAGGGTATATTAAAATCCAGCTACACAATCTGCGGAGTGTTCACTACACTGGTCAACTGATTTTGATCAATTTTGCACCAAAACTCGGCAACATAGGCCGTAATTTATCACATACATTTCTCGAACCTGCAAAAAGAACATACATTACACCAGGTATAGACCAAAGTTGCATAGAAGGGCAAGTAACGTCAGCAAGATGTACCTTCGCTTCATCATCAAGTGATCTCTTCAAGTCATCAACGGCACTCTCAAGTGAAGACCTTGACTTTGAGAGATTGAGGACTTGTGCTTCGTATTCTTGATTTGCATGCAGGAGTTCAAAGTTTTCGGATGTGAGGCGGGCTTTGGCTGCATTCAGGTCATTCAGTTGCCGCTGCAAGTCATCTGTTAAGCCTTTCAATCGGTTAAGTTGTGCATCCAAACCCTCCAGCTTGGATTCTGCCGATTGCTAATAAAGGGAAGAGAAACTTCCTTACGAAGACTTCACACTGCCAGGATTACAATAAAATATGAATCAGAATGAATCAGAATGATACATAAATGGGTTAAGACAATGTAATACCAAGTAAGGGGATAAATGTAAGTTGAGGGCCAGCTTAGTCTGATGAAGGATTACTTAGTAAAACTGCACGATCCATCAATCTGAGGTAAACTGAAAATAATGCCCACTGAAACCACATATTGTAACTTACCTTTGCTTTCAGTGCCCCATCCAGCTGCCCAAGAACATTGTCTACTTCCATAATGAGACTGTTCTTGTCTTTTTCAGCCCTGTCGAATAAAAACGAAGACTGAATTAGAACAGAGCCGGCTACCACATGCAAACCCAAGATGAATTTAGCCGTTCCCATAAAAAAGGGTGACGTTGTCACGGCTGGAAAATGTCTACAACCTAAAACGATCAGGAGTTGATGGTGCAGAAATTAATTCCAAGAGCTATTGACCCTAACTGTAATTATCACTGCGACAAAACGGTAGAACCATCTATGTTTTTCACCATGGCTCCAATATTGTTGGACGGAGTGGACGCATTCTGATTAACTAGTTGTAAGCAGAACCAGAAAGCATGCGCAAAGATCAAAGAAATTTGTTTTTCAAAAATAATGTGGATAATAATAGTAATAATAGTGGACGCGTTCAACTTTTTGCACTATTCCAGTGTTTTACTGTTTCATCTCAGAAGCTTTATGAAAACTCGCACTAAACTTATGGTGCGTATCTGCCTAACATACTTGCTGGTAGTGTCCCACAAAAATTTGTAAATTTTCTGCCCGAAAATTCCACGAGCTCTGACCTGGGTTTAGATTAGGATTTTATGCTGGGTAATCCCAATCTGTTCACCTGATCCACTCTCTCGTTTAAACCCCCATATCTTGCTGTGAGCAGAGGGCAACAAACAACCTTCCGCCCGTCCGGATACACACCTCATAGTCTAGGTATGTCTCCTTTGCTCTTTATGCGAGATAAAACAGCTTTCTCATGAACCCAATTGGCATCAAACACAAGAGTGGCCCTCGGCATCAAAGCATCCACCGGACACGTTCGGGCAGCTAACTGTCCGTATGAAATGCGTAGAGCAGTCAGCCAGCTACGACGGATTTGCTATCAGGGCAGGTGGAATCACAAAAGGAGTCTAATCGTTATAAAACAGAAAACGAATTCCTCTTTCGTCGAAGTCGCATCGTCAGGATCATTGTATGAGAGTTTTCGCATCCAGTCTGGAATTACAATTTTGTAATGTTTTTCAGTCTGTGGAATGGACAACGTTCTTTGAGATTGCATTGTCCATAAGGTTAGAAGTGATTGGCTTGGTTCTATAACAAGTAAGTAGACAGGGAAATTTGTCCTGTGAAAGAACGTAGTAGTTTACTCTTTTGCAGCTAACCACTATCCACCGAAATTATGGTCCCACTCTTAAATCGACCGAGCCCATGAGACAGACTTGTGTACCAGATGTCTAAAAAGACAGTCAGGTTTGGTGGATACTCGGGTTAAACTGTCACCCAACATTAATAACAGTTTAGTAGAACGATTTATAGATGTTTAAGAAGCAGTGGCTAGCACGTTGCGCTAAGAAGTGTCGCGATGGTATAACACTGAGTATGTCACATAAACTGGTTGCACTCGGTTTTTTAAACCAGTTCACTCCAGACATATTTCTATAGTTCATTTTCTGAGAGTACCTATCGTCTGTTAATCTAGAAATCTCTAGCTCATCTCCGCAAAGTTGCGGAGGAAAATTTAATTGTCCTTCTAGTTTTCTCGTGGAACTTACCATTCACAGGTTTATTGTCCATAGTTTATTACTCAAACTAGACAGAATAAAGATCTGACTGTTGGAAATCATCCACATTTTAGCTACTCTGTGCCGCACAACAATACTGTCTATGGGAAAACTCTGTGCACATAAACAAAGCATGAAGTACGATTATTCGAACGCCGTAAAACCTACTTTCCCTTCTGCTTTTGCAAATTTTCCACTTCAGCCGCAAGTTCGTTCAGCGCCGTCTGATGCCTGCGGCGCATTGAAGTCTCAGCCATTTCCAATGAGGCGTTCGCGTTCTCCAAATCTTTTCGTAGTTTTCCAATTTCCATCTCACGACGCTTAAGAAGCTCATGCTAAAATACAATGGAACAACCAAAAGTCAGCTTACTAATATTACTTCGTTGGTTTATCCCGTTCTGTCTACCTGTCTTTTACCCAACGGTATGTTTGTCGTACGAGTTGTATGGAATCTTGAAAACGAGAAGTTCAGTCATATGCACGTTGCAGGGGAGAAACGGTAATTTTCCCATAGGGTTGGAAACCTCCACCGTTTGGCTAATAAACTGGGACTATCTTTTTAGTTTCCACTTACACTTCGGCTATTTTGTTAGAGGGAACTTGGTTACTCTTTGTTGATTAGGTTGACGGGAACTCGGGGACTGCGCTTACCTGATGAGTCCCAAAAAGGGCGAAACCGGTCATGGGCTATCGAAGAGCTTTCAGAAACCTTATGAGTAGTGTATTCCATCTATATATTGGTTTATCCTTGTTTATAATGTTACACCTGTTTTTAGTACACTACGGACCTTACCGTGTGAAATAATGAGGGAGCGCAAATGGCTTGTTCGTCAGCCGATTAAGGATCGGTCTTGTTGAACCAGTAATTCGTTCACCATACTGTATCAAGATATTCGTCTACAGCTACCAGCTGCACGCAAGCTAAAAAACGGTCCTTTTTGTGCACCCCTGGCACACAGTACAGCCAGGGCCAAGAACGTTTACACGCAGCTTGAATAAACTGCACAGTAATGAAGGTTGAGAGTCTCATATGCAAGAATACCTGTTTGCCGAATAAACAGTTTAATTGACAAGACAAACCCCTTGAGGATCACTTCAGAGTCACTCGCATTTACACGGATTTCCCATCCAGCTTTTAGGCATCATCTGTTGTCCTTACATCTAGTACTGACATCTAGAAGGACACCTCGATTCTCAAAATCTTCCACTTTGACTACCAAGTTAACGCTTGCATGCCCCTAAAGAAGGTTATCCTCCTATTCTCTTCGTGAAGGAGTTGATCTCTATGGGCTAGGTCCATTGAGTTAATATCAGTTTGTTATCACAAACGGATGTGGAGCACAAATACAACACTGGGTACAATTAGTCTTCCATTCTTACAGCATGAAAGCAAACAAAATATGAATTGGCAAAAGTAAGTTTTCATAGAATGTTTCCTTTGGAAGCCAGTAGTATATGCTAATGCGCACTACCTTGTTACATTTTGGAACCAAACGAGGTTCTGAACCATGGGTAGTGAAAGTTTGCTTTGCTGTTTTCCTCGGTCCATATATATCATACCGTTTCCTTATGTAGTTTCTGATGTTCCAAAAATACGGCCATAGATCATGCCGTGCGCTTTGACGTACACACAATGAAGACACGCTCGCTAAGTAATGTTCCCCGTGTTTTCTGTCTCTTTTCCAGTTTTAGCTCGATTTTCGCGATATTTATCTTGTCCACGAGAAGTACCTTAGCATAAGCTAGGCAACCACAAAGTTTTCGGCTAATATTCGTCTTCTAAATTGACTTTTCACAGTCCCGAGGTTATACTTCAGTGTTATTTTTAACCTTTATTTGGGTTTGTTTTTCTTCCAGTTTAGGACGCTAATATGGCCGATCGGTACGTCATGTAAACTGGGACTGCTGTTTCAACGTCAAATCGATTGGAAACCTTAACTTCTAAAACTGGACATGAATGCTTCTGCCACCAGCGCACTGTTGCGTAGCATTGCCATACCACCAGACACGTAGTAGTGATTTCTATCTGGACCCCAGCTATTGTCAGGGTGACAGCGATGTGCATTCGTACATGAAACAGGTTAGCACATGCGATGGCACAGCATGGGGTTGCGAGGAAAAGCAGAAAGTGGAATGTGCGGTAGTGTATGTGGGCGTGTGTAGATAGATATTTGGCGGTTAGGATGAACAGATGGGCAGGTCGATTGACAAAACGCACACAGGCACACTGGCATTTAAGGGACCTGGACAAGACGATTGGCCTCCAGTTTGCTTATTTCGGTCGATGCACCGGTACACTCCAATTTTTTTAGTCAACGAACCCCATCAGCTGGGCTTGCCACAAACAAAAAAGTACACTAATGTGACGAGTCTAAAAGTTCCAAAATAATATCTGTTATTTTGAGTAAACAAACCCAGAATGTTTAAATTTATTATCAGCTTACTGGTCTGAAAAACGGAGTTGTGGAACAACATCTGGACAGATATCTACTAATGTTCTGTCCATTTCATTCTCACGAATAGTCTAGTGAACTAATTTTTTGGGCTCCAAATGGATTTACCAGTTAATTAAAAAGACCAAATGGATTGATATATAGGAGAATGTTGAGAGCTCAGGTTGTTCATTGGGTTGTCGAATCGTTCTCTGAGCTTCGTAGTTTTGTTGAAGACGTTTCGTCATCTCGATTGGTGACGAAACGCTGTCAAGTTCAGCTAACAACTCGACTAGCAAGGTTTATGGCACTGACCATCGCATGAGGGCCCAGGCTTTAGCTTATGATTCAATTCCGCAAAACTCGACCTATATTCAGAGGTGCTGTCCACACAACCGAACCATAACTGCACTACTGCTGGTCTCGTTCAACCAGAATTATGCATATCTTTCGGGATAGGCAACACAAACCACTCCCGGACACACTTGTTTCAGACTGGCTTTTTGTCAACCTACCCTAATACAGGCACGCTGGAATACCTCTGGTTCGGCATACTCCTGAACTGCAGTGAAAACATGTTGAGAAATTTTGTACTAACTGAAATATAAAATTGTAGTGGCATATTTTTTACAAGCGAGGTATGAACTCCAGTTTATGATGCTTAAATCAGAACGATCGTTGCGTTTACTTGAAGAAGAACCGTAATGCCGCGATCTTGGTCAGATTAGAGGTTAATTCATAATTACTCAGTACACTCTGACTAATTACGAAACCAACATTGGTTCTACACAGGTTGCTAGGAAGGATTTCCATTTTAGATGGTGTTTCGCGAAAGACAAGATGCCGTGTTGAGAGTAATTCCCCTACAGTTGTCATGAGTACTGTAAACAAGATGAGAAACGCAAAGCTGTCTTAATTATCCTACCAGTTCAGCCTACCTATATTAACTATGAAAGTCCATATTGCGGTCAAACTATCGAGTACAGTCTATGAACAGTTGTCAGACCAACACAACCTATGGGTATTGCTGTCACACCGAACGAAAATTTAATGCCCCTCATTGTTCGTCTCAGAACTGACTACGATGAAATAGGATTGTTATGGAGCCCTCAACATAATGCGTTGCGGATGAAATGCTCTTAGGGCTCCCTAAAGAACAGTAACCGAATTGGTGGGCAAAAAACGGTTTTAAAAGATAAAGAAGTTGAATTTAGCACAATCAAAATCACTGCTTACTGTCACTAATCAATCAAACAGAGACAGCAAATTCAGTATTCACAGTGATGCCTTGCTGCTGTACAACCACACTACAGCTTACTGATAAGTTTTGGTTTTCCGGTTTTGTGAAATCATGACCCTTCTTCTTTCATCTGTCATGAGACCGGCCAAACACAGTCAGTTTCTTTGTCTACACGCTACACACTACTCACAAGCCTGGTGATAACTCTTCGACCAGTATAAAAGAGAGATTTCGCTAGATTCAGCTGAGTCTCCAGTAAAAACCAAATTGGTATGCAAATAAGGGTATGTGATGGGTGGCCAGATTCCGTTACTAAAGTTATAACTCAATCTCTTACTCAATCTTTTCGCAGTGATAAATCTCCTTATTAAAAAACTACGTACTTGTACAGCCAGAAAAAGTGACCTTTCGACAAAGCACCTTGACATACCAATCTGTCTAATACACAACAGCCCAAGAAATCAAACTGTTGCTGTACCAGCCACACATTGCAGAGTAGCTCGTCACATGCGCAATGAAGGCTTTCAGGATCAGTGTCGTGCTCAAAATTATACAGTCATTTGTGGAAACAGTTGTAGCTGTGCAGTCTTACCAATTCTTGCGTCACAACAACCGTTGTCGAGTTCGGAACAGTACACTTATTGCATCTGCGAACCCTTCGGCACCACCCTCATAACATAACTTTAGTCCGTTTTAACCACAAGAGGTTTTGAAAATAATGTGACATTTTTTCGCGTTGAGCTTTATCCCATTCAGCATGCACAAACTAGATGCCAAATAGTCCTTGATGTCCAAACTGTAAATAACCGCAGAAAAGTAGCCTGACCCCAGGGATCGGAACACACTTCCGGGTCAAACAGACCCAGCACTGCGTGCTAAACGTTGAGTTGAGAAATCTTGAGTACAATAGTATACTTTTAGAAGTGAACAATAAAAAATCGTGATAGCACTGATTTTGTCGGCTTTTCACATAAACTTACATCTGAGAGGTCAGTAAGGCAGCTAAATCAAAACTAGTCTTTATGAAAGGTGACTTACTGCTGCAGTCGTTTTTGAGCCCGTTGTAAATCAATTATTCAGTTAACTGACAATTTTCAAAACCATGCAGATGATTATCGAAACATGGGTTTTGAAAATAATTAGACTTATCCTTTGTTTGGCTCGGACAGCCTGGCAATCTCATCTCTCGCGCCACCTTCGAGTTTCCCAGTGGCCGTACAAGGAAAAGTGTCCCAGCCGAATGATGAAAAATTATCACACTCATGACTCAAAGTATTTCCTACAGTAACTCTGTTGCTCAAATAACAGCAAAAATAAGTTGCCCAAACGAGGATATCGATAAGTGGACAGAAAATTAGTTCGCTCAACTAAACACTCACCGTCTGACTTGAATTTCCTCCAGCTTCGTCAAGTCGTTCACTGAGTGCGTCCACTTGGAAACTCATGTCAGCGGCATGTCGTTCAGCCTGAGAAGAATTGGTGGGAAATGATACAGTGCGGTTAGCTCAAAAGGAACATCCATTCTGAACCCTTGATTAGGAGTTTCCCCTCGAAAGAAAACACTTCTGTTGGGAAGACACTTTTGGCCTCACGTAAATCTTCCTGATTGCAGTCCCTACCTAGGAAAATAAACCCTCAGAACTGAGGAAGAGATATGCTGTCAGTCACTGTGTTGCCGATTTATTTCCGGGTGAAGACCGTATTTCAGCCTGAAAGGCATGCTCGGTACAGCAGAGTGGAACAAACAATTGTTGATCTACTGACTGAACGAAGCTAGAACATGGGGTGGAGCGACACACAATAATCCGATGCCTATCGAACATCCATATTGGCCATCGTTTTCGTTGGTTTTCATCATAGGTCATCACTGTATCGGGATGTCTTGAGCTCAGATACGTGAAACGAAAAATCCTCGTCCGAAAGGACTTAGATTACTGGGACTGGTGGCTAGTAAGCACACACATCATCTGACATATACAAAATTACTGAATAGCCCGTGTTTCCATCCCAGACCGGGTAAACTATCCCATCTCAATGATGAAAAATCCGTTTAAAACACCCAGATGCAACAAAAATCGACTTAACCTGGCGCAAAACCATGTGATGTATCATTAATATTATTATTATATCATTATTATATTATTAAAATTACATCCCCCCCCCAAGGTGAAGCGCCTCCATCGATGAGATAGTTCAGGATCCCAGGAAGGTTTCACTTCCAAGGGAGTACCGTGGCCGTGATTTTTAATTTACACAAGTCCAATAGGCTAACAGAAAAGCTCATTTTTTTCATGTGATTGCGTCGGATGCCTGAGTACACAAAACTCAACTGAGCCTCACAGCACTCAGGTTTGCTACTCACAGCATTCTAATATAAATATGGATTATTTGGAAATTCACCGTAATGACTAAGTACATTTTCGTATGTCCCGAAAGAGATCACTCCAACAAACCAGAAGTATAGCCTGTAGATAACTTTTAAGTATTTGAGCCTAAGCGTAGACATTTTCAGTTGCGGTGAATACTTTGTGAATATCACACGGAGACTCAACTTGTGTGTATTATGAATTTGAGTGGTGCCAGTTCAGGAAGATTCAAATGTGATTCAAAGTCACCATAGTACTAAGTTGTGAGCAGTTAAGAGTACCTAATGGCTGGTGTCGACAGCACATGCACAGCCATAGGGTTCGGCCTGGTGAATGACTTTTGGAACAAGTAAACATACGCAGCATGGTGAAATAACATTAAATATAGTGTATCCGTACCGAACTCAACACTATATCTTACAAAAATCTTCACGAAAATGTCAATAGTTTGCAGCGGACACAGGCACTCGAAACCTTATAACTTAATTTGCTTATATTCACATAGTTTCCAGTTCATACAAAGCCATGATAAATACGCTCGTTAAATTAGAGCCCTAAATTATTGCCTTATTAATGAGCATAAAACCCAAGCTACTCTGGACTGCCGTACACTGGAATATATTCACACGGAAAATTCTATTAAATCGCACACACATCGAAATGAGGCTATGAAGATATTCGACACTGTCCTCACTGTAGATTAGGACAACTAGGGTATAACTTACCCGGACCCGTGCATCGCGTTCCAGATCAAGCATGTCTTCAAGCTCACGTACACGACTCTGGAATACAGGAAACGGAACCGATAGTAGGTGTCCCAAAGTTCATTCCATAAACTGTCGCAGTTTTCCATCATTGTTAACATTAGCCATTTGGACTACTCTACTTTTTGGTGAAACAACTTACTTCCAAACGTGAAGTGCTGGGTGAGACACCGCGGTAGATTGTACGAGAAATTTTGACGTGTGATTCCGATTCATGACTCATGGTGCTACGCTGATTTGAGCTAACGATGTGCAATAGTTTTGTTGAAAAGAAATCTCCAACTCGTTACGAAAGTGAACACTCCGAGAAAGAAATGAGTAGAGTTGAACAATTTTCACTTCATGAAACACGTGGAGACGTATTCAAAAATGCGTTCGGCAGAAAAGCGAGATGCTCAAGTTAGAGACTGTGCGGACGCCAACCGGCGAGGATAGGGACCGGTAAAGACAAATATTGAAACCTGTTTCGTGTGGGCGGAAGAGTGGGTCTCGAAAATGGGACATACACCAGCCTGGTGTGCGGTTTGTGCGGCATACACTAACAAATACCGTTCATTCATGTTCGTATCCATGCACACATGGGCCGCACGCACATACACACTCGCACACCGACTGCAGGTTTCTGTTTAAGTGAGATGGAAGTGGGCACCCGTCATATGGAGCTACACATTACCTCACACAGTGTGTGAAGTGCAAGTGACCCACCCCGGTCGAAAGAGCGGCGAGTAGAACTGACCAATCGTTGTTTGCTGTCGAAAGTTTTCCTGACCAAAGGGAACCGTAGGACAAGGCACAATCGACAAGCTACCCATTGTCCTTAGTAACCTGGACTGTATCAGTCCCGGTTATTTTGGTCAAACCAGTGGTATTCACGAGCGCCTGATAGGGTCTGTACCATTGTCTGCCAGGAAAAAGAAACCCAATCGATCTGTGGCCATAAGCCCGTAATAAATGTGACATCCTTACAGCTTTGCCAACCGTTTTCAGGAGCTGAATGCACTTGCAGAACACATTAGACGGAGGAGATGTCTGTACGTACGTCTGTGCGTACACGCATACACTTGGGACAACTTTTGTACATGTATGCAGGTACGGAAACTGTGCTGCATATCTTTCACGGTTATACACATTCTTTTCTGGTACGCGTAAAAATCGATCCGAATGGTGTACTTTCGTGGGCATTTCCCGATCGAACTGTGGCGCACGTATTATATCTCTGTACCAAATGCAGTTCGAATTATGTGCGATCACTTTCCTGCACTATTGTGCAAATTGGCTGTTTGGCAAGCTATCTTATTTGTTGTCTTGATAGGGGATGGGCACGCATCAAAAGGTCTTGGAAAAAGGTCAGCAACATAGCCGTATCTCAAAAATCCATCGAAATCAATGCTCAACACCGGAAAAGCTTATTTTCTAACAAAATCATATCTAATATTGTTGACACCGATAATCACTTAATCAATTAAGGATAGTGAGACAATCAACAGAGTCCAAACCCTCACCCCTAGTCTACCCACCCAAGCATATTGTCCATTATTCACAAACTTTTCTCAGTTGCTTCCTGTAATCGTTTTCAAACGCCACGGCAGATAAATCCGCGTCCGAGGCAAAAATCGACTTCCATTAGCAAAGAAATTAGGAAGAACCTCCTATTCTCCATTCTTCCCGAAATTTCAGCAACCATCTCTTGTCCCAAATCCGGTTCACAAAAATTAAGTCTTCCATAACACTCAACTTCTTGGCTAAACCAGAATTAACTCATACGTCTTTACACACTAAGTCGGCGCAGTTTCTAGGATGCTTGTTGTGCTGTATTAGATGGTGAGGGGCTTGCAACGTCTTTTATATTCAGAGTTGACAGGAAGCAAAAGAGGGATTTAGGCCCAGAAGTGACAGGATGGATAACGCGGAGAAGACAACTAGGCTCCCTGTGATTTCCCTCAATTTAAGTGGTCTGTTAATGAAAGGGCAACAAGGCGTTATGAGGACTACGTATGGTAATCGCTGTCCAACTTTTTCGTGTCTCAGGAAGAATCACAGAATGACTGACTTGCAATCCTTCCAGCTTGTGCCAAAACAGTTTTTCCGTGTTTGTCTCGAGTTGCTTCACTCATTGATAAGTCAGTAAGTATGTGTATGTTATTTGTTCATGGTTGCGGAGGTCGCCACAGTAGATGACTGTGTGACGTCTCGACTGTTGCCTTCTGGTACCCCCTAAGGGGACCGCAGTCAGCGGTAGAAAGCACCACAGCACAACTTCACTGATGCAGCACTGCCAAAAGCTGGATAATACAGATACCATGCACAGTTTTAGATAGATAAGCTTCAAACGAGTTTGGAACCGTTGCCTTCAGTCGGCTCCTATCGCGACCGGGATAGCCTGCGGGCCTTAGCAAGACACTTTTAAGAACGATCACTTCCCAGAAGAGCTCATAGTGAGCTTGAAAGAGTTCCAAGAGGTTAACGATTTCTTGACAAGCCAAACGGCTCTGAAGTTGTGTTCCCTGGATAATTACTTTATCCCTCAACATTGTCCCCTATTCTGACCGCGTATATAATATAAACGAAAAACCCCTTATTTCAGGGTTGTATTGCAATTTTGGATAAGGCCAGTTATGGTGCGCAAAACGAGTGACTGGCCTTAAAGGCACTCGAAGTCTTCATAACCCAGTCAGCCCGACAAAACACTGGAAAGGTATTGTTACAACACGACAAATGATTGAATTCATCTCGCACTGCAATGGCCAAATCGACGTTTCATATTCCCGGTACTCATTTTTGGCGTCGTTCATTTTTTCTATTTGAATGTCCATGTGAACAACACACTAAAGTTTTGTAGAGAACCGATGCAAAAGCAGTCTGTCAAATTTAGGCAGACGTTTTTGGCGAGATGATTCAGCTTTGCGCCGCAAAATATTGTAAACGTGACCCTGGAAATGTGAGATTTGAAATAGTGACTAATAAGTTTGCACGGCCAAACACATCGGGAAAAACACCGTTCCTCTAATGTAACCATTTACAGAAACCTCCACAAACATGCGAAATTTGTATTGCCTCCTAAGTCGTGAAAACAACACGAGTGTAAAACATAACGAAAAAATTAGGTGAATGCTTTTGACGAAACACTCTCATTTGCGAATTGCATTGGTGTTAGCGACAGTCATGAAGGAGACTTTCGTTTATAGTATTCCTCAGCTCTATATGCTGCACAAAAGCCGCCTTACCGCTAGACTGGCTAGATATTCGAGACATCACTGTACATTTTCTTAAGGTGACACACTACACATACGGTTCCCGAAAACTCTTTGATAGTCCAGTGCCGGTTTGCCTTTATTAGGCGTATCAGTTTGAAGAACTTCACAAGCTCGTGATTCTGCTGGGTTGCTCTTCAGAACCAACATAATTTGGAAATCAATGTATTTCGCCAGTTATTTCGAAATTGGTATTCAAGCCGAAGGTACGATTATTGGAAACTCGCCACCTACGCCTACCTGATGATTCCCAAGAAAGTCTAAATCGGTGGTAAGCCGTCGAAGAGTGTTCAGCAATCTCATGAGTAGTATGCATGCCAGGAAAAAAGACGGGTGCTTTATTTACAACAATGGCTGCGCATCCTTATTTGAAATGCTACGAGATAAAACACTTTTGGCCTACACATTTAGGGTTACCGTACCAGATTGGCATTTAATTGTAGATGATGAGGGGTGAAATACACGTTTGATTTTATTGGCTGCTTGAGTGAAACGACACGTAGTTCCCAGTGTCCATCATTACCAAGAGATGGAGGTGTTTCAGTACCAATGTTCTATTGTCTTGCAGATGGCCGTCAAGTTTTTTACAAGCCACCTTTCCTCTTCACAAACAGGCTTGCCTGTTTGGTGAAAAAGCATTAATGATTCCTAATACAATGGTCTTTGATCTCTTTCCTCATGCGCCATTTCCACCACATAGCCCGAAATCATTACTTTCTTCAAAGTAGCTTATTACTATAGGGGATATTTCCTATTTTCTCGGGTTTTTAACTTGAAAGTGAGTTACTCTCAATCTCATCCATAAATTTGAATCATTCCGTTACTGGGGGTGTTTCAGTTCTTCTGAGACAGTCACGCATAAATCACAGTAGACTTTCCCAACGTTCGACAAGAACCTTAAAAAACCTCACTACTGTTCAAGACGCTGGAAATTAAAATAAAGTTTGTAATTTGAACGGTTTTTCTGAAGATGGTGGTCAATGATATTTTTATGCTTTCCTCGTAAATCCCTCTTTCCTTCGTGTAAGTTTTCCGATGAAAAACAGCCCTGATGGCTACTTTTGTCGCTCAAGTGAGCTTTTTCCAGCTGAATCTCAGTGGTATAGGATCGCAGTGTATTTTATAATCTTCTATCATGTCTGAATTAATTATAGATATCTTTTCTACCCAACCTAACACTTTTGGCTTCACTGTGAGTGGTCTTCACAAAACGGTTTCGAAAGTACCACCAGTGCCTTCCCCCTTACAACCGTATATACATAAGACGAAGCATGCTGGGGTGCTTGAATTTTTGATATTTGTTTTGAAACTCCACTGCCACTCAAAGGATCAGAAGCTTTAAGTTGTTGAAAACGAAAAACTCCTCACAGGTCTATTAAGCTCTCCTATGGGAATAAACTACTCGAGGAACCAGTACCAGTATCAGATCACGTCGTATTAATTGCATTATTTAGAGATGCGTGACGGTGTGTCCTGTTCTCCAGTAATCCTGTCACACTGCTAAAGGACTACTCTTTAAAGGAGGAAAACCCTCGGCTGCGAAGCCGTTTATTAGCAAACACCAATTAAGCAGCTACAAGCTATTGGACAGGAAAGTAAACTTCTCACATGCACGCGTCTTCTTGAACTTTCACAGATATTCATTGACCATTAGGCAATTGTAAATGAACACTGTAAAGTGGTCCCACAAGTTCCTCAATGAACTTCATCTTTCATTAGATACGGGGCGGAGCTTTGGCACGACCATAGACTACTCGCATGCCTCATCAGTAGTAAGCGCAGTTACACTCGTAGCCTAATGGTAGACTGTCCAACTCCCATTTGGATGTTTGTGCATTCGAATCTCCCCAGAGGCTGGTGTCATGCGCAATACTGAAGAGTCAGAACAAGAAAGAAACAGCTGTTCACTGCTTTCAAGTGTTTTAGTTGGTATCACTTCCCAGGTGAAATTCGGCCTTGAGACTAGGTACAAACCCGAGGAAAATGTAGGGTTGTGTAGGTGGGTGAGAAACAGAACAAATGCTCTAGATTTCAACCCCTTCAGAACTCACCACCATCCAATGTTTCCTTACAGCAACCAAAATCTTACTCCTGGCTTCTGTTATGCTATCGCGCAAAGTTATCAATTATCAAATAGCATTACACCTGAGTGTTATGACGTAGTTGCAAAATGGTAATCAGTAAACAAGAGACAATTTTCCGTGTTTAAAGGTTTGCTGTACAAAATTTGTAATTTATGGAGGTTGGCCTCCATAGTAAGTAGATTTAGCCATTGCAACGTCTTCTACGGACATTTTTTCGACTGTACATTTCATAATTAGAGGCACGATTAAGGCGTCCGAAATATACTTGAGGTTTTGATAGCATGCTCATTCCACTCAATGCGCTCAATAAAACTCAATAGCTTAATTCGACCGAACGTTTCAAATTTCGTCCTCCTGCGTAGTCTTTTTGTGTAAAAAAGACTGGAACATTCTTATGGATTCTGTCAAAAGAGTTTATTCGTTTTTGTTTGCGGCATCTGATTTGATCTTCAGACTACATTTAAACAAGTCTTCGAGGGCTAGCCTGGTGTGAGAGCCGGTTGTGACAAGCTGTCCGGCAAGATGATAAACAGGAAGATATCTGTGACAGAAGCCTAGAGCAGAGCGAGATTAGAGACGAAGTACGCAGTAGGATAGATGTATATTAGTATTTTCACCTCTCACCTCACCTCACCGCTATAACCTGTCCAAATGCAAAATGATCGCGACACTGACCAGCTCCTCGTGGCCGAACGGTAAATTGGTTAAAAGTTAAGCCGGGAGGTCTCGAATTCGAAATTCCTTGGAGTGTTGTGAGATACGCACCGTTGATGGTTCCTATTAGGGATGCAACAGCTGTACTGTGCTTCTCTGACTTTCAGCTTTTCAGAGTAGGACGACTCCACTCACAGGATAAAATCTCAGTTGTATATTCTTAAACGATCAGGCGTGGCTTCTCATATTTCGAGAACATGGACTGCCTGATCTCCGCTGCTTTCACCGTTGGTGAAAGGTGTGATTCGGAGTGATGGGTCAGTATTCCTAATCGGTATGTTTGGAAATCTAAGGGTCACTGAACGACAGAACAGAAAGTGATTGGTAGTATGTCAAAATATTGGTAGCTCAGAGAACAGGTCAACAGCAACCGGATCAACAACCAACAGGAAGTGAGCATAAATTGGATTATAATCTTGCTGGAATCTTCTTTTTTGGACAATTATTAACTGGCAAAATGCTTAGGACATACAACAAAGTTACTTGTTTGCCGGGAATGCACTTGTCCAGTGAACTGCGTGCATCGTAAACTACTGCGCAAAAGTCTAGACCTCTGTGTACTTGTCGGTACACGTGCAAGGACACTAGGTGCAACCATCAGGCCTGGCGCAACACACGTTCTGAACCGGCAGATGGAAGCTACTAAATTGTTCTGCCTTTCTATATTCGGAAGGTGTGTATCCGGTTACTCTTAAAAAACAATAAATTCACTTACATTTCGAAGTAATCAGATTTGTTTAAAATGAACAGGGAATGAAATGTCTTTAGAAGTATCTTGTCATTATTTATTCAACTGGAAACGTTTGGAACCAATCGGAAACTCATTGTCCAGAAACAACTTATTTGGTAGTGGTTACAGTAATGGTGTCAGTATTGAGTAAAAAAGGCCCACAAAACAATCCCTACTACATCATTTCTGCGAGCAAGTGACTAAACAGAAGGCACCGAAAGTCAGAAATGGTGTTGAAACATGGACTATCAAGTTAGCAATCTGTTTCTCCAGCTCTGAGCATTTTCGCGCTCTTTTAGCCAGTTCGGTCAACGAATGTTTGGTACACAGGCACAAAATTGGAGTTTTCAACCAACTCAGGTACATCCGAAATGATTAGTTCCAAAACCCATTCACATGATAAATCACTGATGCCGAGCAGTGTTAGGTAACTATCAGCTTCCGACGTAATATTCGGATTGACGTGAATTGGTGGTTAAATATGGCTGCTGGTTGAACAACATTAATATTTTTCTGGCTTCTGAAGAAATAACGTTAGAATTTTCTACCTGGATCACATCACGACTAGTTTGATGGTATTCCGGGTAGCCGCTAACTGAGCACCACCAGGTGACTGAACTCGAGAAATTCAGCAACAATCTTCGAGCTTTAGGACGCGTATCGGACCACGTGATCACATCCTGGATTACGAGCATTAGAATACTCACAGGACCATAGTTTTCTCAAACAAAAATATAGTAAGCGGAGGGGAGTTGTGAGTGGAAAATTTGCTTATGTGAATGAAATGTAAACACATTCGATGCTGACTCTTGATGCAGAGGTTTCATTTTTTCTAACTGACTACCTACAAGCTCCACATAACGAATAACGAATAAACCTGTTTTAATTTGACAAGGGAAAATTCCGAAGCATTGAATACCTCCTACTCATTTTACCGGTACAGCGAAAATGTAAATGCTGTGACGTGCCAGCGGTTCACAAGCCTAAAACATTTTACATCCTTAGGCAAGATGTATGGGAGTCAAAATTTACATACTTGCTTGTAATAAAAGTGTGGATGGTATGCATCTATTCCAAACGGAACCCTACAACATACCGTGAAATTACACGCAGCTGCCGATATCCATATTTCCGTTGCGTGTCAAGGAGGCCCAGAGTGGATAGTGTGAAACCTGTTCACTTCACAACAACCAGCTGAAGATGAAACCTCCTTGAATGAAGTGCTGTTTTCCAACGACTACCTGGCGACTGCCCTGAATATTAAACTAAACATTCATTACGATCAGTACTGGTTATCAGGAAGTCTTTATGTGCCTACCACTTAAGGAAGACCGCTAAAATCCAAAGCTACCTTAAACCGTACGTCCGAGGCTCCCCGTCAAGTCTTATGCAGGCAACCGCAGGATTTCTGTTTCAGACCAAATCCATGAGTATTCCTGGTCACTATACTTTGCATTTCACCCGTCGGTTAATCTGAAGTGAAACCTTATAGGGAGAACTGACTGGTGCCTTTCCTAACATGTCTTCATCACTTAACAAAAACGTCTCTAAAATTCACGTAGCTCAGTAGCGTTAACGCACGACTGGATACTATCGGTTGTGCGAAACATTTGTGAAACGAGTCACCTAGTTTACCCTTCCGGAGCCTTCGAAATTCCACTGTACAATCCAAACTGGAAGCTATTAGCTGTTTGTGAAACGACTTCATTCACAACATAACAACTATAGGGAAACCTGCACAGTAAAGAAGTGACCCCATTCCAGCTTTTATCATAGAACAGTAAAGTGTTATTATTTAATCCGCTTTACCATGCACTCTGCATGAAAATTTGGCTGTTTTGCATTCTAGTGTCACGAAAGTACCTTGAAATGTTGATGTCTCACCACCACCAGTTTCTTGCTATTCTGCTGAAATGTCTAATATATGGTCGTAAAAAACGCGCTCATCCCTCTCCTGGAAAAAGCAGCCTCAATTTTCGGAAGGCTTATTGTTGCACAGGGAAGGATAAGTTTGATTTAAACCCACCTTGCAAGCAAAGGAAAACGAGTTGTCTTCCAAACAGTTTCGGTGCTGTGTTCGCCTGTGGATCCCAAAACAGTTGCTGATTAAAAAACAACAACTCAGCCTAGTGAAATCACCATATCACCCATGATAGAGCGTTGAGGATTTCATGGAATTCCGTTTTTTGTGTGTTAAAGGTTGTCTGTGAGATACAAAAACAGGAAGTGATAAATACAGCAGATGACCATTGCTCACACTATATGATTCAAGAATGCTGTTGAAAATTACCCCTAATCCAAAAGTTTCCCAGGCCACTACTGGGCCCAAAGTTCCTTCCAGGTTTCTATTTAAAGCATGTCTATCCAAAACCTGTACAAAATGACGCCAACCGACTGGCTCCGTTTCTCAGACGTCACTATACTAGAAATTGCTCTAAGGCGAAGAATGCGCACAATACTGGAGGAATCGATATGGAATAAGTGTAGTGCGGATTATTCCCCATGAGAAATTTGCCACACAGTTTGGAGTGGACGAATTTTGCGCCAATCCATATTTCTAATACTAAAAACATTGTGCGCACATGGTAAAAATTTTTGCTTTGTATTTCTACAGATCAATATAACCGCTCGCTCCCATGGCCATAGGATTGATGGCCACGGAAAGGGGTATATTCCTGACATCGAAAACTCATCGACCGCTTACGACTGACTTTACCTTGTCTAGGGAGCAGAGATAGATGTAAATATTAAATTTCAGCTAAATTTTGACTTTACTTACTCGACAAACTGAACATCCATTCACCGGTGTCTCACAGTAGCACCAATTTCGTTTGCAAATGAGAGGTTAATTTCACAAACGCCCAGATTAGTGTCCAAGTTGGGGCACAAGAACTATTGGTGTTTAGAAACTACGTGCAATTCATGAGTCGTAAATAAGGAGAACTCTTTTCGGATGCATGAGTTATCAAATGGAGGCATCCTGAGATTTCGTAACAGTAACTCAACTCAACTCTTTTGCTCTGTGTTCGGTTGAAGAACGTCAAGATAGGGTGATTTGTTCCATTTTCATGTCAGTACTTTTTACTTTTCAGTGAGTGTTGAGTTCCACGTTTCGCATCGCTCACACCCGGGCAATTCGTTCACCGACAGCAAATGTGACTACTTGGAAGATACAAGTAGTTTAATCAAATACGAAAACTATCTCGGCCCACACAAAAAACGGCCTCTCACTTGAGGTAGAGCTGCAAATTCAAACTTATGGTTCCACATTGTGTGTAGGAAGGACGTTGGAGCCCAACTCGATTACTGTACCAATTTTTCAATCCGACGTTTGTCGCAAAGAGCTATTTGGACGTCTATGCTAAGTCTGCTTTCGTAACCGAAGTTACTGTTATTTCCTGCACGCTGGAGGCATCAAACGAGACTATTCTATTTTTTCCTAACCAACAGCACGTTTGAAACAGCCATCATTGCATCACATGTATTTCACTAGATCAGCTGATCATTACTGAACTCCATGGAACTCGTTCCAATCTTGGTACGCAGATTTATTCCTCAAAAGCAAATTGAGCTCGAACGTTGATTCGTACTCAGCGACAGTTGGCTACTGCACTGGTAGAGGTCGGGTCACATCGATCCATTCCATCTTCAACACTGACTCTTGATATCTACAGCTGTCGAACGCAAAACAAACCAGTGGCTTTGTATGATAGTTTAACTCGTGACGCTGGTGACGCCCTGGTTGATCCCATTATCGCATTTCACAGATAGTACTACTTACCAATGCTCACAATTTTACTAGGCTAACACGGCTTGTGTGGACAAACACATCTTATCACGAGAAAGTAGGCTATTATACAATCGGTGATGGCTCCAAAATGGCAGAATTAGAAGGCCATCGTCAGTTTTCAAGTAACACAGTTTTCTATTATCAGCGAGTTATACTTCTAAGTAAAATCCAATTTTAATGGATGCTTGATTGATGGAGGCCACCAAACCTACAGGCCGGATACCGTTGTCCTTATTTACTTGCCGTTGCTAGATACAACCTGTCGTTTTTGTGCCCATCTGACAACCTGAAAAATAAGTTTATTTTCCACACAGATGATGTTGACCATGCCTGAACAATTAGCCTAACCAAAGCAATCTGCATTGAACACCACTTTCATGAGTCTTCCTCGGGCAAACATTCTACTGTTCTCAAGGAAAACCACCGAGTTATTGAGACAAGACAAGTGACTTATCAGAAGAAATTTATTGAGCATAGTTGAAAAAGGGTACTCTTTCTGGTGGCAAGTAAACGTTTTTCGTTCGTCTGCCCTCAATATACAGGCTAAGAGAAATACATGTTCAGAATATATTGCTGCAGTTCTATGAAAACTGATCATTTAATACAGGCTTCTCATGAAGATGGCAGCCAAACGTTGAGACTCAAACTTTAATTTTATCATGCATTCCAAGCCGTCATGTTGCAAATGGCCTGAATGATTAAGGTTTCCGTACTCCTCGTTGAATGTTAAAATGCCAAGAAAGAAAGCTGTCTGATTGGTAAAAAACGAAGGATTTCTTGCCTTTGTCTTAATTACCATCACGTATGGGCACGTATGGTCTGGAGGAAGCATGTTTCCTTCTGCTTTCTTTAACTTATTAATTTAAATGAACAAGCAACAAACATTAAATATCATGCCTGCAAATGCTGCACAAATACGAACCAACAACCTGAAAATGGCACACAAAGGTGAACTGTATGGCCTACTGACTGTTGTTTCTCGTACTCGGTCAGACGACCAAAAGAAATCAGTTATCCAGTTTGACCAGTCGGGTGTTATCCAATCGCCTCGGGAGACTGCAGCATGCAAGATATATCATCCTAGGTAACCTCGGAAGAACGACTGAGGAATCCAACTCGGATAACTTAGGAAAATTCACGACATATAGAAAAATTCAAAATAACGAACTGAAATCGACAGAATACACGGTAAACCACGGTAAACCGAAATGGATTGAGGCCAAATCAGATTTATCGAACCACGTGATAACCATCGGTGGTTCTAAGAATAACTACATAAATACGAATGCAGGGGAATAATGACGCGATAATGTTTACTTGATTGATTTCGAAAAAAACATATGTCAACTAGCATCCAATGTGACTGTTAGCTACCAACTGTGTAGAAATGTTCCCTTCATCGCTTATGTTTTCCACAAAAACTAACCAACCTAAGGTGTAGATGAGAAAACAAGGCCAATCAGCAAAACTGATATTGCACACCTGTGGTTAACAATAGACTCTACCCTTGTGTGTTACGTCAGCAGAAGAATTATGCCATAACGACTGTTCTTACAACCAAAGATGGCAAATCCAAAATTCAATCTATTCATGGGTCTGCTGAAAAACTGGCACTACAGCTGTGTTGCCAGCGTTTTTATGGGGAGCATGGAGGCGATGAGGTGAATGTTATTTAAGGAAAACCCGTAAAATACGGTTTTTGGACATCTAAATTTGGAAGGTTTCTGCTACTCGGCCACTTTCTTGCGTATAGCAGTAAGTTCACTCTGATGCATATGGAAAATGATTAAAGTGACCGGTTAAATTTTTCACCAAACTTTAAAGCTAGCCTCAATTATTCTGTCGTTCTGTCTTCCATAGTCCTCGAAGAAGTCAGACATTCCAAAGTGAAAATAGACAGAAAGCAACCAAACTCAATTAGAATATTTTGCTCAACTTCAGGCTTGATGATTGTGAATTGAAAATATTCCAATACCAGAAGAGAAGATTCTAGGTTGTCGTGATCCGTTTGATGACAGTGAGGTGAGGTTGTGAATAGCATTTCAAGAACTCGACACAGAGCAGTAATTTGTTGCAGAGGTAAGTCTTGTTCATGTTCTGGTAATCTTCACCTTCGTGTATTTGTAATATGCTGTTACCGGTCACATCTATATACAGACTCCAATAAAGAACTATAGAAGTTGTGTATAAATGAGGTTTTGTGCAAAATAGCACAACAGTAAAACCGGCTGTCGTGATGTCGGACAAAGTTCTGAGTATACTTTCACATGCATAGACGTAACACACTACTCGTAAGGTGGCTGAAAACTCTTCGACAGTCCATGACCGGTTTCGTCCTTCTTGGGGCTCATCAGGTAAGCATATTCCCCAAGTTCCACTCGAACCTAAACAGCACGAAATTTGGTATATACAGTCATTTGGGTACCAATTTGTTCAAAGAACAATATCATATCATATCAGCTAGGAATCAGGTGAGTCTCTCATAGAAAACAAATCGTTAAATAAATTATTGTATCCGTCGTATAACCTCACATCTTTAACGAAAATACAACACATATAAAGTGCATTTTTTGGTATTAAGTAGATATCTGGTTCGTAATCACCTTCATTCTATCAATACTACGAAGTATTTCGCAATTACTCAGCTGAATTAAGATATGTGATTCCGCTGACCGCTCCAGTTTACTTGTCTGTTGACAAAATGCGCCGGTTACTGCTCGAGGTATGTCCATGCACTGATTTGGCCCACATTTCCGTTTGATTTGTGCAAGAGGCACAGTGCACCTCCTTTCTTGTCCCGACCATAAAAAGTACACGACGTTCGTTGCTGACACACAAAGGCTGTGTTGTCACGTGCATCCCAGACCGCCGCGCTGTGTGCACCGAGCGCAGTCAGACAAAAACCCAGAATACCCTATTACTAACACTATCTGCCTATTAACCAAAAAAGGTGGAATATTGCACTAAACTGGAAGAAAATCCTTTTTGAACGACTAGTATAGTGTTGTTCGTAGTGAATAGGGTAATATCTGTGGCAAGCTATTCAGAACCGTGCTACTGCTAAAAACCAGCTTTCTCATACGATAGACTGATGGAAGAAGGCAGTCAAAGCAAGTACCTCATTAGTGTCCGACAAAAGACTTCATAAATGATGCGAACCAAGTGACTGGTCATCAGGTGGAAGCTCGACTGTATTTGAAATTCAAGCGTCGATGATGAGAGCACACGAAAGTGCTGAATTTTACTAATCTTGTGACGAATGGTGAACATGTATAGTTTCTCTCAATAGGAAGAAAAGTGGGAGCCTGGCGGCTAAGTCGCCGAACAACCGTAGTTCATAGTAAGCTGTCGGATTCTTGGTCGACAGATTCCATGTTCAAATCCATCTTAGCATTTATGAGATTTGTCCTAATTTTGGAGGCATCTCCTCGTTTCAGAGAGCCACTAGATAACAGCTGAGGTCAAACGTGTGGCTTGGTTTATTACAACCTTTGAAAAAGTAAATGTCTTCAGCTTAAATTAGTATTGCTGACCATGATACTGATCACGCTTCGCATAGTCTTAACGTGGTCAATCACTGCTATCACATGACCATGTTTGGTGCACATTTATATGGTCATCATTTGTGGCTGTGAAGATCTTTCATCTCAACGTATTGATCTTATTCTCGCGTTGCACGCGGACTCAGTGGGGTGAGTTGCCATTTTTCCAAAGTTTAGTGATTCTTAGTTATCGACCGCTCTCACGTGATCGATATTACTTTCATGGCCCTTGTGATCCATGGCTAACCCCGTCACGCTCTGCGTCTTCCCTGACTTGCTACTCGTATCGCAGTTAACGCAGGAAAGCCCACTGACCCAACACTATCGCGGATCTTCTAGGTGGCATACTCGTTCAAGCTTTGCTCGACATGGTAGGCAGAAAGTGAAATCATGTGTACTTCAGAAGATGAGAAAACGGAAGCAGCCCCAGAGGAAGGTCTTGCATGCTAAATCCCAAGGATGCACCTATGTGTGTGTATATTCGTCGCGCCCGTGCGATTCACCGATTGGGTGTTTCGAGGTTTGGTTGCAGCTCTGGGGTTTGGTGAAAGCGTGCGCGGTGCAGCGTTTGAAGTTAATTGGTAGAGTGAGAAACGAGAAATTTCCACTCTGGATTCTTTTTCTTCCTCTGTCTGCTCAACTAGATTCTACTAATACAGATCATACTCAACGGAGACTGGAGGCTGATGGTAGAACTTCGAGTATGGCATCACGCTCGTTACCCCTGAACACTAGTTTGCTGCCGGCTGCGAAGATGAAAGCAGTTTGAATATGTTATTTCAATCTACATGGTGGACATTTCACTAAAATGATTACTTTCCAAGCAGCCAGCGTGTCTTCATGTTGTTATTTCCTTATTTATATGCGATGATAAAGTAGACGCATGCTCGAAACCATCGGTGCGCGAGTACCCCGAGTCTGCTTTAGCGGTACGTAATTGAAAACATCGTTACGAAAACGCCATTCTGTTTCCCCATGATCGGTCTACGCAGCCGCGTGAAATTAAACTAAAAAACATCAAACTGTAGAATAAAAGTTAATTTTGTTACCTGTTTGCTTTTAAGTTTATGAGGAACCAATTTCACTCAGCCAGGACAATGAATCTGAGATTGAAAGGAGGTGTTGGGGTGCTGAAAGCTAAAGCTTTTTTACCTTCATAACGGAATTCAACAGAGAATGTAAAAAAAATGAAGGTAGCCTGCTGGAATTCCAGATTGCCCCATCAAGGTTATTGATTTGTGGTGAGAACAAATGTTTATGTTTTCTGGGTCAATCAGCTCTAACTCATCCTGATAGATGCTTGTGTGTTAGGCGGTTGAACGATGGGTGCAGGTGTGTGCTTCCTTACATGATGTAGGCTTTATTGGTCAACTCGAGATAAACTATACGCGAAACAACTGAACTTTTTTGTTGCCTGCGAATAGCACATGTCCAGGGCGGAAATTATGGAATGCGAATGTACTCCCGTCAAAATGTAATCATGCCCCGTATATAGTATGTTCTAAAATCCGTGTTTACTGCAGCTTGGAAACGTTTGTCATCAAATCACCGGCTATGATGTTCCCCCTACAAACTTGAGGAGAAAAACTGTATTTTCCATTAGATTGGTTAGCTTCATACACAATTGCTAACAGCGTCATCCCATCTAGAGTAGCCGTCTCCACATGTTCTTCTGAGTGGTTGGTGTTTTACTACATCTTTCATCTTTCGTAAGGTTATACAAAGAATAGCAACGGCAACATAGCCTACGAGAAGCTTGAATTTTTACATGTTTGTAACACCTGGTCATACCAAATTCTGGTTGCAAGTACACAGTTCTTCAAATAATCCAGTGTCATTTGCCATGTTGAATGGTAACTGAAGGAATCCCAACAAAGTATTTTCTGGCTTCAGAAATGTACATTTCTCCATAAAACATTGTGCAACAAAATTCTATGAACGCAAGTCATTATTCAAAATAGACAGTATGTAAAAGTTGATAAAACAAAGCAATTTGCAAGCCACATAGGTTACAAGTATACTGAGCGTCGTTATCAGTTTTCAGCCTCAAATTTAAATTAAAAGCAGAGAAAATTTTTCATCTAGGCTACTGTGCACCATATATCTCTAAACACTATATCACTATTTAACTCACTCGCATTTAACTACTCACAAGATTGCTGAAAACTCCTCGACAGCCCACGACCGGTTTCGCCCTTCTTGGGGCTCATCAGATAGGCGCAGTCCCTGAGTTTCCCCAAACCGTATGTTCTACTTGAAACCAAATTAGATAGATTTTGACAAACACTCTCGTTTGCACACGAATTTGGTTTGACACTAGACTCAACTGAATCCAGCTTAATCTGTCGTTTATGCTGGTCCGTGGACTCATTTGAGTCTTCCGTCAAAACCAAATTCGTATACAAATGAGAGTATTTATCAAAATCTCTCCAATTTTTCTTCATTTAGAACTATTTCCCCCATTTTGAGGGAAATTCGGGGACTGCGCTTACCTGGTGAGCTCCAAGAAGAAACCGGCCATGAACTACTGGAGTTTTCAGCAATCTTATGAGCAGCGTGTTTCGTCTAAACCTTAGTGAATGCTTGCGTGGCATCTAACTCAGCTACTGACAACTGTTTTGATAGCATTCATGTCATTTGAGAATTGCTTAAATAGCCCAAATCAGACCTCCGTCAGCTTTTCTGATTTGGAGTACTTCGTGTACGCAAAGATACCGGTAACCGGTCTCAGTACAAATTACCTATTTGTCTCTCAACAGAGATGGATCTAATTTTTTAATAAAATAAGTAGGTGCTTAAAGTGAACGAATCGGAAGTAACTGGATTGTATGGAAGGGTGTCGTACTTTTTGTTATAAATGAGCAGCTTCCAACAGGCTGTAGTGGCCGACTGTCCATTTCGAACACTGTTGTTCAAAACGCTGTTAAAAAACAAGACGTTTCCTCTGATTCAACTTTGTTACTTGGTTCTCGTGCAAGAGATTAGTGATGTTTAAGTTTCCTTTGAAGCGGAGGACGACAAATAATTCATCTTTATTCTTGTGACGTAGCCCTTATTGTGTGAACAGCCGCGTTGATCCCTCAGGTTGTATCGTACATGTTCTATCCCAAGATTAGTGGTAAACAGGTTTAATGCATTTAAGTGCTCACGGATGAGTACGCTTCTTTGGATCTATACTGAACGTTCGGTAACTGGAAAATTGTGATAGCCTACTATCCGGTTTCCCGTAATAAAGCTAATCGATTACAGGAAGGGGGCTCAGTGGAACTATGGAACATTCAGACAGCAGCTTGGCCCTTTTCCGTTTGGTCTCCAAGCACTAGTCCTAAGGTAATTTGTCCAAATGAATCGTACTTACATTTTACAATGGAAAGACCAGAATGGTTTATCTGGCAGTAGGATAGATGGGATTATTTTTGCCATACACGTGCTTACAAAGAAATTCTTGGGCTTCGTCAACAGCATAAAAAACACGACACATGTCACCCGATCAAACTGCGCGGACAAATGCACCTTCATGCAATGGCATAGTAGGAAATGCAGGAAGAACCGGATCTGATGGGCTAACATAATATTCCTCAAAGCTAAACGAATCAAAGTGAATGACAAGCCAATGGCTACGCATGTTTCTGGAAAGAGGTGGTTATGAAAGAGCCCGGGAGTTGATCAACTGAGAAAGAAGACGTTCTACCTGACAACGGTACTCAGGGCTCACTAGTCGAGTTCTCTGTTTTCTACCTCCAAAGGCATTATAGCGGTATACCGATCGTTCTATCAACGTTTTGGCTACAAGTTTTCACTGAGTTCTTACAAGAGTCTCAGTCCCTTTAGCTGTAATGCGATATCACTCTTATCACTGGGTAAGATGGCTCAGTGGTTATAGCGCGGATTTACTGACCGGGAGGTCCGTGGTTCGAACCCGACCTCTGCCTCTCGACTTCCCCTGTCTAGGCTTGGGCAACCTGGCAGTATCCCAGCCCTCATACTTCCTTCTGGTGGCATGGCAGTTAGTCACCGAAAGGGTGCCACAGCTGAACGATTTATTTTACTTTATTTATTTTACTTTTATCCACAAAACCTTGGTAATCGTTTGAATGGACAGTGTGGTTTCTCATGTGGCAGTTAGACAAAAATATCTGCATGTACCAGAAGCCATATCATTTTTGAACACCACAAAACAATCTTCGCCTAATATGCTTTTTGGAGCACGTAGTGTTGCGTATAGTGTTTTCGCAAAATCACTTGGCAGATACAGCTTTGCATAAAGTAGCTCTTCAAACATCTCCATAAAAGCCGCTCAGTTGAACAAGGGTCTCATAAAGTGCTGCTAACGTTTCCTAATACGGATTTACTATCAGTAGTAACTGGTAAGCCAAAGTAGACTCAACGATTTCAGATGACGTTTCTGGTGGTCCAAGGTTGGTTAGTAAATGTTGGACCCCTTTCTTGAATGGTGGTAGAGCTTTTAGTCCGTTGACCTCGGAACGATACGGTAGCACTTTAAAAGTCACACTGATGATCCAAAGGGGCAGATTCGTTTATGTGTACGACATATACAGATCGTACTATGATGGAAAGGCCAATTCAGGTACATTGAAAGAATGACATGGAATGCACCCATTTGCACTTTAACCGTTGGCTACGAGCGAAAACACCTCACTGATCATGCTGCGCAGGTATTTCTGTGGGGAAGGTCATAATTGCTCTTTGGTGAATAAAAAGGCGATGGGTTCGTATAAATGCAAGGGTAGTAAACCAGTTCAGATATGCCTTACTATTTTGGACATCATGTACACTGCTCAAGAAAACAAACTAGACGCCGAAAATTTCACCCATAAACCAAGTATTCTGCCGAATCTCAGTGACACAGTGATTAAAGTAAAAAACAGGAGCAACTATACTCAGCTCTGTCAAAGTAGGCACTCATCAAGATGGGCGTTTACCCTTACAGTTGTCCCAACCTGGTGTACTTAATTCCACCAGCAAACAGGTCAGAAAATTCAAGACAATTTACAATTTAGTGTCTTTTTACAAATAGCATATTTTGGATAAATTCGTTTTGTACACTGAAAGCAGGTTTATGAAAGTTAGCACTCCAGAGGTAGGAGCCATGTATTTTGACAGTAGCTCAGTGATTAAGGCGCAAACTTACTGACTGGAAGGCCCATGGTTAGAACCCAACCCTGACATCTCGACAGCTCCTGTCTAGGCTTGAGAAAACTGGCAGCATCTGGTACCTCGTATTTCACTCCAGTTTCATGGCAGCTACACAACGAAAGGGTGCCACAACCTAGCGTTAATTCGTTTACTTGTGTTTCTTTTGACCTTTACAAGCATGGACAATATGTGCCAAACCCATAATCTAAGTATCCGTTAGGTGAACAAAATTTCAGCACAGACGTGCATAAAGCAAGCGTCGTTCCTTTTCTGTAACACGGTGATCATTGTCTAATGCGGAATTAACGCGTCGCTGCTGAATGGGAACTTTCTATTTACCTAGCTTCGTACACCGGCTCTTCTTTTTCCCCTTCGAACATTTCCTAATAGTCTGAGTTTCCACAGAGAGTTTATGAACACGCATGAAAAAAGAACTGTTTTGTTGGGGGGGGGGGCATTCCATCACAGTTCATCACACTGAAGAAGAAAGCCAGTGAACTTTTAGTGGCCAGCTTAACTAATGGTCCACAGATCCCAGGTCATGTACTAACGAACCTGGTGTGACTCCGCAACGGATATCGATCTGATAACCAAAGCAAATGAAACGTAGTTGTAAATACAAACAAAAATTGGACCAATTGTGTTGAAATCCTAAGCTGACGCCACTTGTATTCTACTCAGTAACTTCAGTTGCTATTCCTGTCCCTACTAGGTATGTTTCAGCGA
This sequence comes from Opisthorchis felineus, assembly GCA_004794785.1. Taxonomy (NCBI): domain Eukaryota; kingdom Metazoa; phylum Platyhelminthes; class Trematoda; order Opisthorchiida; family Opisthorchiidae; genus Opisthorchis; species Opisthorchis felineus. Next base: position 357,396 of record SJOL01006132.1, read on the forward strand.
TCAAATAAAACAAGAATTCGATTGCTTTTCTTACAAGAATGAAAAATTTACAAGACTTTTAACTTCAAAAGTGATTGCATTCCTTTCATTAAACTTTGGCTGTACCCCCAAAATGGACTTCACATTTCATTAGCTTTTCCATTGCTAAAAAATAATGGGTTATTTCAGTTTATAATGTATGGAGTGATTAGGAAGTAACTGACAAACCCGTTTGAAATAAAAAATGTCGATTTCACTGCAATATTTCCAAGGTTGACCGGGCTTTCTACAGTTCGTCATTATGAAATACACCGATAGTCTATAATTTGCCTTATGTGTTGTTTTACGCCATTTAATATTCGGTTTGCTTCATTCTGACGTCATGCATACCTTGGAAGCAAACACACTATTCATCAACATAATGAGTTTTCGGCGCCTTTCCAGTGGCAAGACTGAGATCATCTGTCAGTGGCCTATACGAGCTGAGTACTGTCCAGATGTATTTTTATCCCAGTCAGTGAAAATTGCATCCCTCATCCAGTGGCTACAGTATATTCCTGAAGAGAGGGCTAGCGATATCACACCACTGGTAAGTTGTTTACGACCTTGGTACATCTTCTCGACTGGTGACTAGTTCGTTCAATGGCTAGGTACGGTTGTGCGCTCGTTGATTAGATTAAATGAGAATCGGTAATATTGAGCAATTCCGTAAAACGGAAACATATTTAAATGGAGATGTTTGCACTCCACTGTCAAGAAAGTTATGTTTGACAGTCTTATTTCATTGTTTTGCCCGCCCCCTGGGAAAGCCTGCAAGCCTGCGTTCATAAAGCTGGTGTCAAAATTCGTCATTTTTAGAGTTTGAGGAAGCCAAGTTAAAGTATGGAGGTGGGTTTAGGCGAATGTGTTGCTGGTTAGCCTGATTGGTTTCAGCAGATACACAGTTCCTTTGCTTTCATTGTCGTGGCTTCACGTTGTGTTCACACCCTAACATAGGTCCGCAAAAGACAATCCAGAAAGTTCCGTGACAGTCCTCCCATCCCTCCATCTCCAGTGTATGGACCCAGAAAGCTAAAGCCGCTTATCCCAGC
>SJOL01006132.1:360850-389327 GCA_004794785.1 Opisthorchis felineus
GCAACAGAGTATCGCAGTAGGTATCGCCGTGCAGGTAGGAAACTCAAGTGATCTGTGATTTTATGGTTAGGTTGTGTAAAAAGAACTGCTCGGGCTTACCGCGATGTTTGTGACTGGTCAGTAATGCGATAGGGAAAGTTGAATTTTATTTACCCGCCGATTTTCTATGAATGTTGTGCTAAAATTCATGGCTACGAGAAGATTTGTTTTTTTTTAATCTGTGGTCCACAGACGATTTGCTTGCTCTGAACAGTTGTGTCCATACTCATGCCACAGCAATCTGTATGCACTCTATACCTTGTGCTCAACTTGCACGCTTCACCTGACTGGCACCGTCTCCCGCGTTCTAAGTAATAAGGGACCAAACAATGACACCAAATCAAGGGTTGGTAAGTGTCTGCTTATTCGACCTCATTTCACAATGAACCATGACACATGTGGAAGGCTAACCGGAACATCGAACAAAAACAATGAAAATGTGTAAATTCGTGTGCAGCTGTTACTGTTTGGTCGGCGAAAGTGAGTTTGGTGAAGATTGTTTGTGTGCACAAATGTCAAACCAGTTATAGGGTGTCTCTTGCTGTACTAATGCTCAAAAGGAGGAATTTTATCACGAAAATTTCAAAAGCATCGATTCTTGCCCTCCAATGGGCACGGTAGTATTTCCTTGAAGGTTTCTCTTAGTAATATCTGAAATTTGTATTTTGCCTTGCAAGTGACGATATTCACTGCTGGAAAGCCGAGAAGGACTCTGCAGACAATTCTACCTTGTTAGGCCTTATCAGTACTGCAGATCTTGCGAATCCTTAGTCTAACTGCAAGCCTAGGATTACAGTGGAACACGACCATTCGGCATAGCATGGCTTAAATTGTACCAAGGCTGGACATTGCAGCACACCCCTTAATCTCGCAATTCTCATCTGATTTTCATCAGCCCCTCGATCGACGATTTTCCAGGCAACATTTTGTCACATTTGAATGGACCAATACCAAACAGACTCAGACGGACAGTTTGTCGTAGTGTCACACATCGGCTGCATGAATGTTTACCTGACACAAAAATCCTCACACTATTATCCATGCCAGGATAGTCACTTGAACGTTTGCCCAGTAAACATCAAGCTGGTCTTCAACCCAAAGTTTCAGTCACGAGGTCATTTCATTCGCGCTATTTTCAGGAAAATCTCTACAGTTATTAACGATAATCCGACGGATGACCAATCAACTGGCTAGTTTAAATGACCCATTGCCTATGGGCCACGATAGAACGCAAATGACGGGTTTAAGTTAATATCCAAAAAAAACAATGCCGGGCAGTCGGATGATTGTCAGATAGCCCCGTTCAGTCTTCGTAAAGATACACAGCCTGGTCTCATTTATACAGATAAATATAACAGCATTTTGGTAAGGAAATTTCGATCAGGGATAACTTACCGGGTGGACAAGTCGCTTGGTTTTTTTCATCAACGTTAAGAACGCAAGGGCAGAGGTTTTTATAGTGGGTTGTCGTCAAATTCCACACGTTCAAACGGGTGGCGATTCAGTTACTGTTTACTGCCTGCCATGCTCACGAACGTGGCCATTTATCAGCGGGAACGAACATGCGTGTTCTCTATGATGTTCGGATAACGTATATAACCACGAAGTTCACAAAACGGCATCTCCACATGATCGGCAAGGAGGTGAGAGCGTATCGTCGGTCATGTGTTTTCACTCAAGAAACATGCCATACGTTATGCTACACGTCTGTTGGCGTCAACTTGGTTTCTATGGGATGGATTTTCCATCCTTGTACACGCATACAATCACTACAAGCGGTCAATAAGCTCCAGAAGGTTCGAAAGTTTAGTCCACTACGCTTCCAAAAAATTGGACACAAAATGTGACGTAATCCTTTTGAACGTCGGCGCCGTCTGTAGTGTAGCGAGTTCGTGAACTTCACACAGAAGAGAACATTTGCCACAAGAAATGTGTAAACATTATGTGCAACGCTAACAAGAAGCTAGTTTCTGGTTGTAAACTATGTGCTGCTAACTGTCCACGGCTAGTATCGATCCAGGGCAGTTGTAGCAATGTTCAGGTTAGCAAATCTGTCCCTTCCTGTCAGTCGTCTATTGTTCATTTTACTAAGCGAGAGGTTTATGAATTATCGACTTACGCTCCACCGTATTTCCAACATAAGTCGAACTAGCCTTAGGCTAGCAAAATCGATTTGTTGTGTATTTTCCTTCGATAATATTCTTCTTCTAAACATTTTTTCAGTTTTGAAACGAGGTTATGAATTTTTCAAAACCATTGATCAGACTAACATGCTGATGTCATCCACAAGGGCATTAAAAAGATCCTCTATTTTCACAGCCACTGCGAAAAATAGCAGTCAACCAGGGTTGGTTGAAGCAGTCGCTTCTGCTTAGGAAATATTCCTCCGATGAGGGGTTACTGTGCTGAAAAGTCTACAATACTGCTCCCCAGTCATCCAAGATTCGTTTTACACTGACTTTGAAGAGGCCTTTTACTATCATTCCTATCATGGCACCTCGGAGGAACAACGAAATAGTCAAGCCATATCCTCTAGATGAATCCTCATTGTACGTGCACGCACATCCAGTCCTATACTCATTTCCAGCTCCCCAAACTCGGAACAGTAGATGCCAGAATCAAATGCAATGTAGCCATTCTATGATGTGAGTTAAAAGAATGGAGTACAACGAATCTAGCTGTGTTATCAACCGTTCTACAGTGATCATGCATTTTGTGTAAACTCTTGATCAGCTCCTGGAAATTCTCATTATACCTTGTATGAAAGAGACAAACACGACCATGGAGAACAGTAAATTCGGACGGACTTCACCTTAGGTTCATTATCAAAATTGACAGCTTACGTTAATATACAAATAACTTAATGGAATGGAATTTCACATATTGAAGCCTACGAAAATTCTGTGCTGATCCAGGCGAATGAAAACGCCTACTTTGGGAATTTTTGGTGCCAGTCTTCGCACAAAATCATACCTTGGTGCAGTAGAAAAAACCTCTGTACGGGCCAGTTTTGTTTGGCCATGTCAACCTTCAGCACCAACTTACGTATTCAGTATCGGTCCTGTTGTAGCAACGGTGCATCTCGGCGCTGGATGAATACAGTGTCGTTTGGAATAACTATGACGGCATGGACATACGTTTGTCAAATAAGAAACTTTTTGTCCAGCTGTCACTATGCAAAAGACGGTGTACTACAAAGTGGTACCGTTAGTCGTCACATCCAACTACACCTGTTGGATCGAGCGTAAAATAATTAATTCGGGAATCATGTAGAGACTGAAGAATAAGTGACTCTCATCCTGTCCATTTTCAAGTTAATCACATTGGTGTTCAGAAGCTCGTGGCCACGCGGTAAAGTCTTCAAAACTAGCCAAGATGTCGCGGGTTCGAATCTCTCAGGAGATTAGGGAGCTTCTCACTGCTGATTGTTCCCAACATGGATGAAAAAGCTATACAGTGTACCTCGGCTTTTCGTTACAAAGTGACTTCACTTGGAGGAGAAAATCTCGACTGAAACACGGAACCGTCCGTATACCCTCTAACCCGATGTAAACTCAGGAGTATAACAACGAGGGTGAACAGATGTAGGCAGTTTAGAAGCCACCACCAGGCTCATCTGGTAACTGTAGTATCAGTTGGAGACTGTCAGACATTTTAGTCCTGTAAAGTAGACCATAGGTGCATTGGTAGCCAGAATCACTGATGCCCCATATTCAACGGAATTTACGCAGATTTTTCAATAGTCCTGTGGTTCTGGGACAATCCCTCCGACACGTGTTTGTATAATTATTGCTTAATGACTGACTTCTTCCAAGTTCTGTCTACTCGTATCTTTTTAATGTAATGTAATTCGCATGTGGCTAAATGAGAGATGTCGCCAGACAATAAGCACTGAGGATTGAACCCAACTTGATAGCTTGATTACTTCCCCCTTTATCCACCTACTCTGTGTGTGCTTCCCCCCTTTGATTTGGACTTACCAGAGTAATTACGCTAGGACGGGAGGACGACTGTTCAAGCGAGAGTGCTGTGAGCATGAATCCCATTGTTCTTCTTTGTCAGGGCCTTCGCACCCGACACTGGTATTCTTTCGTGTATATGTGTGTCACTACACCTACTTACCAAGTCCCGTACGGGGTCCGTCTACTTGGCATGTTCTGACGTGTCCTTTCATGACACCCGTACTGTCGCACCACCACTGAGCCACGAGATCGATCACTTCTAGGACGACTACAGTCATCACCACGGAGTCACCATTTAGCTCGCCATTACCTCGTGTGTGGACTTTGAGACTGCACTGTGCAGATCACTGACAGGCATGCTCACTTCTTGTTGAACTTAAAAACATGGACACATAAGGTGTACCGTATACGTCTGCTTAATTTTGTGTAAATACTATCGTAAACTTTCGAAATCAGTTCTTCCTTTTCATACTCCGGGTCGCTACACCTACGAGGGATTCAGTGTTTTCCATTGAGAAGTCAACAGTGAGCTGGTGACTAATCTTATTTGGTTTTCAAACAATTGACACTTTGGAAGCTTACTCTAGCAGACAGAGGAACGAGGAGTCCCGGAATGTAACCGCCCGATGCACTGTTACACTATATTCAAAAAGGCGTCAGCACCCGAAACACATGTGTAGGTGGGTTTAAAATCCGTGCGGGGACCAGAGTCGTTGCTTAACTTCATTGAAGAGCTCTTGCTATCCTGTCATGCTAAGTAATATGTACTTTAAAAACACCGTCCTTGATGCAAACCAAGAAAGCTCCAACACATGTTTTAACCCTGTTCACTATGTTTTCCAATCAGTCATTTCATTGCTAAACCGGAAATCAGTAGGTGGGAAGGCGAAATTTAGCCAACATGATTATTGGACATTACAATCCTATTCCTCAGGCTTCCCAAAAACGAATTAGATGAGCCTATTTATGTAGGAATTCTCACTAATTTTGTCATAAAAATACACCACTGTGCTTGCAATCATCTCAAATCGACTGCACTGTTAGGCGAACTTCACTTGCATGCTGATGAACTATTCGGTCCAAAAGATCGCCCATGGTCCCACGAATCCAAATGATGGCAACAGAATCTGATGTGATAAACTATCTGTATGAAAGAAATCAATGCGTGAAAGTCCTGTGCGCTCCGTTTCTTACTCAGCGTGACAAACTACTGGGAAACAGTCAGAACGTTGTGTCTAGTTCATCATCGATCCTAGCAGTTCCTCTCCGAGGACTAAAAATGGACTTGGAATCGAACAGAATGTTCCAGTCAAAGTTATGCTCGGACCCTGAGAAACTCAGTCACACGAACACTTTTCCCTTATTGGGACCCATCAGGTGGGCGTTGGAGGTACCGAACGAAGGCATGCGGCTAGCTAACCGTTGGTATATCTCCCTGACCGTTCGCGCTGGCATTCAGGAGACCAACCACGTTGCTACACTGAGGGTCCGAAGGCCGGGCAGCTTGCGGTTGTAGGCCAAAGCCGTTGGTGAATGCTAAGGCATATCCACCATGTGCTCAAAACAGTAAGCTTTTTCATCGTGCCGTCTAACTACTCTTTCCCATTTAAGATTGTGTTCTGGCAAAACCGACACGAAGTAAGGCCAAATATAGTCACCAGGCATTCAGCAAAAAAACTAGACAGCATCCCTGGGTAGTTCCACTTTCTAGCTGAGCTAATGGTGTTTGAGTATTCAAGATCTTGTCTTTTCGAAATTCGCACTTCTTAGGACTCAAGGTCACATTTCAGGATAATTTTTTTCAACAAGTCGCGTAACCGTTGCCTTACCATCCACTGCTGTTTTTAAATGCATCAAACATTTTTACACAAATTTCTTTGATTCTCACACACCGACGGTCTGTCGTTTTGGTCCCTCCAAACCGTCGACCGATGAGACAAACTGACAATTAAACTGCGGGGCAGAACACCCATTTAACTCGTAGGCGTAGATGGTTGCGTTGGAACATCGCACGGAATGATTCGAAACCTCGTTGTCTCCGTCCATCACTGGATATAGTCGGGCTTGGAAGTATGGCGGTGACGTTCGACTACGTGGACAAACCAGTTGCTTTACACTGCATTGGATTGCAAGCCTACTGTTTTCTGGTATTAAACGAACGACTGTAGTTAGACAGCGCACAAACAAGCCGCACAGTAACGTGGGGTACGACAATCGATTGCATCGTACGGAATAGCGCGTCCCAGCGACGGTAATTTTAAGGTGCACGCTGCCTGGCGTGACAGAATACCGTCAGGTCTTCACTAAAACATTCTGGTAAGGCACACGACTGGATAAAACCTCGCCCCCATCACACGTACGTTCATATCGTCCCCATGCAAATACCAGTGGTTGACCACCTAACTGCATTTTTGCCGAATAGTGTATGCACTTTTTGAACACGTACTATAATAAGCGCTTTGTTCCTTAATTAACGGAAAAGTGACAGGAACAAAGTTGTTTTTCGCCAGGACTGCTCGCAACTTCTGACGAAAGAAATTTGCAATTGTGAATCATATTAGGTAAAACAAAACTTATCCAGGTATACCTGAAAAACAGTATAAAAGAAGTCGGAAAACTACGTATCTAGGTTTATTTTGACTTCAAAGCCTCAACAAATTGGATAGGAGAAAAATTCGATACCTGATCGAAACAGGTGAGTTAATCGTGGACATGTGGATGGGCTTCTCGAAGACATGACAGCTGATGACCCATGCTATGAATTGGAAGATAAATCCAACCTTATGTATGTTGTAAGAAAGTAGAAAGGATTGAAGAGGAAGCTAGTTGACCACAAAATAAAACTTAGTTGGGCCCCATGTACATAGGTCGCGAGAATACTTTGAGTTGTATAGAGTAACTTTTTACGCAACCATGAACTATTGAGGAAGCCTATGTTAAGGTGTTGTTCCATCTACACCCTAATTTCGGTAGGTGAAATTCTCGAATTTTCCATGACAAACCGTCGAAAAGTGTGCGACGAACAACGGGAGAAAATGCTCCTAAAAACACTAAGCGAAACGAAGAAGCACAGGCGATCAGTTGTCCTGCCTTGATTTATCTGGAAAGGTTACAACTTGGTCCATTTTGTTTAAGCTTTCGAGCACTAGGTCAATGTTGTGGATTACACTTCCAGCCACTCGTTTGAGTGTTCCTCCATAGATGTCTGGTATTTCCAGTTTAAGTGAGGGGAGATTTTGCCAGCAAGGAGAATCGCAAAATTCCTTGCACTCAGTGTCATTTAGATAGAAACTATTTAAGAAGGCATGTTTGTGTTTATACATCACACGTTTTGTTATCATAGCCGTGATTTGACGAAACAGTGTCTTAAGATCACCTGAGATCAAAAAAGCAAACCACATTCGACCAGAAAAATTGTTCAGAACTTACGCGAATCGATTCGTCTACGTTGAAACTGTTTTCACATGCAATATAGAAATTATTTATTTTTATGCCCTGCAAGCCGATTAACTACTGATATCGTTGTGAAGGCAATGTTGGCTGATAATCGTTGCCAAAATAAATCGTACCAATGCAAGATTGAGTCTTGAATAGTCGCTTCCGAAAAGCCTGTGTTTTACGTTGCCTCATTTGGACAGTAGTATTGAGGAATTCGAACAGATATTCACCACGAAGTCGCGCGTAAGATGACCAGCGATGGGCAGATAAGTGTCTCAAGTTGTTTCCATTGGATAGAGCAGTTGAAAACAAGACACCAGTTTTTCCTCTCCTTCCAAGACATACCGTATTGTTTTCGAAATCTAGGTGAACAAGCTGACCCGAATTCGCAATTCGACGCTCAGCAAGAGTATTTGTCGAAAAATTCAAAAATGTACTAAACACTGAATCTTCCATCTGTAGGGCGTTAGTTCGAGCCAAAGAAATTACTAGACTTAAGGGAGGTACAGCCACAAGAAGCAAACTAATGATTATTTTTTTAAATGTAATTTACCTTATCAACTTATTCTTTCGGCTTAGGAAATAGTTCGCCTACAGTTAAAATTCTTTGACGTCGACGTCGTAAACAGTTCAGCACCTCTAGTTTTAACAATACTGGGCACACGTTCCCAGGTGACTGCTGCGGACTCCAAGGTTAGTGTGAGTAAATAGGTTTTAGTTTCGTCAACGGTTCATTCGGAAGAAGGTACGAAGCGATTAGTGAACTAACCTGAGATTCGTTTCAGTCCCCTGTAATGTCATTTCACCACTCTCTTAGGCACGAGGGGCTTTTACTAGCCCTATTTGTCGCAGTTGCACAATGGAGGAGAAATCGATAGCAGTAGACTACGGAAACTACCTAGGTCAAACTGTCAGTAATCCACGCAACTTCACTGGATTGACACAAACGGCCCATAAGTCAACTCTGTTGCCAAATACCCTGTGCTGGAATGAATGAATGCTGTTTAAAAACTGAAGACTCATGTATCTTGCCTAGTGTATGCAGAGTGAAAACTGTGAGCTACGTTGAAATTCCCTTTTCAAAAAGTTGGCGAAATTCAATCACTGGAGAAAGTGTCACATGCTCAATAAGTGCACGCAGTTGTTTGAACCGTAAATCATTCACCGGAGGCCCTCCTGATAGATTATATGAACTTTTCGCGTCCTCATATGACCGACAATGGCGGTCCGTTCGAAGATTTTGTAAGCGTGGATGCACCAGTGTTGTTTCACCACCCTTCATATTTGGTTCTCCACAGCTTGCTTTCACAAGGTGGGCTGCGCCAATGGATGTCGGCGCGGAATAGGTAGCGCCACATGAGGTTTGCATTGAGCTCTGTGTGCGATGTGAACCCAAGGAAATAACTTCTGAAAGTGAACGCCGGGTTAAATCTAAATCCGTCAGCATGCCCAACGACTGACAAATCATGGGCATCAAATCAATTATCCGCGGCCCGCACCACTAATACGACGTACCCGAGGCGCATCGTAGGTGGTTGTTGTAAGCCCGTACCTAGGACGGTGGTCACAGAAAGTCACTTCTGGAACCATTACAGGTCAAGACGTTTGTTCCCATGGCGAAGAACTTTTATACATATTGAAACCAAGACCAACAACGTGATGTTGATCGGTTTAGTGTGCATGTGACTGCTGAGTAGTCCTCAGGCCATATCCACAATCTTGGGAGCAAAGAACAATGACGAGCACCAAAAAGCCGCAAGCATGGTAGACTCACTATGCAAAGACCCTAGTTATCATCATTCAAAATCACCATCACGAAATATAACGGTACTCCCACCGGAGGCTATCTGACTACAGAGAAAAATAGTGGAGGTTTACATTTTAGCCAAATATCGTTAATAAGTTCAGTAGTAACAACCTCACTGGAGGGTTAACGAGTAATGCTTGTTTTTCTCATGTTATCGTTCGGCTGTTTCCAGAAGAAACGGACTATTCACTGGTATGAATCACAATGTTTTAACAAAAGGCTAAAGATGTCTTGATATGAATTTAATATTCCAGAAGGGCAGTACCAAAGGTATGGCGTGGAGCTTAGGACATCTGAACTTAATATCGTGATTTCTCCTGAATCATTCAGGATTCAGATTCACATCAAGACATCTCACGGGAATTCCTAGCTTGGAGAAGGTATGATGTCCGCTGAAAAACCCTTTGGTCGTGTAAGTTAAGCTGACGGTGAAAAAACGGAAACAAATCTACAAATGAGTACCGATATACACTCACCCACGGTGTCAGGCGTTCCTGTTCATCCATTGCTCAATTCGTTGCATTATCTGACCTGAGGGACGCAAACCTACTAGTGTCCCACAGACTTTGAATATGGAACGGTATTTATAAGGCGATTGTGTGCAAACGATCCAGGTCCTAATTGTGAACACAAATTGTTCGGAAACCATATATCAACCGATAGGTTTCTGTGGTGAGACCCAACAACAAACTGCAGTCCCCCGTACTTCACACAAACCGACAAAGTCTCGACTATCTGAGGTCGAATTGATATTGATGGTCTTCACATCACCCAATAATAGCATTCAAGTGAATAATATCGGAAGACAATGTTTGGATGGAAAAGAAACTGCGGACAAACAAGGTCTCAAAAGCGAAAATCCCTCCAACGAAGATTGGAAGTGCATTTAATCCTTTAATCCTTCAATACTGCAAACAACTCGTTCAGAAAGTTCCTGTGAATTAGTAGAGCTAGATGTAACTGAAGTTTGAGCTTTGGGTTAGCGATGCCCATAGAAAATATATTTCTCATTCAGCAAGGATGGTCCTCATAGAAGGAGCTAATTCAGATCTTAATCGGGGTGAACGATAATAGTGATGTACGGTGTTTAATAGATCTTACCCACGAATACGCCAAGTATGACAACTTTTCGGCTAAAAGCTGAACCTAATAGAAGACTGCCTATCCAGTGACATCCATCTCAAAATAGGTATTTGCTGATTATCGTCTTGTGGATACCGAAAAAACAGTCTGGTCGAGCTCACTCATTGAGATGTGAAGTAGAGCACAAACAATTGAGTAGGGAATGGTAACCTATCAGATCTCTCCAAAACAAAATGGGCACCAGGCTAGCCTCATTCACGCCCGGATAATTAATTTACTTACAACACCCTTGAGGATTGTGTTTGCATAGAAAATGGAAATGTTCCCGAAACTCATCTGTTTTGGCTGCCTGAAACTGCCGCAAATCACCAGAAACCACAACACCAATTTACTTATACAGGCACTGCTACGATGCATGGTATGGTAACCAAAACGTAAAGAAAAAGCAGCAAGCCATAATAGACCATCTAACTAGAAGACTATGGGACTGCTTACGAAATTCCCACCGACAACACAACCTGGGGTGGTATACTTGGTGGGTCTTGTACAGGGACCCTGGGGGTGAAAAACAGACCACTGCACACTGACTGTTTCTAGTTTCATTCCCAGGTGACATGTGCGGGTAAACGACAAAAGAGACAATGAAAAATTTTGATGTATGTGACCAAAGTAATACAGAAAATAGTAATTTATACAATGTTGGAATAGGGCACATCTTATGTACATGCAGTTCAATCAAATCAACTGTCAGCAGTTGTAAATCGGTATAAATGCAATGTCCGTTCGCTGAGCAGGGCTAGCATAGGCCGATCGGAAAAACCGACAGCGGGGCTTGTGGTTGAATAGGGACAAATATCAATTAGTGGGTTCTCGGCGGTCGTGTCTGGGGGTTGTATGGTTTGTATTCGCATCCCTGTATCGCAGCGCCAAACCAATACCCCACCGGCATTTTCACAACCAGCAACCGCCAACAGTGCTAGGTCAATGAAAAAAATATTTTCAGTGGAGAGTAGAGCAGTTTGATGAAATAGGTGGAGGGAAAGACAGAAAGAGGTCTAAACGATTCGATGGGTACCAGTCAGGATCAACCAACAGATTTACAGGTTCAGCTGTGCAGAGGATCCTGTTAGATTTATCCTTGCATGTTAGAAAAATTCACCAGAAAACGAACAGCTTTATTCATGGACTAGGAATGGGGTTGAAGGTACTGAGTGAGCACAATTTTAGTAAGAGTGAAACTCGGATCCAGTGCGTCTCTCCCATCACTGGCATCAAAACAGGAAGGGGATCGTTTAAAACCATAGGACAGTACCGAAAGTAGACAACTGGGGGCTTAAGGGTGCAGTCCAATGCTACAGAGGATCGACTGACGTAAAGCAACCCCGTTACCAAAGGTTCAACGGATATTTGGATAAAGATGAGTACAAACTTCAGTAGAGCTTAGTGTAAGATAGATGACTATATTCCTGAGTATGCTAAAAGAATATTGTGCAACTAGCCTTTCCAAATATTTTCTTCCCTTTGATGATCAACAGAGGATACCGCAAAAAACGGACCGATACTCCCATCAGCTAAGGACAAAAACATGCTGTGGATTATTCTAACTCACTGTTATCCGCCGAGGAAGTTTTGAATAGCCGGGCACGAGTAAGCATCTTCATTCGATCTCCGGCCCATAAATTGTGCACTTCCCGGCATGTATACGAAAAGCGGTCGCCCGGAATTTCTGAAGACGACGGTGTTTCCTCACGCAGTAGTTCAGCCAATACATGACGAACACGAGGAAGTCGATGAGAAGGTCGGTACGAAGCAAGGAAATGCCGACTGTCTGGTACCAGGCTAAGTGAAACCAGACTTCCTTCGAGTGGTAATCCGTAGGAAGAATAGGTGGGAGTGGACTGAAGCACCGGAGTTATGGGTGGATTGGAATTCGTCCTAAACAGATCTGGAGATACTCGGCCCTCAGTGACCGAAATGTTGGACCGGCTATCAACCGCCTCAGTAGCAGCCTCCACGATTGGGACATTTGGAGAAATAGTGGTATCTGGCTCTTCTGACATGAACGTTATCTGAATGAATGAAAACATGTCGGTATGTGTGGCTTGAGGTAACATCTCAATGGAGAGCCCCAGTACGACAAACAAACAGCACTACGGTATAAGTCGAAGTATAGCATGCTGGAAACAATGCACAGTACTAGAAGCACAATATCTCATTCGGCAGTACCTTTGATAGTTGTCCAACCAGAAGACCACCACCGGGGCAAAGTGCATGATGGTCGTTTTGTGGAACGTACTGAAGTCCTATCACCGGAGAAAAATTATCCGGGATTGACAAGGCGGTAAGAGGACCAGAAGTGACGCGAACGTCAAACACCTGCACGGTACCGTTCGAACAGCCGGCAAAAAGGCGATGAGGATTGGGGGAGGCCCAACAGCAACTCCAGACAGGAGATGGGCACTGGTAAGTCTGAACAACCTAAAAACCAACAGAACCAGGAGACATTTAGGAAGCACGGTGGTATGCGATCCGAGCCAATGTAGTAGAATTTGAGCGATAATTACACTACTTGTCAACAAGCAAGTAGGCATTTATTCGCAGTGAGTGATGGGTAGATATTGCATGCATAGGTCAGTTCCCGATTTTTACTGTGAAACCGCTTTCATTTAAAATGCGTTCGAATGGTACGGTCCCTCGTAAAAGCTATCAATTTTGATCGATGTCTTGAAATAACTCTTCCAGAAGACGACAACTGTAGCCATCAACAAAATTCAGGACAGTGAGCAACTGCTTACGTGTTTAATCAACCAAGGGTGAGAATGGACTGTCTCAAAAGTCCTTGGAGCAATGAAAAATGAACAAATGACAACGGTCCAAGGATAATGACAAGTAGCCAAAAAACCGCAAACGCTTGGTCACAAAGTTGAAAAAATGGAAGAGAACTATAGTAAGTTGAAATTAACTCCCAAATACTGGTTACTCATGTTTCGATTAGTATTCGGATCCACTCACGGACTTATAGCATTCATCCCTTCATTAATAACATCCTCGCTACACAAGATAACCATTATCCTTCATTCGAGAATATCTGCGAATTTATGGAGAAATACAAGCCGTTGCTTAGTAACTTCTGATAAACAAGGCTTACCAAATGGAAGTTATTCATAGATGACTAGGAAATCTTGAGCTGTATGAAATTCGGCTTGACAGATCCATAACTGAATAGAGCACTCTTGCACCCGAAATATCCCTAGTACTCACCTTTTTCGAAGAATTCCTCGCTATGATTTCAGGTCATCAACTGGCCTCATGCTTTTTTCAGGATAATATAGCCAAGAATTTGGAGAAAAAATAGATTGGAAATGTTTCTATTAAGGGGCCGAGAGGCTTAGCAAGACAGCTTATGTCCAACCAAGCCTATCAGTATGAGATTCACAACTTTCAAACGCCGTGAAAGAAGGGCGCAAACGATAGCCGTTTGAATTCACGAACAAATAAACCCATGTGGCCCAAGTGAAGTCTGTGTTTCTAGTTAAAGATTTGAAGGTCACGTGAGGCCCCTCACTGTGCAATTTACCTACCTGGTCCGTTAATAGGCTAGTGAGCCGTAGGGTTTTGTCCAAACTTGCTGATATTAGGATGCCGTCCTGGGCATCTGGATGGAAGGAAACATCCCGGATCGGTTGCCCATGCAAATGTATATACTTCAAAGGACGCTGGTCAATCGTGTTAATCTGTGAAGTGGAAGAAAAGTGCGAGCAACGGATAAGATAACATCGGAAAATTCTTGTCCTCGTATGTTTCACGACTCCAAGTTAGCTGTGGACAAAGGAACGGCAGGCGACGTGTGGAACAAAGTCAGTGGTGGTTAAAACATTCCGCAAAAATCCACATAATGCTACAATGTGTCTGGTGCGAGTTCGTATGCTCACAAATATTATTGAGATTCGTAAGAGGGTTGAATATGCCGGCAGATCAGATGGACGGTGGTGTATCGTTGTGTCATTAGAAAGAATATTACCTGAAGAACAACTACCTCAAAACCTCATCCCTCAGTTGCACATGGGGGGTAGGATAATAACCCTCGTACAACTGCCACGTGTGCTGGGGGATGGGTAACCGTCGGCATCTCCAAATCGAATTGCTGACATTTTGAGTTTACGCACCACACGAAAACTTCATATATCGAGCAAGTGTTACAGTATGCACTACAGGCAAAACTAGAATTGGCTATCACAGTGAATCCGTTAGCAGAGAGATTCTTATGGCGGCTTAGGGAAGCACACCGCTTAACAGCTGAACATCATGGATCAACAGGCAGAGGATACTCAATTACCTTCCGAATGCCAAAGCCTCTGAAGATGGGATTGCTCGATGGTTGTGAAACACACAAAGCATTGAGATAGTCACATGAGGCCATCACGCGACAATTTCCAGTCTGAAAGGGTAGGAAAATGGACACATTAAGGCATCAACGCGAACTAAACTGAGTATAACCTGAAACGGATGGAACAAGTACGAATTCAAGTCAGCTCAGGAGAAGCACCAGTGAGTTGTGGGGTCCCAAGAAGACGAAGCAGTGGCCCGATGTTGTGTTGGGTTCATGTCCACAATGCTTTCCAGCGTTTACCTGACCAATTTTGCTATGCATGCATTTCGCCCAGCGACAAGTTCCTCCTGTTCTGCATCACACGTCACCACAAATGAAATGGACGATTGACCAACACCACCGCGTCCGGTTGCTTTTCAACTGGATGAGGGTGTCGTGACACGTAGTAAAACAGGTGACCTGGACGGTTTCCAAAATACACTGGAGTACATACAGACAGACTTCCAGAAACAGCTAGAAAAATTACCAACTCACATTTGAAAGCAAAATGCTCTTCATCAACTCATATTGACCCCGATAGGCGGATGTTTGTGTCTGTTCCAAACTAAAACGATAATACGAGGAAATGGTATTGAGGTGGTAAAAGCATAGTTGGTATCTCCATATTGTGGGGATAGCTAGTCCACTGGGTTAGCCTTCAGCCAGGACACTTAAAATACGATGACGACAAATCAGGGGTTGGTTGATGATCGGCTAGCTGTTAGTTTATTCGCCAAACCTGGCATTTTTCTTGGAAACATTTCGTTATCAAACGGGCAGACATCACCAGTGCACAGCGATGTTTTCTCGTTCGGTGACGAAACGTTTGCAAGCAAATTGCCAAGCTCAGAAAACAAATCAACAGCCAGTTGATTAACAACCAACAAACGCATGCGAGTTACCACGATTTCGAAATATTGTCAAATCTGGGGTTCTTTTACGAAGATGCCTCATATGCATCTGCTTCACAAAGTATAAGATCAATAAAATGGACAATCGAAAAAATAATGAGCGATTACGAAAAGCAGTATGAGCAAATGCATTGCGGTCACGCAGTAATAAGCATACTTTTATTCTAACATGAAAGACCAGACAAATGCTCCATAGTGAAGAAAAATTGCTTCAGGTGATACGAGACCTGACAGGTCTGAATCGGATGGAACCCTGTAATAAACTGTCGGTTGATTTTGATATTTAGAAGAACATACCTGCGTAACGAATGAGCTTGCTTTCAAAAATATCTGATCAAGCCAGTCTAATCGTCCCTATGACAGGCCGAGAAACGACAAAAAGTAAGTAGCCCAGAAACGTTTCGGACTACAGGTCCGCGGGCTTCCGTACTTTATAATGATCACACTCTGGATCCAATTACGGCGCATTCGACTCGGTTGACCGGTCTGTTCTCCTTAACACGCCTGCCCGTGAAGGAATGCCCTGGAATTTTGTGAACATAGTAAGCTCCTTGTATTCTCAAACTTCCGGACGTGTGAGAGTATACGGCGAACTCTACAAAAGCTTCCGTCAGGGATGCCCACTCACTCCATTCCTATTTAACCTCGTGATCGATGAAATAATGAGACGAACGCTGGAAGGTCTTCAAAACCCCGGGGTCCAAATAGGCTGTGACGAAAACCTTGTCGATCTGGAATATGCAGACGACATCGTTCTCGTCTTCGAAGAGGAGAAGGCGCAGGTGTTTTTGGATGAACTAACCAGAGTAATCCAGTCCTTTGGCATGCACTTTGCATCCACAAAGTGTAAGGTCATGCTCCTGAAGATGCAGCCACTAAACACGCCACTTACAATCCAGGGAGAGACACTCGAAATTGTGGAGCGTTGTACTTATCTTGGAAGTTGTATTAGTTCTAACTGTAGTGTGACAGATGAGGCCAAAACACGAATCTCCAAGGCTCGGATCAAGTTGGCTAATTTGAGACGCCTATGGCGTCAAAGCGGTATATCCCTGAATCTCAAGGGGCGTGCGTATCAGACTACAGTGCGGGCTATTTTGCTGTATGGCTGTGAGACCTGGCCTCTTCGAGCAGCGGAACTGAGGCGTCTTCAGGTGTTTGACAATCGTTGTCTCAGAACCATAGCTCATGTGGGTTGGTGTAGGCGAATCCGTAACGAGGCAGTTAGAAAGCGAGTTTTTGGTTGTGCAACGGGTACTTTCATGAAGAATGTGTCCAGCACCAGAAGTAGTGTTGGTTGGGACATGTGCTGCGTATGCCGAAGAGAGTGTTGTTTTCCATGCCCAATTCTGAGTGGGGGAAGCAGAGAGGGGTGTGAAAGAGATCACGAAGTGTTTCGGTGCCGTCGGTGCTACTCGTCTTCCGGGATGGGGACCGCGAGACCCCCACCGCACCTAGTTGGAGACGCTGCAAGATATGGCTGCCAATCGATGTCAATGGCGTTCCTGTTGTCAGTTTCTCTCCAGATTGAATGAATGAATGAATGAATGGCTGGAGGTGTAGGCACCTCGGAATGATTGTAGTAAGCTAACAATAAGTCCACCCTTCCCCGTCCACCTTTATTCTTTTCTTCACAATACCGCTTTCAAATAAATCATGGTTGTACGGCAGCGAAGCATCAGTGTTGAACACTGAGGTAACGCTGTCGATGATGATGGATGCAATTAGTGAAGAAGATAATAAAAATCATTACGAGGCTGCTTCTACAGTAGGCAATTTCTCGTATCCTGTAAAGTAATGTTGAGCCATAGATACGTTGTAAAGACAGTTGCCCAACTTTCCGAATAGGGTTAATTAGTATTCGAGCTTAAGAGTTATGTGACCTAAAATCTGTTACAGCGGACAAATAAACCGAGTTGATATATAGTTCATCTCCTTGCTCAATAGCAAGGCTCGGTGCAAGTTTCGAGGCTTCAGTGAGTTCCAAAACAGTCGTTTGTTAGCAACGACCACTCGCTCAAACTCTATACTCGTTTTATCCTTGGGTTAAATACGGTTAAACACGGCGTTTTTTTTGTTAAATTTAGATTGCATAGATGGAGGAAGATGAAACCCCTTCCACAAGTTCGCAGCAAAACATTGATGAGGACGCATCACAAGATAATCCACGGGATTTCACTAAGTAAAGAGCTATGGAACAGACTTAACAGTCTAAGAACCAGCGACTGGCATTAGAGAAACGAGCCATGTGCATTATTCCTCCTGAACGTTCACATTAAACATTCTCAAAAAGGTAATCCACATGAGAACTTGCTTCGATGCTTGTGTCATTGGTTTTGTGGCGACAGGATTGCGCCCAAGGATCTGGGAAATAGCACGCACAGAATGGAATTCGTCTCGGAGTTGGTTGAGTTCCACTTGGAGTAACTGGTATTTTGCCTTGTGCTCGGCCGCATCCTGTTCTGCTTTACGCCGTGCAGCCCGTTCGATGGCCAAATCAGCAAGTGCTCGGTCACGCTCTGACGTGTCTAGGACCTTAGAAGAACCCAGAATTAAATGGTAAAGTGAAATTTGGCCAAGACTGTTCGAATTATACGTCAGACCGACTGAGATTACAATCTGTCTTAAGCGAACTACCAAAGCATACTTCAACACTAAGCAGGCGATGTCTTTAAAATCCCATTTTCACTCACTCGTAAATTCCTGGTATAAATATAGCGGATATCCTTAACGAATGCCCGTGAGTTGCACTGAGGACATCGTCCTTGTTTTCCTTGTGATCTAATCCACCTCAAAACGCAACTAAATAGATCACGAAGTGTCACAAGGAGAATGAATAAAACCATACGAATGTCCAAAAAGATGGCCGCAGCGAAGACAACACAATTTGTGTGGCCCAGTTGAAGTCCAGGGTTCAAAGCAAATTGGACAGTTCTATAGCCAGAATAAAGTACTTGGAGCAGATCAGGTTGAGTATACAAACCTCGGAGTCCTCTCCAATAGTGGTGTCGGTTGTTTTATTCTGTTCATAATCATTGTCGACTTCCTTCCTGGAGTGTTTAAAATCATTCTGGAAGGTAGAAATGTGGGTAAGCTGACAAGGTATACCCTTACATCATCGCTTAGTGACGAGTCCGAGTCGGAGTCGGAGATAGGAATCTAAACAAAACCGTGAATCCGTGGTAGAATGTGAATAAAACCTACGTATTCTGCCTCATTCATTGAACGCAGGATGAGAACTCATTAAAAACTCGCCTTTCCGTTTTCACTGCAGTTGGGAAGCGAAATGACCAATTGAACCGTGATTACATGCAGTAAAACATAGGGGCTGGAACAATGAATGACAGAGAGCACTAATTGGCATTTGCACATTTAAAGTATCGCTGATGTTGTGTCAGTTCAGCACTGCTCACGGCCAAAGGGCGAGGATTAGTTAGAAAGCCTTACTCCACGGAGGCCAACTTAGTCCTATCGAATTCCAGCATTGTCCAATCACTTGGTTAAACAGTTTTGTCGAAGTTTGCTTTCACTTGAAAAAAATACACTGGCTTCACTCCGCATTTCAGCCCACAAGTGAAGGCAGCCCGAGTTCCGTACAGCTGTTTCATTTGTGTCTGGTATAGTCAGTGGTGTACACCTCAAGAATCTCCAGAAAGATTCGGAAGCGCGACCTTCCAAATAGTGATATACTATTAGGCTGAAGCTGATCAGTCGTGTGATTAAATCACAATTAGGGAGGACATGGCGCCACTAATACAGTGCATCCGATTTAAATATGCAAGAACAGGACTGGATCTGAAGAATCCAGAGATACAACTGCCAGTATGCCCAAATGAGACCCCAAACTGTCAGTTGAAGGTTAAAAAAAAGCACCTTAATCCCAGCGCAATTGGTCCGAATCGGCGGCAAGCTACTAGCAGAGATTAATGATTATTCGACTTGGCAGCCGCACAGAGTAATTCATACCATTACCGTCCGTTTCAAACTGAAGAATGCATAGTACAAAGCAATTAAGCCGTACTCTCTGTGAGTTTATACACACGTTTGTGAACTTCAAGGGCATGTGATCAGATCCTGAAAAGCCCCATACGGGAGGTCACGTATTGTGATTCATTGGGTGGATCCCAAAGGATTGCTCTTGTGCCCACTTTAGCTGGTAAACACATGCTGCTGACATGAGTGTTATCATCTTACATGGATAAATCCCTTTTTTACCTTGCAGTTGTGATACTCCACTGAGCACGCGCAAACGTCGCTGAGCTGTTCACGAAACCAAGCTGAAACTGACGTAAGAAAATAACTAAGGATACGTGCGGCATCTCAGAAGCTCCTGTTGGTTCTTTACGTATTCGTGTTACTGGAACAGTGATGCACTCGCAGTCACGTATCACAATATAGATCAAGGAATGATGTTGACGACTAGGTAAAGCTGGCAGACAGACGAAAGTACGAATACCTGAGATATCTCGATGGTTTTTCCTATTGACATAGAGATTGTTACAATAAGTTCCCATCTCTCCACTCTCTACTAGAACATTCTTTCTCCATGGTTACATGGCAGTTAAGCACTAGTAATTACCACCTGCTTATCGCTGTCCATGGTGACGATGAATACAGGTCCTCTTACGGCAATTAACCGAGTAGGAACAGCCGGATTGGTCAAGTAACCTTTGGTTTGACTACTGTCTTCATCGCAGGGGGCTTTGGAGGGACATGCGTGAGACACCCAGTTGGAACGAACATGCAGCGGACACAACTCGTGATTAAGAGAATATTCATATAAATGCAATGAGCTTTTTCAAAGAAAAACGTTCTATTACAAAAGACAGATCTGGGCATCCAAAGTAGCATGAAGAACCTAGCGATTGGAATCCTTTTCTACGCGCAAACTTGAGCGGTGAAAAATGTCCACGGTTGTGGCAGCACATGGACGAAAATCGTAGTCATGAACACCAAGACCACAAAATTTGTGCGCAGGATGACGTATATAGTCGAGACCACGTCCGATTTTTACAATCCACCCGTTGTCAAATCTGCGAGGAAAGTGAAGAAAATAGGCAGTCTAAGTATTCGGAAACGATTTACGGTTCAAGAGTTACTAAGGACACACAAACAGAGCACCGTTGGTGGATTCAAAGAAAGGCGATATACTCAATAAGTTTTGTGGTTGGCTTAGTATAACATGAATTCATGACAGACAATTTACTATTTGCTAATTACTCACTAACTACTAGCACAGTTGAATTGTTCGGATAAACTGCGTACTGTTACTATACAGTTATTATACATGAATCAGATCCTATAAAGATTCATACCATAAATAACATCAATTAGCGTACGAAACCAATTGGTACGTAAAACGCAGCGGCAAAGAGTAAAGCACTTTGGTAAGCTTGGGTTAGATCGACACCGAACTTCACTCTCAAAAACCGGTCAATTGATAAAGTGGGAAAATATGCCCGTTTTAGCTGCTGCATTAGCTTTGGTGGTCTGAAAGAAGAGAGCGCTGACCAAACGAAGAGGGTCAGTGCATCTCTGTCGAGCTGACATTCAAGTAACGGTGGTAGACTGGTGTGACCCATGGTGTAATAATGCCGTAAATGGGCCAAGGGAGTTCTGGCACAAATGGATTCGAAATTCTCAGTTGGCAGCCAGGTTCTCCTAAAAACGCCACAAGGACCAAACGATACCACGAGATCACTAGCGATATTCCGATATTCACACACCATCAGAATATGGACCATCGGTCAGCAGATGGTACGACCAAATACCCCTATGAACGATGCATGGGCCACTGGCAACCACGAAATATTGCTGCCCTATGGGTCGCATCTGTAAGTAGAAGAATGAGGAGGCAAGAACGCCAGATCCAAAGGAGCAAGTGAGATCACCCACCTCTTTAACGGTTCCTCCCTGTTGAAAACAGTGGTATAAAGGCTAAACATGAGCTTCAAGTTGCCCATTCACATTCGCATGTTACATCATGACAATATTCCAATTAAAAAGCCACGAGCATGCTACAGCAACCTCAGTAAACAATGCACCCCGGTCTGGCATAGCTTTCAGGGTGATAAATACGGAAGACGTGCTTCCTGACCCTCTGCGTTTTCATACGTGCACAATCACCACCAAAGTTGGCCATACCATCAGAACTACTAGGGGACTGGGTAGTCATATCATGTGAAATGGCAGCACTGCAAACGAAGCGAATGTTAAAATCACTAAAGCCCATCCTGCTTTCCTTTACCTTAGACACCTCTGGGGTTCACATGACACTGGCCTGTCGGTGAAAGGTAGAGTCTAGAATGCGTCCAGTGTCCCTTTATGGCTATGAAGCCTAGCCACTGTGTTGAAGACAAAAGAAGACCGGTTGTCTGTGGCCATTGGTGCCTTCGAAGCATAGTATATGTATCATGCGAACATCAAATTAACAATGCTGAGATTCGACAGATGGTTTTTGGTAACAAACCAACTGACTGTCCAATCGACGAGTTGATCCGACTACACGAACTAGGCCGGCTCGACCGTGTGCACCTCATGGGGAGGTGATCAGTCACCTCACCTACCCTATTTGTTAAGACATATTCCGACTGGAAGTTACTACAGAGCGCACAACGCATGACTTGGGACGAAGCATGAGGAACATAACAAAGGGCTTTGGCTGCCTTGGTGCATTTCGTCTGTGGGACTGGACTATCAAAGACCCACCATATCAATGTTTGGAGGTACTCACCGACATGACGGTCACGCAAGCAGTGGCGATGTTATCTATCTTCTTGTTTTTAAGCATTAACCCGCCGTTCTTTTTTATTTTGCTTTTTAAAATGCTTTTCTACACTCCCTCTGTGTTGCACTACCTGCTGCCATAAGCCCCGGCGATCCGAATCACGGTAAGATTCACCAATGTGAAAATGAACTAAACTGAACTCTTCTCTCCACTCAAAACCAAAAATGCGCTGTGGTTGCTAGAATGCTTATACATCTCTTGACATCTGGGACGAAACCATGCGAAACCTATCTAGACATCAAGTTGATACTGTCTACAAATCGGAGACATGGATTCCTGGTTTCGGCTTACAGCAAAGTCAATTTCTAGTGCACCATACTGACCCAAAACGACAAGTGAGATCTGTACGGTGTTTCTCTTGCTACTACAGACCACACACATAACACTCCGTTCTATCGTGAGCTAGTAGCATGCCGGATTGCGATAACTCGCTTTACAGGCTCTCTAATGAATCTGCCCCCCCCCCCCCGGAAAACCATGCTCCCAGTTCTTCATCGAATACTTGTATGAAGGACGTTTTATAGGATGAGCTAGAAGTGGTCAACGGTACGCCCATCCGCGATATTCTGATGGTTGCCAATGATTAGACAGCGATGACCGATGCAACGCTGCAAAAATGGTGAAAGACTGATCGCCTTTGCTTATTATTGATACTGATCATCCTATGAAGCAGATTCTCATTTGGTATCTCAACGATGACCACATCACTTCCAAAACACACTGCATTCTGGAGGCAGCTCGAATACCCCCTTGGTAGCCAACTACCCATCAAAGAAAATGAAACCTTTAGTATCAACTGCGGCGTTCCCACCCACGAAGAAGTAATGGAAATAAACAGAAGGAAGGTCCTCAGATGATTGTATCCCGGTGGCAGCCTACGAAGCCCGTTTCTCGGCGATAACCGGATCTCTTCAGAAACTCTTTTCCTCAATGTGGGCCACCGGAATGATTACGGTTGATTGGGATAGTTATACACCAGTCCACAAAACCAGAACTACAGAGCGATGTGTGACAACTATTGGGTTATCAGCTTGAAAGATACCGCAACCGGAATCTCGGCCATCCTACCATTTTAAAGATCTGAGATTCTCATATTAAACGAAATTAGAAGGACTACCCTTCAGAAGGAGGTTGCGTAGACCAAAAATTCACGCTACGTCACATTTTGCAGGACCGTCACAAGCCCCATCAACCCAAAACCAAGGCCAACAGTTGATCATACTACGAATGCTTGGCTCTGCGGACGAATTCGTAAACCTCATCGAAGCCTTTCATGTTGGATGGAAGTTCAGGCGCGGAGTTGCGAAACTATTTCAACCGAGTTCGAAATCGATACAAGAGTGTTCTTTCCTAAGCCCTGGTCAGCTTCAATGTAAGAACCGTCTTTGCAGAGGAGTTCCGCCAATGCAAAAGTGGTACAGCAATGCAGCACCGGTTGGATGGTTATTTGTTCAAGTTGACGCTTTGTTTGATCAAAACACTTCTGCGCTAGTCCAATATCCGTATGCTTCCGTTTGCAGACGACCGCTCCCCATTTTCGCATTGCAAAACGGAATTGTGGCGGATGACTACGATGGTCGGTTCAGCGGCGTTTCGCTTTGGCTTAACAACAAATATTCCGAAAACGGTTGCTTATTATCGGCCTGCACCGGGAACTCAAAATAAATCACCAGTCAAGTGTTTCTGAGATAACACATTGTACGGATTTCTTATCTTAGCAGCACATTATCCACAAGCCTGGTAGTGAACTGGACGCACGAACTGCAAATGCCAGTATTTGCCAGCATTTGGCCACCTTGAGAACGCATCTGCAACGGCCGTCACTGGCGCATAGGTTCAAGAATTGTAATGCACCGGGCTGTTTTGCTACATTCATCACTCTACGACAGCGAAACCTGCACACCATATGGTTGATATTTTTACGTTCCTGACCGATTTCACCTGCATAAACTCTTCCAGGTCAGTTGGAAAAACCAAATCCCGAACACCGAAGTTCTTTGAAGGACAGCGTTACAATAGGATACAGTCTGATGCGAAACCAGCTCCGCCGATTTGGCCACTTGAAACGAACGATCAAAACTCACATCCCAAATTCATCTATAATCAACTGAAGAATAGAACTTCGAATCGGGGATGCTAAAAATCCTGGGACTGGGACAGTCACCAGTTTGAAAAAATTTACCCTGCATTTTAGATCATGGGATTCGACGCGTCTCAAATTTGTAAACCAAGCAACCGACAGGAGATTGTGTGAAGATTGGTGAAGCAGGTTAGTTCCCCTGTATGAACTTGAATAGCGATGACTCACCGAATCTCTCGATCATGCAAGGTATCCGAAAATACCCAGTCGAATATAACACGATGTTGCCATAAGTCGGACTTCAGCAGTTGAAATTTCTTCAGCTGCTCACTCGGGTTCTGCAGGGAAGGAGTTGGGAAGGATTCGCATTATTCTGAAAACAAGCAAGAACTTTACGGTTTAAAAGCTTGCTTCAGAAAAAGAGGATCCAAAGTGCTAGGTATCCAAAATCGGTGAAAGTTCTTGTCAGTCATTTTAGTATAAACAGAAACCTATTGAGGCACTGCTCCTGAACAAAGCTGTTGTAAAGCTATTGCCTTCGGTGCACAACTGTCCAGTTTCCCGTTCCTTCAGACAACTAGACTGATTCGACACCAAATGACAGATTATACCATCGCCTACAATGCATTGCTATCACTTCTTTGCTCCCCTACTTTCCAGTGACCGAAACTGCTGAAACCAACGTGCCAGTGGTACAGTATTTATGGCTGCTTAACTGAACTGAAGTGTACTATGAATCACGAATTCCTGAGCTTGACTTCTTTCGGAAATCCGGTGGAACAAATAATATTGAGTTATAAAAACACTTCATCCATGCTTGCGTTTAATGAGGTGGTATGGGTCACGTTTGCGAAGTACGCTGCACGGTTTGTTGAAAGCCTGAATAGATCCGTCGGCACTGCCACCTTTCTGTGATCAGGGGAACCAGGATGGCCTTTGCATAATCAATTTGGGAGCATTTAAAAAACAACTGGCTATGAGACCACAGCCATCCGGGTCTATTCTCGTTGTGGAGTCTGATTGGGGGTTTAAAAACTGTGGTCCATCTCTCCTTTTTTGTCATCATCATCATCACCATTATGGTCTGTGTGCTTCCAGGAGGCCCAAACCCAGATAGTGGGACGGTTAGGGTCCTCAACCAAAGCTTCCATCTCAAAAGCCTGGCAGAAAGTTAGCGGTGGTGGGCGTGAGACTACATTACTAGTCCAAGGTTTAGGAGACAAATTGTCACGTATCCGCAACGCGCAGGGTCGGCAGACTGTGTTTGTCATACCTTTATCCATTGATCAGCCTGGCAGGTATTTTACAGTTGCATTTTTACTGCAAAAGATCGGCGGTTCATTAGGGGATATATAAACACAAGCCTTCAAAACTTGGCTAAACAATGATAGTTGCCATTGGGACACGCGTCTTTATCGCCTTGCCTCCAAAAGTAGTCGAAAGTGGAAAGCGCTTAATTATTATTTGGAGGGTAACAATGTTTTTACGTCTTACTCTCTGAAGTGGAAGGCTTACGGACCGCTGGAAAGCGTCCAATTCGTTAAGCTGAGGTGCCCTCTCAGTGCTTAGTTGCCATACAACTCGAAGCAAGCGCAGGGCCTGAGATACTAACTGCTAGCCCAAGTCTAAACAGAAACAGTTGAAAAGCCATGGCTGGGTTCAAACCATGGGCATTCCGGCCAGTGACGTCGCGCTTGAAGAACTGAGCTATCTCACAGCGTTATATATGGAGCTAGAGAAGACATCTGTGGGAGAGCCACCTAAGTGTTTCTCATGATTTTATCCATTTGATCGCCAGGACCACAAGCCCAACGACTGTCGTCCACGCAATGCCTATCTAGGACACACAAGTCGAATTTGAAAACAAAGTCTTACACTGGCGAAATACACTCAATGCTTTCGAACACCAAGCATGAATAAGTTAGTTTTCATTTACCTGTGTATCTACTCCCGTTAACAAGTGTAAATTTCGTATAGGAGACTCTGATCGGACAAGAATCTCACAAAAATGTGAAAAGTTTTCGATCTAAAAGCAACCGTGTGGTTGGAAATCAGGGATGGGAACAAAAACAGCATACCTGGAAACTCGACCGAATGTACGGGTCTTCTACCCACACTTCTTGTATAGTTCCCTCATTCAAGAACCGACCGAATATACGTTGATAACCATGACCAGTGCTCCCTTCGGAGATAATCATCTGCTCATGATAATTGCCCTCTGCCCTACTTTAAACTGACGTATTCAGAATTACTAGCGGTTTCGCGTTTGATCGAATCTTTTAGTTTCTCCGCCTTATCCATATAGTCTGTCACCTTTTGCCGCAAATGACTCTTTAGATTGCTGTCTGGTGGTCAAGTTATTGATCAAATAGTAAAAAGTGCAGCGTACCATCGTTACTTGAAAGAGACCGTAGAGCCTTGATCAGTATACCGATCCCTTCCTGAAAACACACTAAGCTTTCTGTGAGTTTATTTTGTTTTTCCAATTCTATGGCGCGTACGATGATTCCAGAGGCCGCCGCAACTAAAGGATGAGACATATCTTCAGACCGATGGTGTGAAACGTGTCACGCAAGGCTTGCAACCGGAATTAAACAAAGCCATCCAGTGAAAGGAGAGACATCATAGACCTGTAAAAATAATGAGCATGAGATCGTCGTGTGATACGATAACGCCTCAGAGACTCCAAAAACAGTTAGTTCTGTATAACAGTCCATTACCGACCCTTCGTCAGTGTGACAGCGGAAACAGGAAAACAGTATGTATGGGCGAAAACAGGGTGGCGTAAATCATCTATCGTCAGAATTTTAGGTTCAACTTTCATAAAAGTTACAGGATAGGATAACGTTGGTGTCGGTGGTACTATGCTTGCTGCTGTCAAAAAAATCGAAAATCAATAAAACATCAATGATATAACGAATATGTCAAAGAAGTAGCAGGGAACATAAGCCCACATTATCCAGCAACCATCATTATATTTTTATAGCGCCCACTCGCTGATGCCGTCAAACGATTGACGTGACAGACCCTGAATACCTCTCACATGAAACAGTGAGCTTCACAATTATGCGTACTTCGTGTTCGGAAACACGTGTTGCCCACCCACCTGAGCAAGCGCTAAAAGACCCCAAAGATATAGTATATTCATGTAGCTTGCCACTACAATGCAGTGCGACATAGGAGAAGTGACGTCGCCATAACATCCGAAGTACATGATGCGTTTAGCGACTTCAAGCAAATTGTTCATCAGCCATTGTAGACACAACCACAGGTTGGTTGCAGACAAGATCCTTGGGTTTACCTGATGGGAAGTATACACCACAGTTAATAACTGACTGCGGACTACCTCTCACACGACAAACGACTATGGAATGGGTTACATAGTGCAATAAGCTTCGCATTCAATAAGCTTCAGAATAGAGACCATTTACGCCAGCTAAGACTACCACACCACACCCTCGTGAGTTGAATTGAAATCGGTCTTTTAGGGAACCACTTCTACTCCCAGTAAAGGCTATCTGTTTCCCCGAGGCACAAGTTCTTTAATGAGGCAGAAATCATCGAATAGTTTTCCTGGATTCCAGTGCCAAACACATGGCTGCCGCACTTACGGATAAGTTTTGGCTGTGGCTGGAGAACCTGAAACAATATTTCATTTTCTATGGTTAACAAATGGACCAGAGATGATCCAGCAGTGGGGCCCCAAATTACCCGTATCAGGCTTTTTGGCTATCCATCAGAGACGACAATGAGCTGACCAGTGGATATTCTGTCGATCATCGGTGTTCGGAAAATATTAGTTACCCAGACTCCACAAAAGAAGGTACGATATGAAAATGAAAGGAGTTAAAGAAAAAAAGCTCGTGGAATTTTTGGTTCCATCATCATCATCATCGACAGCATGACATCAGTATTCAACACCGATGCTTCACTGCCGTACAACCATGATTTATTTGAAAGCCTTATTGTGAAGGAAAGAATAAAGGTGGACGGGGAAGGGA
>SJOL01006132.1:407959-434356 GCA_004794785.1 Opisthorchis felineus
CCCGTTGTGTTACGAGATAGTTTTCCTCCTGATGTTTTCAAGTGTTTCATGTTTTTTTCTGCACCGAATTTTATAGAATTTCCCCCTTTTTCACCGCATTATGCTGATTTTTATTTGGTGTTTCTAAGGTTGCTGTTTCAAAATTTGCGGTAATTTTTGGACCGCACAATTTAGTTTACAAACTGCACCTGCTTGCGCATCTGTTTCATTTCGTCAAGCTCTATGATTGTTTGGATCGTTTTTCCTGCCACCCCTGTGAATCACAGCTGGAGCATTTAAAGCGTTACATACGCGGATTGAAACCATCAGCTGTTCAGCTGTACCGCCGACTGGCAGAACGCGTCGAACTGAATGCAGCCGAAGGGGGCATATGTTTGGATGATTAGGGTTTGCTGTCGAGGACACCGGCAAACAAGCGATATCACAGGTTTGTGCATAGGAGTGTCAAATTTTCGAAATACTTTCTCGACAACTGCGTTTTGCTTGAAGGCCAACCAGCTGTCACTGTAGATTTTTTAAGGGACACCATTGAGTATCAGATATTCAAAACACTTCTCCATTCTAGACCCCTATATTGAATTCAGCGGACGTTTTAATCTTCTAGTGCTCCGACTTACAACACACTCGGCCGTTTGCATCACTAATAAGATATATGGTGAACCTCTAAGTGTTTTCCAACAGAGTCGTATATACTTCCCTGTTTCGCATACTCTTGTTGCTTGGTCAACATTATTGCCGCTGGTGCTCAGCAGCTGCAATTTGTATTACCCAATATTTCATCAGATAAATCCAAATAATTGTGCCGGTGTTCTGTTATTCCTTCAGAGCCTCCTTGTTGTTTATATATGTAGATTTATCTCTCGAACTTCGTACCTGGAACATGCCTTTTCGGCCATGTACGCCGTACTGATTTTCAAGGGCAATTCCGTTGCACAGTGCATGGGTCCTGGTTCGTTCCACCGCATTTGGTACTTTGGATTTCGTGCACTACTAAAATTTTGCATGCCAACCAAGTTGTCCGCTAACGTCGTGTGCATGGAGGTATTCCGACACTGTAGTAAATCCATGTACATTTTAAAAACATTTTAGGAACTTTTGCGAACGCACTTTTTGCCCAGCGAGGAGCCCTTTACTCAAGGTGTGTTTCCTCTGCTGAGCAGCATAACAAATAAGACATCCGCGGATCTAAGCGTAAACAGTAAGTCTATCAATCGTATTACTAGGGTTGCAATAAAAAACAGCCGTTATCAGATTTTACCGACAAATCAGAGCACAGGTACAGTGGTGATGCCACGTCATCTACCCCCATAGTTGGCCCGCCAGCTCCCAAAAGCCTGTATGTTCCTCTCGCATCTACCATTTTTTCACCCGCTTTGTTCATTCTCTGTAAGTCTAACAATTCTACAGGCTCGAAAGTTGATATGATTCCAGTTACTGAGGCTTCACCTGTCCTTGGGGTGCCCCAGTGATATGTTGAACGTACGTTGAAGTTCCTTACAGCCATCTGCGTTCCATCAGCAGCTCTACATATGCAACGTATCCAGCCGTCGGTGATCCGGGACCGAGTAGCTCCGTGCGGTTTTTCAAGTTATCTTTTCACAACACGTACCTTGTTTTACAGAATGAGTTCTCTAAACACCAAGGCCGATTAAATATTGAAAGGTCTGCCCGACCTCATTCTCAGTGAGTCAGTTACAATTTGTTCTAACTATATCGTAGAGAAGTTAGAGCAGAAATACGCACTGATGCAGAAGCGGCATATGAAATTATATGCTTTATTGCCCGTAAGTTGTTCGGAACCAAACAATGAGCCCCTCCTACTCTTATCATCCGAGGATGATCTGGATGGGTACGAAGAAGCCCCCACAGATGGTCCCCGACAACCACACTTGGTAAGTGTTCGTCTGAGTCACGATTGCGGATTTCGCAAAGGTGGGTCCTTTCTTCACTTGTTTTCTTTTTTACCCAAAACGCACCGTATGGCCGTTATTCATTCAAGCTCTCTGATCCCCGGTTCTGAAACACATGGTCCTCCAACTGAAACAAACTTACCAGTGACCCTACATTGTCCTGACTCTACTTGACTCTACCTTTGTCTAATCTTTATCCAGCCACCACAGGAGTGCGTACTCCCTGTCCGATAACCCGAAACTTGACGTCCGTTAGGGCGCTGTCCAGAAAAAAAAGTGTCAGTGCAATAATGGCAAGACTCTGCCATACCCAGTCTGATTTCACTCCCGCAACTATTTTTTCCTACCCTTGACCGTCACCTCTCGCCCACTCGAACCTGTAACTGCAATTATGGACAAATTTTTCACCGGCCCTAACCGACTCTGGGACGAGTTCGTCCTAACCCGCTTAACCTTTCGTTCGGACTTAACCATCCAGGTTTTCCGCTGCAATTTCAGTTTTCTCCCTCCACCAGTTCAACGATTTTATTGACGGTGTTCGTTCGGCCCTATGCATTAGCAGTATCACCCCATCGAAAATATCCATTACACCGGACTTCCCTATAACAGCGACACCAGTGAGTCTACTTAGTTTCGATGTAAGCCACATT
This sequence comes from Opisthorchis felineus, assembly GCA_004794785.1. NCBI lineage: Eukaryota > Metazoa > Platyhelminthes > Trematoda > Opisthorchiida > Opisthorchiidae > Opisthorchis > Opisthorchis felineus. The sequence continues at coordinate 410,520 of SJOL01006132.1, forward strand.
TTTGGATGAAACTTGTTATTTGTCTTCACTTCGAATTCTTCCATCATCACCTCCATTATTGCTTTTTGTGACCCTGGCGATTTACTAAACCGCCCAAGTTCAATCATGGCCAGCAACAATTTTTAAGTTTTAGTTCAAGTCGACTGGCTTCATCATTGAACCAGTCATGCCCCATGCTCCTTTGAACTAGTTTTTTAGTTCCCACACCTACGGTGACTTTTCAGGTAATACGCGTGTCTCATCGGTCGAACCTTCCTCCCGTTGTGTTGTTGCTCGCCGCGTTCAGGTTGTAACGACACGATATGCCTCAAATGACATGCTCCCTACAAGCCAGGAAAAAATCTATTATTATTACCATATTAGTAAATAATCTTAGGATTAAACGAACAGTAATTACGCCCTCTTTTCCCGCGCAAAGTCAAAATGGAGCAGCTATTCACTACCTGTGTAGGGAAAAGTTTTTGTCGTTTCAGCAGGCGTGTGCCAGACAAAGCCAAGCAATTCGCCACAGCCAGTAAGTTTTTATGATGGTCAGTACACGCTGCATTGAGTGCACGTCAAGGTTTTATCTACATCGGTATACTGGCTCCTTAGTAGTGACACTGGAGCGAAAAGGGCAAGAGTAGCCATTGATTTGAAGTTCTAGCACAAATTCAACGGATTAGGACGGTCTTGTGGACGCATGTAACACGCTAGTTTAAAAATAGTAAAGATGTGGTGAGCTGTGGTAGTGAAGATATACGGTGAACATCCCGGGTGAGTCAATTAGGGTGATCACTGTAGTTAGAATCGCCCAACGAATCGTGATAAATTAAGACCAGTAGGGATTAAGGATATTCTTGGGTTCATAGATGGCGCGGCTTGGTTCGTTGTCTCCATTTAAACGAGGCAGTAAGACAGCCGTGTTTACATTGGAAACCCAAAATAAATAAGTGTCAAAAAGGTGTGCTGGAGGGCACTGTGGTATGAGTTAGACCGCGGGCAGCTAAGGGTGGTCACAATTTCTTGCTACAGTAGTGAAGCGAAACTGCCCGATTTCAGAAACGGTCATTGATAGTCCGGCGAATAGAACGGATATGTGGCTGATGCGAACGAGTGTGGGCATATGTGGATATGAGGGAGTTCCATTAGACAAATTGTGCTTACCTAAACTCGGAGCGAACAGGGACAAGAGATCGGAAAAGAACGTGAGATGTCTGATGGTGTTGCGTGTTTGGACGATGAGGTGACCTCAGAATGGCGCAGTTACAGCCTAAAGAAAACCGTGGGGTCTTTACAAAACGAAAACGTCGAATGAGTCAGATCGCATGTATTAGGTGAATCTCTGTTATCATTTTTTGCTCTGCTACAAATGATGTTTTGGAATCCTCGGGGGATTGCCCAAGATATATGCTACACCCAAGGCAAGCTCAAGCGAGCGGCACAGGCATGCGACAAAAATTGCTTCCATTTAATAATAATAATAATCATAATAATAATAATGTTTATTCCCCACTTGTGGGTGGTATGCCGTGGCATGTTCCCTTTCTTCCATTGCAGAAAGCGAATTATGAGGCTAAGCATAGGATAGGGAATGTCTTTTGAAGGGCAAGCAGCTGAGGTGAGGATGCTCGGAAGTGCAGTCTTTCGCGCCAACGGGGGGCGGTGGTGCAGACCAAGAGGATATGGTGAGGAAATAGTTGGTGGATGATTAGGGCTGGGTAGCAACCGAAAAGGCCGATCAGATAAGGCAGATTTGGGTGGGCAGGCAAGGCGCATTAAGGGAGTGGATTATGGGGAGTCAGAGTCCATCGATCACTTAGAAGACAAAGACAAGATTGGTGGTCTTGTGGCGATGTAAGTTACTTGGATATTGCTTGAAGGTTATTTGTTCCTGGGTGATGAGATAAAGTGATCCTCGCAGTCCCCAGCTAGATCATCATTATTATCAGAGACAGTTAGATCGTATTGGGTTTGTTGTCTTAGTGGCTTATCTGTTTGCATTGTGGAGGTGAAGATGGGTTGCAATACTTCGGCCTAAACAATGATTTGTATGAGGCCCAAAACTATATGGCAGTCATGGAAGGGAGCTTCAGATTAGCTTCAGAATAGTGCAGCTTTCAACATTTTATGTGTGTCTGAGATGTGGGAGCTTCTGTATACATAACCGGATGACAAATAGCACCAAAGCGTCTGTTTATAAACTCAAGCACTGGGGCTGGTCGGCTTTCTAGAAAGAAGCCCTAGCTGTTGAGACTGTTGCTGCGGCTGAGCATGGGATCGTCACAAGTTATGGTGAGGACGACGGAGCTGTCGATTCAATTATGCTACGTGGTATCAGTATCTGGAGACAGAAGTGAGGTGCAGTTAGGATGTAGTGCACCAAATGAGCAGATTTGACACCAAGTGGCCGCCCGCTGACTAGATAGTCGTCACGGCTACAGTCATAGATGTACGTTTGAGAACTCGTGAGGTCCTTGAATTTTAGGGCTCAAGTCTATGCCTCTTGACCTATTGACTGACTTGTATACACCTCTCTTTAGTCTTAACGTCGCTGCATCCAATATTGCCTATTTTCACTGAATTTCGTCATCCACCCATCGGTTTACACACGGATCACTCATTATTGTCAATCGGACTAACGGAGCAAGTAGTAAGTTTACCTTTATAGCTGTAAGATTCCGGCTTCAGCATGGACACCGATCGGGCATTGTGAACAAGGGTGTTTATTAGGCACTTGGTGAGTAAGCCTCTACAACTTTGTTCAATTATATTTTCAGTGATATTGCGGAAGATGTACAGGAGTTGTAATTAACTATATATTTTCCATTTCAGAACCCCTGTCGAGTGAAAGCGGCTCCCTGAGAACGAGAACTGAATACTTACACAGTACGGTTGTACCAACGCAACTATTAGATAGAAAAATAATTTGCCAAGGGCGGTTGTGTATTTTTCACGCATGGAATTGGCAGATTGACGACAAGTATGGATATGAAGGACCGTCGTTGGTTGTTGGATTGGGCCATCATGTATGCGGGCTCTAAAATTTGCTGCGTGCATAGATACGGGTCCAGTGGTTACTATAATTAGCCAAAGTAAGCCACAACATGAACATATATGGGTGTAGTGGACCGTCGCTAGCCGTTGGATACGGCTGTTTTCCGTAAGTGAGGCCTCATAACGAGCATCGCACGTGGACACGGGATAAGGACCATGGAGCCATGGTGAGTGAAAACACATACGGTTATGATGAAGTAGGGCCATTGGAAGTGGCCATTGGATTAGACCACCGCGCATAGTTGAGGCCTCGATCAGCATGCATGCTTCGTGCATAGACAAGGCCCTAGCAGTCAAAGCAATTGACCGAGGTAAGCGAAAACGCATACGGTTATCATGAAGAAAGGCAATGGTTGGCCTCGTTTTCCGGTAATGTCGTTGCGCTTTATGGTATAATCCAGCTTATCGACGTCAATGTTTCCAATGAAGAAGATTCCCTACCGGGATTTAGTAATTCGCATGCATATATCTACCGAATAGTTGCGCATATCAGGGAAGGGAGTCATTCACACGAACGCATACTCTTATCGGTGCTGCGCAATTCAAGTTATTTTCAATTACTATACTGAACGGGAAGCAAGCTTCCCAAAAAACCTACGTTTTGCCGAAGTTCGGCGATGCAAACATCCTAGTCGTTATTTCTGACGGGTATAGAGCACAAACGTTATTCAACTATTCACATTGGTAGATTTACATTGGATCTTGCGTAGATGTTACCTCCTATTTGAAAAACACCGCGGATCGTTAAAATAGGTTGAGGCTTGATTTCACGCGGTCTCATAATCTGGTGATCACATGCAAACAGGCGGCGGTCAGTGAACATGAAAGTCCGCTCACTTAAACGAAAAGCCATGGGCAACATATGACTGAAACGTGTAACCGAATTATACTAAATACCCGTAAAATTCACAACTTTGAAAATTCCATAGTTTCGACGAAATTAATTTCGGTTTGCTTCTAGTGAGCGGCCACTTTAAGCTTGTGAGCAAGTGCAATTTAAATGCGCGAAGTTCCTGGCTTCTGCTCTGTTGACTAATCAGAATGCTGGCTTGTGCATTAATAGCATTCCCGCGCCTTGCACCTTTTTCAAAAATGCGAGCAATTTCGCCATCAGATTTCAAGTCGATGAAGTTCACTCCAGGAGAGATCTGAATGCTGGGATTTTGGAAGACTTTTCGTGCAGCATAGCCGAGTTATACTGTAGATAATATGCACCTTACTAACATATTGTGCTGCCAAAGTTTGCATGATAGCATCAGCACCCTCGGTTAGAGTCTGAGCGGGTTCTCTGGGTTTCTTATGCAGCTCAGTATACGCTGAATAGAGTCGATTTCTCGAAAACGACGGTGTTGTGATGGTCACCAATTCACAGCTGTGGATGCCTATGTCCTGAAAATTATCAGTATAGTTGCTTTGTTTAAGTGAGCAAATAATCCAGGTCATCTGTTATCGAGTTAGAGGAAGGCGTACAAATGTAATAGGATATCCCGGCTTGAGGTAAAATGTGAATCCCCTACATTGGGCGGAATTGGCAGGTATTTTTGCAGCTGTAAAAACTTTATGGAACTTGCCGGAGCTAACATTGTACTGATGGAAGCAAAATATGACAGAGCTTCACGCCTGTAGCTAAATTCGGCCTTGTATCCACCGATCAACTAGACGGAAGAAGAAACATGTGTTTTCGAACCACGCGAATAGCTGTTCCGAGTAATCACCCCTACGGAAACTCGTACTAGACGTCATGAACCTAAGGCTTCAAAATAATGATCAACTCCGGCCACAGTTGGAGTTTCTGGTGCATTCCTTGTTATCAGCGTGGACGTGTCCAGGTCGACGATGCCTAACCAAATAGCCATATGGGACCTACGTTAACCATAGCGGACAGCTAAACGAATGTGGCTGACGCACACGACTAACATGCTGCTAGGGGTACACGACGCCTGATCAACTGGCCGACACGCAACCATCCGTCTGTTTGGGGTCCAAATTGTACGAGATGGGAAGCTAAATTTTATTGCTCGTTTTAAGTAGTACATATGTCCTGCCTTCTTGGTGCGCAGTGTTTATTGAGCTAATGACATCCTAAAATGAGAGGAAGATATAAATAAGGTTATCTAAATGTCACTATCAGGTAGGCGGCTGACAAACTGGAAGCAATACTTACTCTATAAACAGGGCACTTCAGCGGCAACAAACTCGTTGAGGCTTGTTCACAAAACGGCATCTTGAACAGCTGATTCGTTTTGGTATTTCTTGTAGCTTGGTGTTTACTAACTATTAGGCCTCAAGATACACGATACTTACCTAAAATCCATGATGTCTCATTAACGGACGAACAGTCTGGAACTGATGGAACTTTTGTGAGTCGCACGAAATCATTGTCATCTCTTTCCCCTTACTGATGCTCTACAGCCTTAGTACCAGTATTACGCTATTGACTCACGGCCATTTATTAGCTCCTCCTTGGAGCCGAAAATAAGGACGCAGAGACTTCCGAGACACGCTGTGCAGTGATCTTCTACTTCGGTCCGGGACAACATTATAAAATGTCCCCTTTGCGGACCGTTGAGCGGGTACACCTTTGCGTTTCCTGGACGGGCCGGGAGCTAGGCACAAAAAATAAATCAATCATCTGCAGACATCTTCGGGAAAAGCCTGGAGAGGATCACCTAACGGCGGGCAATGTTCACCGTCAAAGCAGTCGACGTGGTATGATACGCGATCTTTTGCATACCAGCGGTCACTGCTACTAGTCGGCCGGTTACAAAGGGCAAAAAAGCTCAAGTTTTCGTCCCTAGGTTTCCATCTGGGTTGAGGTGCTGTGACCTAGACCACCGAATGCAGGTCGTCAGTCGGAGACTTTGACCCTTGGCCTGGCAGGATTCGCCCCCAAATAATCAAATGCTTAATGATGGACATTGCCCTCCGGGTTTCCAGCTGCCGAAGTCCATTCACCATTTGGTTTATCTGTTGACGCAGGCCGCCGAAAGTCAACGGCGGTAGCTTGGGAACGAATGTAAGGGGAATACCGTTTTTCGGTAGGCTGTAATCCGACAGCTAGCGTTGGACGGGGAAGCAACCTACAAAAACATCAACTAAGAATATTTCTTATCATTTTTCTCTGTATACGGGGAACAAATGAATGCACGGGATCAACATCGCCCGGTAGAAGTGGCGTGTGCATTTATCAGGACAGTTCCCAACTGTTTAAGAGCACCTAGGTGTTTGCACCACGAGCTATAAATTGATTAAGGTAGATCGACCTCACCTTGTTTGTTCCAACACTATGGTAGTGTAGACTTCGGGGTCGCGGTCTCAAGCGCCTCAAAACCAGGGAACACGCCTACGTAGTCATTCGACAGGCAACGTTAAGAATGCAGCCGTTGCCTTCCAGGATTTCCCGTCGGCCGACGGTATGAAATATGCATTTCACATTCCCGCATAAGACATTCGGTGTGCTGGGAAACCTCCTGTGTGACATGCTTTTGTGTATCTGGATTGTGCACCCGGTGTTTTAGGCGACCGTTTGCGTTCTCCAGATGGTTGTTGGTCACATTACCAAAATGGACCTTCGCGAACTGTGCGTGCACAGCCCATTTGCACGTGATGTACAGCCAGTGGGCTTTGCATCAGTTGCAGATCTTATCGGAATCTGTAAGTTAATATTATGATAAACAAAAAACTTACTGTACAGCATTGTCCAGGCAAGCCATACTGTGTACTATGTGCCGGCTATTCGCAGCTTCTGTGACCAAAAATACATGGATGTAATATGATACATAAGTGTTTCTTGATAGCTTGTTGAATATGGATGTAGCACAGCATGACATCACAACCGAACACTACTCTCGCTGCCCGCATTTGTGCTGCCAGTTCGCCTTGCACAAAAGTCATTTTGGGATGCACTTCGCCCATCACTTCCCCAAACAAGCCGAATAGTTTGCACATGGGAGCGAACTGTTAGCTTTCCACGAAGGCATACATAATCGGACGTCCGGTGCCCATGCCATCCGTGATCAAAAGGGTGTACAGCTCGTATCCACTTTAACAAGACTCACCCAAATCGTCTTTCCGCGTGTTTTATTGACTATTGTGACATCCTGAAAAAGTCGAAACATCGCCATCCTTTGACATCTGGCGAAGCATATATGGCTGTAGTGGCCTCCCACAACTCCAACACAAGCACACGTTCGGACTCGCGAGGCGTTAACAGGACCAAAGGCGTGTCATCCACTACAATAAAATCCAACTGTAACAACCAAACGGTATCTTTGAGTGACGCATAATATCAGGACCTCCGGGAAGGCAAAACAAGTTGGAGCTGGGTTTCTTTATGGTACTGTTAACTCAAGACATCAATTCACAAAATATAGAAACCTTGATAGTAGATACCCGTCCATAACAGATGGTCCACTTGGACTGCAAAAGTAAGAACCAAATGAGCAAACAGGCTGCCACGTGAGACAGTCACGCGTACATAAGGTCAGCCACAAAATGACTGGATGACCTCAAGGTTAGATGGGTGGAGTGGTAAAGACAAACAAAAGCCAGTTCATACACGTACTAAACGCAAAAGTGGAGCGTGGGTTACAAACAAGGACAGAAGGAACGTGGAAAATTTCAAATGACAAAGTGATGGACGATACAATAACTGTCCGTTACTTAGTCAGCAGAGATGGCCGACACTTCCGGCGGTAGTTGTGCATGTCCTGAGTTGTGGGGACCTTGTCGAATTCATCGGCTACAAACTGCCGCATTTTAAACGATGGCGCTCCATACTTCAGCGGAGCCCTGCAGGTGTACGACTCTTCTGTTAGCAGCCTATTTACTGGAATTCGATCGCACAAAGACTTGGAAACCTTATGATTGTGTTCCAGATAATAGGAGGTGATCACGAGATAGATCCGGCTCCCCTTAGACAAAAACTAAATGGACAACCAGGCTGCGTGTGCTGCCTGTAACTAGCAACTCTCCCAAGTTTCTAGCTTATTTGGATCTATCGGCTTTCCGTTGGTTTCGCTGGCCGCCTGCTGCATTTGTAGTATACCCACCCGTAAAGCAAAACAGCGTTGGTGTTCTGATCACATGCTGCACGCACGAATATCAACTAGTTATCCTACATGTACTCGTTCAACGCTTTCTCATGTGCCGTAAAGAATGAAAACCGGACAGAAGCCAATTTCTCGTCAAACTTATCTAAGTCCATATCTACCACCATAGCACTTTAAAACTGAAATGCGCGCCAAATGTTGGGAAAGGACATGCGATTAAATAAAACAAATTCAAAAAAACTGAGGCAGGTTGTGGTACTATTTGGTGTGAGCATACATACGGCAAAATGCTATACTTTTACGTAAAAAATTTTGTTTCACAGATTAAGTTCACCGATAAATGAGCACCTGCCGGCCAAGTAGCAGCCTTTCTCACCGGATTCTTTGGCTTGAGGAAGCATTATACAGCTGAAATGCCTAAGCATCTTAATTACTTCATTTTATTTAACTAGAACGAGCCTCAAGCCAAAAGTGTCCCGCGCTGGAGCGGCTTGGACATGCCTCGCAGGTAAATGATTAGAAGAGGGGCTGGCTGCCGCTCCAACGCCATGCAATGCTCTGATTGTTCAAAAATAGGGACACAATGGTCAATCGCCTTTCAGCCCTAGAACTTCCAGGAGGCACTCGAAGCTCCATAATCTTTCTGCCGCGCATAGTATAAAAAGGATAAACTGGGCAGTTCTATGTTTGTTTTGGATGTTCCCGACAGTCATCTTTGGTATTTGGATGAACACCTCATTCAACTTTGAGCACTGTTACGCTAAAACCGCTGGCCTGAAAGAGCAGACCTGTGGCTCTGCAAAGCATTGCCGATATTTTAATCTTCTCGCCTTTGTGAATACGCGTGTGTACATGATTCTCTGGATATTCTTCCTCTTGATCGTTATTAGCGAGAACAACAAATCTGATCTGCGGTCACTATAAAACTTTTAATCGACAAACAATATCGAGCCAGAAATAGCCATTTTCGTCCAGTTTTTCAAAACAGTTATTCAACGTTTTGCTGCTTGGTGGCCAAAAACGTTCCAGCGCTAATTCACTGCACCACTGCTAATCTTTAGCTCACGCTCATATCGCACCTTCATGCAGCTCTTACTGGTGTCACCGTTTGACAGATGCAGAAAGAGTCGCGAATGCCCCTTAGGCTGCAAACATGTATGCTTGAGGTTAGCTAGTTACTAAGTGACGATGTTGATGGGCAGCCTTTCAAAAAATACTGCGTGAGCAGTGTGTGCCTAGAACAGTATGTGGCTTCTATATTGCTCGCAAAACTTGTGTCCTAAAAAGCTAGCCAAATAAATCATTGACAACCACCGTTTAGAATAGTCCACCACCACGTCTTCATGGACTCTCAAGGCCCCCGCCAACAGTGAAAGTGCACGTTATCTGGAAAAAAGAGTTGGGCATGTGATCGGGCTGATTGACTTCCGCGCCCACGTTAGTAGGCGTATGACATTCGTTCGTTCATTGGTTTTTGTTCCCTTACTTCTGAGATATAAAGACGGGTTGCAGTGACATCCCGGAAGTAGCCTCTAAGGTTTTTGTACCCTGTAGTGTGTCATTCTCGGCAAGGCTACTACTGTACTCGGAACCGTGGCTGTTTCATAATTCACTCTCCACGTCTAAACAATAGCCTGTTCTAGGGATCAAAAACAAGAAAACCACAAATCTTCAGGTACGCAATACGTTCGCGTTTGAGCGAATGTGTCTGTTTCCTCAGCCTACTATGGATTGCGAATGTCATGCCGAAAAAGCGATGGCAAGACTTTTAGCAACAAGGCCAAACAAAATGCACAACACTTGGTTTTCAACGGTTGAAAAGCTGCAGGTTTCACTTACCAAACTTGCAGATCGCTACCGACAAACCGGCATGTCATCGCATCCAAGTATCTTACAGGACAATTGGAGCTACCTGATTATACACAGTTCGTATTCACTGGGCAGTAAGAACTGATGGATATGGGTAGTAGATGCTGTACTGCGAACTGGTTAACCAATAACGACACAGTCGGTTGGAGCGGAAAAAGGGACCTACAGGCAGCAGGGATATGGATACGGGCAGTCAGTCTAGATATGCCGTATACAGAAATAACGGCGCAAGAAAGGGTCAGTACGTTCAGCAGGTAAAAAACCCTCCGTAGTCTTCAGGTGAGGGCTTGCCGTAGCAGTCCATATCACTAGTCAAATTGGAATGCGCGCTTACGCCCGCTTAAAACACAATTTCAACAAAGACTATCCGGTAAGATGCAATACAAAGGTACTACAAAAATGGGACCGTCTGAAATGTCCAGTCGACTCAGAGGATGGTGCGACCGTCCCCCATCCCAGGGGCTCAGGTTTCAATCAACGGGTTCCCCGATTTTTACGTCGGAGAAAACACTCAAAAATGGGTGGAGTTGACACAACATTGAAAGTAAAGGCGGACAAGCTGATCGCTGCTGATTCACAGAATGTAACCATGCTTGGTTTTCAACGGTGGAAAAGCTGCAGGTCGCATTTACACAATTCAGAGATCGTTGCGAACGAACCGACGGATTTCACTGCAAATGACCAAAGTTCACTGTGGTTATCTCAGCTATTCTTAATATTGAGGGCATGTCCCAGTAAAAACAGCCAAAATTTGCCCCGGGGTCGAAGTGGCAAGCCTGATGGTGGTGGGCGTATAAGCCTCCTGTTTTGAGGTCGCAATTTTAATTTTTATTGATTAATTGATTAACTAATTGTTTTAGTTCGGTGGGTGTGCTTCTCACGCATTGGGTATCTTGATCTATCCAGCTGAAAGTGTAATCTGCGGGACAACAAAATGTTTTTGGCCCAAGCGAGACAGCAAACTGATCCTCTGTAATATTATTCCACGAAAATGCGGGAAGTCATAAAACCACCACCAACAATGTCAGCAGGTTTTTACCAGACGCGTTACAATTATAACTAGTGAGGCCTCACGGGTCTCCCTCAAACATGCCCACCACCAAATGCATCAGTCCAAATGTGGGCCTCGGGTGAGCTATCAGTTTTTGTGCCGAGTTCCTACAGCAAAGTAGAGTTTGCCGTTGCCACAAAAAAACAACAGGGGTATGCGTGTTCTGTCGACGTAGCGGTTTGTTTGTACGAAGTGAGATGGAACCGTGGCTGGTGCCCATGGGGCCTAAACAATTGCTCCCTTGTTGAAGAGCAAGGAAAATTTGCAGGGATTCAAACAGTCAGACTCCGCATTACTAAACCGGCCAGGTAATCAAAACTGTTCGTAAGGTCATTACAGACACTCAGGTAGGATGGCCTATAGCAAAACAAGGCCGATATAAGACAGTTGAAACTAGTCGGTAAAGCGTTGGTAATAACCCAAAAATGACCATACCCTCCTTGATCACAGCGGACAACGAAGGAAGGAAGGGGCATCAGGCGGTCTGGTTGTTTGAAAAGGAGCTGGAGTTGAACCACATCCAGACTAATTTTTTCAAGATTTTAAAAACCAGCGCATTCATCAGCCTTGCATAAGTATGCTCCACAGTTTCAGCAAACTTTGAGTTGCACGACAGGGAAAATCTGGAGGTTATTACCAAGGCTTCAGTTTGCCACATGATAGCAATGATATTCCTTATTTTGACTATGCCCACCGTTTTCATTATCAAATGTTTTTAAGCACATAACCGTTGTGGTCTGCATGAGTAATAATGTAGTTTTGTCTGCAAATCTGGATTGAAATCCCAATTAAGAACGAAAAACGTTGCGCCAGGTATCTGATCATCACTGGATATGCATCAAATAATGGTCATATAGCGGTCGGATACTGCAGACCGTGGCTTATAAGGTGACGTCGCACGCTAACGAACACGTACGCTAAGTTTGTTGGACGTCACCCCACAGCCACAACAGTTACACTATATCTACGCCATAGTAATACCGATTTCACCACTGCAGGCGATGCAGTACTCATAGTGTGGGATATCGCACACAATCTAATAGAAGTAGACTCTTTAAAATACTACGAAAACCCTCTTTTCAAGAACCCATAACTTTGACTGTCTTTTGGAACACTTCTGCAACTCGTCGCCAGTATAGTTTGGCACGGCCGGTTGATTGACTAAACAGAAACTAGGCGACAAATTACTTCGTTGGCTCTTTGGGTTAACACGCTGGGTCTTGACGTTGCATAAGACTGGCAACCAACCATCGAACATTTAAGATAGGGGATTTCACAGTGAAATAAAGCAACCTGTGCACAGTTGTTTCGTGATTACTGGTGATTTTGAAACCGTGAAGGCCCATGAGGGCCTAATGATAATGCTTTTATCCTGTGACTCCGTAGCGGCTTCCTACGCCAAAAGCATGGTTTTACACTCAGGTTCGTCAGTTGACAAATAAACAAAAACTTGGTCAATTCCCAAAACTTTTCGAATAAGAACGTTTGTACGAGGTGACGACTAACAAGAAGAGTTCGTCACCAGTATTTTTATAACCATTTCTTGCTGTGATGCGGTAAAGAAGCTAAAAAATTCCCCACAAACCAGCGCGTGAATTTTACCAGGAATGTTGTAAATAAATGGTTCCTTTTCTAGTTACTGGGCCAGATATCGATGCATCATGACGCGCTGCTAAAATACTACATAATGAGGATGCCCTTCAGATGGAGAAGAGACGATTATGACGAAATTGCCCGTCCCGTGTGACAGAACCACGGTCATCTACATCAGTAAATCTATTGAAAATCTCGTTCCTTCTGTAAACTTGAGCACCCGCCTATTTGATTACGTAAACCAGAATGAACATAAGAGGCAACTACAGTGAAAATCGGTCACGGTTGTTGCTGTGACGGGATTGGCAACACAGAAACTGCTCATGGCAAACGCGGGACTAATAAATGCTGAAAAACGACTCAATTAAGGGGTAAGGTGGGTGCAAACTGAACAGAAACATAAGCGGACTTGGCGGCGGTTTGTGTACCCACACTACTGGCAGAGGTATTTTATGTGTTAAACGCTACCCCAAAACTAACTTGCTTATAATTCTTATTTGAAATTTGCATGTGACACGAGGCTTCGAGAACATACGGCAAGCTCACAACCCTTTGAAGAATGCCATGAACGTCAAGATAATTAATATAAACCGGGGCCAGTTTTCGCTGCCGAAATCAAAGGTGAATCTTTGTTAGAGATATCAGTATCCCCGAAACCGTTAAATTTTGGGGGCACTGCCAAAGTTATCTTCTGAACATCTGATTTTTTGCCCCTTTTCCGCCATGTTACAGATTATTCCCAGAATGACCGCGCTTCTCTTCTATTGGCCAGTCGCACTTTGTACGCGCTAACGGATGCACCGATCTCAGGGTTCGTTTATTATGTATATATAAATATATTCGATGTTGCTCTCACAGTACGGTGCAGTTGGTCGAGGCATTAAAAGCTCTCCTCAAAAGTTCCGGTCTTTTTCTTCTCTCTGAGATTCGAGTGGTTGTGATCGCATCAGATCCGGGGATTTGTGCGCTCGTTCTCAAGTCGTGTATGGTCCTTGATCGTCCCCGTTTTGATCAACAGAAACTTTTTATTCATAGCGCTGATCTACGGTATAGCAGGTGCTAACGTACATTGCGGCACAAGTGTTTGACACCAATATCTAATTCTCACACATATTTAACTGTTCCTACCTCACCCACCAATTCGAGAACTTCCGACTCCCCTGTCCCTATTCCATTCCATACTGATCTACCCGGGCTTACCAATTTTTACTAGCCACCCTACATACGTCCTCTGATCCCGCTAGTAATATTTCTGTCCTTCTAACCAACACCCGCTCTCTCTTACCTAAATTGCACTACATCCAAGTTATCTCCACTATAGCTTGTCCAACCTTAATATGCATCACTGAGACGTGGTTTTCTTCTAGCACGCCCGATGCCCTTATCTCTCTTCCGGGATACACTATCATCCGCTCCGACCGTTCCCACCGCCGTGGTGCTGGCTGACTCATACTCCAGAACTGAAATAAAAGTATCCCCTATTGACGATCCACTACTGACGGACACTCCATACTCTGATTGGCTTTCTGCTTGTCGGGCTAACCCGCCTTTCATCGTCGGGTGTTTATGCATGCCCCCTCCGCACTCAGCTGGCTCGATTAAGCAACTATCCACGCTTCTTTCACACACTCAAGCTCTACCTCACCCAAATAAATTAATCGTTGGTGATCTCAACCTTCCTGAGGTCTTCTGGTCTGAACAAAAATCCCCTTTGCGGCTTTCTCCTCTGCTCGCCCTATCTATCTATCTGTCTATCAATCTAGCTATCAATCAATCTATTCAATCTATCCAATCTGAGATTCAATCTAAGATTCAATCTATCTATCTAGCAATTTATGTATCAATCAATCAATCGATCAATCAATCTGTTCAATCAATCAATCAGTCTATTAAATCTATTCAATCTAAGATTCAATTTAAGATCTAAGGCGACTCTTTCACAGGCGTGGCTTTTCTAATTCATCTGAAGTTCCAAATATTGTGGCCGCTGACTGGAAGCCCATTTCTGGCCCTGCTGATATTGTAGAATTCCTAAACTCTTATTTCGCCAGCTGCTATGTTCCCCCGTGTCGACCCTATCTACTCATTGCTCCCCACCTGGTTCCGAGGTGACCACATCTGTTGACGAGACAAGCCCCACCCTCTACACACTCTCAGTTACTTTGTCTGATTTAACATCCTCACTCGTCCACCTTAGAGACTCCAACTTCCTAGGCACTGACGGTATCCCTTCGCTCATCCTAAAAGCTGGTGGCCCGGGCAACCCCACCCTCATCATGAATCTCTTCAACATCTCCATTATCACTGGCACAGTTCCAAGTCAGTGAAAGCACTCCACTATCGTACCACACTATAAGTCGGGTCCACGAACTGCTCCGGCTAGCTATCGTTGCATCCGCCATGCCTGCTTACACTTCCGTACCCCAGAGCGCCCTATCAAAGTCCCCGTCATGGATTACCTGCTCACCACCATGACCCTTATCGATCGGTAGTATGGGATTATCGCACAGCGGTCAGCTAACACATGTCAGGTTGACTTCTTTAATCATATTTCGTCTGCTTACGATGCAGGGCTGTGTATTATCATTATCTATCTTGATATTTGCAAGGCGTTTGACCAAGTACCCTACGAGGCACTCCTCAACAAATTACGATCTACGGGGATTGGTGGCCCGCTACTGGAATGGTTCACTTCCTACCTCACTTGGAGAACCCAAGTCACCAAGATCGGGGATCTCTTCTCATCACTTCTTCCCGTCACCAGTAGAGTTATTCAAGGTAGTGTGCTGGGGCCCCTACTGTTCTTACTATACAATAATAATGTCACTGATTCGATCACCCATAGTTACCCTTTTCTGTTCGCCGATGGTATTAAGATAGCCTATATGTTTAAGGCCAGTGACACTGTTTCCACCCTTGCTAACATTCAGTCTGGTCTGAATTATTTATCCCTCTGGTCCTCTAACTCCTGTCTTTCTTTCGCCGTTCCAAAATGCCAAGCCTTCTCACATCGATTCTAGATTCCTCCTGGGATGCTTATTCTTGATGGACTCTCGATTCCTACTCTTCCAGAGGTGAGAGACCTAGGTCTTAGGTACTCCTGTGCGTTTAGTTTTTCCCAACATGCATGGTACAGAGTGGCTAAAGCTCGCAAGCTCTGCGCCTTTGTTCGCCAATCCTTCCATAATAAATCATGTTTGATTGCCATCTTTAAACAGTTTGTAAGACCAGTTCTTGAATCCAGCCCTGAGTTCGCCTCACAGTATTCGCAGGCGTGCCGGACTGCTGTGGAAAATGCGCAGCGCTCTTTCACCAAGTCATTGTTTTCGGCGTCCTCCACACTGCCGTATCGCCTTCGTTGCTTGTCACTTGGGCTAGATCCTTTATGGCTGAGGCGCACTAGGTTGAAACTAGGCCTTCTGCATCGCCTAATCTACCGACGGGCTTACATAGCTGACTGCCGTCCCGAATTTTTTTCCTGCCCTCCATAGAATATCCGCAACTCTGGATTTTTGCGCCCATTGTCAACCTGTCGAACTGTCTTTAGACGAAACGTTTTCCTTTGCCTGTATTCCAAGCTACGGAACAAGCTCCCCTCCCGTATCCATACTATATCATCGCATGTGGGCTTTCGAAGGACTCTCGATTTTTATCCTTCCATTGAAGAAGCCGAGCATATTTTCGCGCCACAGCTTACACTAGACACTTTCTTTGAAGTAGGCCCTAAGCCTTTCTAATTTGCGCTCTCACCCTCTCCTATTACTTTGTCCTAGCATGTACATTCACCAGCCTGGACCCCCTAGCGTTAACCCACAAGTGAGACAACTACCCTCTCAAGTGTCCTTGTCCATAAATCTCCATCTCATCTGTCTCTTACGCAGACGTTTACCTCCTGTGACTACATCTGCACCTGCTCTCTGAAGCGTAGTTGTGTTGCAGAGAGTGCCTAGCGCCTGCCACCGTAATTGTTTTCATGTCCGTCTCCACTGACCTCGTTGTATTTCCTTACCTCCGGCCTTAAGCTTCTGTGCCCGGACAACTTACCCCTAGTTCTATGAAGCCTGGTCCCATTCCTGAATAACCCTGTTAGCTCTATTTAATGTTTGGTGCTTTGCTTTGACTAGATTTAACTTACCTTAGCCCAACCAAAGACTTACTTCCTCACTGTTCAGAACCATTCCGCATACTCTGACCACGCGCAGTGCATGCACACCAAATTATGGGTCTGAAGATGCGTAATGAATGAAATACTTGTTTCGTTCCACTGCCCGCTCAGTCACATATACACATAACACTTTGGTGCGCCTCTACTTGACATGGCGGTTTACAGTAATGCTTCGTCGTCATTTGGCCATAGTACGCAGGCTCTGAACGTCTCCATTCTACTCTCATGGCCCAAAAGGTAGCTGCCATTTCATTTGCCTTCGCGACTTGCCTCTCCCAGTGGCTGTTTGCTGTTTGCTTGTTCGAAATGACTGAGCTGTTTTGTTGGCCTGACTTTCCTCCCAACCGGATAAAATATCTGGTAGCTTGAGTAATTTATTACTGCACAAACCGCAATTATGACGGCCTGGTGTCTTGTCACCCTGCAGATCTGGTAGCATGCACAAAGGATGAAAACCTCGTGTGGTGGACAGGTACGCCCTGCTACGATGCACCATGGTGCGTTCGTATACCCGCCACCCCTCCAGCAGTACGGGTGCATCGCCCATCGCCGGTGGTTCTGTGCCTGGCCTTTAATTCGGGAAAACCATAAAAGAGCACCGTTGCTGTTTGTCTGTAGCTGGACTGGACTTGCCACGGTTGTTACTTGTCTGGCAGCACCAAGGAATACAAGCAAATGACAGCGGTCCTTTCGGTTGTTTAAAAAAATATACGCATGGGGTAGACTGAAGGTGCGAGACTCACGGCTAACATCGAGGTGCAAGGGGTTGCCACCTTCGTCTTAGTTGGGTTGCACCACCCCAAGTCCACTTCATCATCCAGACATAACACACATGTTCTTCTCTCTTGTTCTCTGAAGCAATCATATACACATAAAACGTAAACTCCTCATTACTTTCTGATTACCAGCAGTCACAGCTAGCGCCCAATGGCTGTTTTTGCCGTGCACCATTCGCTTTCTGGAACTGATAGCAGTGACTCGGTGACTGGTGACCCATACTCTTAAATTCCTGTTGTGTTGACGTAAAAGATTCCAGTTTAACTGCGGTTATCATCCATTATCTCGGAAGCGGTTGCCCAACAGCTCATTATTTATCTGCCGTCCCTGATTACATTAACGCCCACTTTGCGCAACAGAGACCCTATGAGTGAATTTTTGCTGAGCTAGAAACTACCGCCATGTAATCTCACCATGTAATCGCCTGTTCCAACTAGTCCAACGGCTAGCCTCACTGCCTCGGCGGCTTAGTCCTTACCTTCCCAAAATTAGGCGCCTACTCTGGCCCAGATAGTACTTGGATTCTAGGTCAGCCAACAATACCCACCTCTTCTTGGGTTCATTAAGCTTGCTGTCATCCCCTTTTGGATTTTTTCTCTTGAACACCGTTCTATCTGATGCCTCCTGGCACTCACCAGACGCTACTGCTCTTATCCTATTCCTTCCTCATTCCCTCTCTTCCCAAGCTTCAAACTTCGGCTGTAGTGGCGCAAACGCCCCGTACAACCGTTATTCATTCAGTATGGCTTGTTCGTGGTCCACACCCACGTGTTCCTCCTACTGATTAGAAGTTTTCCGTGACTCTGCGTCGGTCTGACTCTATCTCTGTCAGTCCCCTCGTCTAACCCAGATCCAGCTACCAAGGAAATGCGTATCCCTGTCCGATTGCGGTAACCTCGACGACCGTTACGTGGCTGTCCAGAAACCGAAGTATGGCAGTGCAATGATGGCATGGCACTGCCATATCCAGTCTGACTGCACTTCAGCAACTATTTTCTTCAGCATTTCGACCGTAGCTGCTCGCCCACTCCAGACTGTAATCGCAACCACAAACAAAATTTTCACCTGGCCCCAACCGCCTCGTTCTAAACCGCTGAACATATCGTTCGGAATTAACCAACCTAGCTTCCAGCCACAAGTTCCGTTTGCCTCTTCCACAAGTTCAATTTCATTGGCTGTGTTCGTTTGGCCCTAAGCATCGGCACTATTTTCCCATCAAAACTATCCTTTACTCCTGACTTCCCTACAACAGTGACACCAGTGAGTCTACTCAGTTTCAATTTAAACCATATTCTTGAGGCAAAAATTGCCATTTATCTCCAGATCGGATTCTCTAATCTCCATCTCCATTTTTGCTGCTTGTGACCCTAGCCATTTACTCAACTGCACAAGGTCACTCATGGCCAGCAACGGTTTTCAGTTTTAACTCAGGTCAGCCGGGTTCATCTCTGAACTAGTCGTACCTCATGCCCACTGTCCTCGATTTTTTTGGTTCTTACAACTGCGGTGATTTTTCACGTAATAAGCATGCCCCGTTGGTTGTAATTTCCTCTCCGTTGTGCTGTTGCCTGCCGCGTTCAGGTTGTACCGACCCGATCATGCCCTAATCGGCATGCTCACTAAAAGTTGGGAAATAACCCTATTATTATTACTATTATCATTATTATTACTGATGCCCACTGTTTACGACACTGTCCATTTTCCGCGCAATCCCCTGTACCCACAAACCCAGCCAGTCATGCTTTTATTCTGACTGCAACATTATGATCATGCCTGACGGTATGCCACCCACATGTTGGGAATAAACATTATTATTGTAACTTATTTCACCAGAATATTTCAAAAGCAAGAGACATGTTTTCGTAAAAATATGACAATTATGACAATTATGACGATTTTACGGCCCGCGTGGCCCTTAGGATTAGAAGGGTTTTGAAATATCAAGGCGGGCAAGAAGCCTTTTCATTCTTCGCCAGTTCAATTTTCTTCATCGATTTGGACCTTGCCAAGAATGATTTGTCACCTTCCTTATCCCCTTAGTAATAACGTGGGGCACAATTAATCTTTGAGTTGGCGCAGAAAAGGGCACTAGCCGTAGAGAAGTTCGGTGTTGGAGGCTTGCAGGTTGATCGGAATCCCGGAATGAAGAACTGCTACGCGCATCATAAAAACTTGTTTTCTCAGGCTGAGCCGTGGTTAACAAAGTTACCACCAAAGTCACCAAAGTCAACCGTTTCTGAAACGACGGCTCACATTCGTAAAAGTGCATCAGCCATGATGTCAGCTTTGCCATAATTGTCGGACTTCCGTGGAGAATTGTACCACAAAGTGCACTCACTGAAACTCTTGATAGAATATGCCTTCCGATCAGCTTGGAAACTTGAACAACAAATGCTTGTGTTTAGCAAAAATTACGAACGGACCACTCTGCAGTGTAGGGCAGAATGAATCATCAGATGTTTCCTTCCGAATGCGCTGTAATGTCAAGGTATGTTAAGCGAGTTGGTCCTGCCTGTCCGATCACAACTTTCTGGTGGTAAATTGGGCGGCGCCCGCGAAATTGGCTGCATCAGTGTGATCAATTCCCTCAGCCAAAACCCAGAGACGGTAGCGTTGCTCAATGTTTACCGCCGTTGGTTCAGTGTAGCTTCTACACTAACTGGGAGGGATTGCGAACCCCAGTTATGAAGCTCCAGTTTATCAGTATTTGCAAGTACCGAAACGCAAATCCTGAATCCAAGTTGAGTTTAGCTTCAAAAGAATAACGGATATCGACGATGTTAGTCAGGAAAGACCGAAACCGGCGAAACCAACATGTCTTATCTGCCAGCGCCAACGGTGATCTTCAAGTTCCTTACTTTCAGACACCCGCCACGGATTTTGAGCATCATAGAAGACTTGGTCCGGATTTACGAGTCTTCGACTCTCTGAATTCCCACGAACCTACAAGACTCACTGAAAGCATAATACAATCTGCGCTCATTCCAAAAATTACATGCGCTCCTCTCAATATCTCGAAAGTAAGTCCTTCAGTCTATCATCCTTGTTTACTGATAAAATCCTGACTAAGTCTTCTTTATCTGGTATCACTGATGCACCGGAAACCCATGGGAACTGCTATTGTTTTACCACATCGAATAACAAGTGCAGATCTCGCTGGGGTCGCCCTCTGTTGGCAGCGGGACTTTCGAGCGGGGCCGCGTAACGTCTTTCTTGCGCGGTCCGCGTCCAGCGGAATACCCGTTGGCACTACTCTCACACAACGATGCACACTGTATCGCCAAGCAAAATACTCGCCAAGGATGCCCACGTGCAGTCGATGGGCCAGTACAGGGAGATGCATGAAAATGCGCTCGCAAACCCGAAGAAATTTTGGCTGGATTACGCCTCAAAATATTACTGGAAAGAAAAGCCCACGCTAGAGAATTGCCTTGCTTATAATTTCGATATAACCAAGGGGCCGATCAGTGTTAAATGGTTTGTCGATGGCGTCACGAATATAAGCTTTAATGCACTGGATGTCCACGTCGAAAATGGTCATGGTGACAAAATAGCGTTCTTTTGGGAGGGAAATGACCAAAATGACCGCTTTTCGGTGACGTATCGTGAACTTCTGTTGAAGGTCAGTCAAATTCATGTTCTGCTTATGTTCGCGTTTAATCTTACTACAGTGAAATTAGGGGTGTCCGGTATAGCGAGCGTTTCCCGGTTCATTTATCGCTTACTGTCGTTTTTTTCTATTGCTGGTTATGAAATCTCGTCGATCTCGCACGAAACTCGCATTAAGGTGTCGTTGAGCAGTACAGTTTCTATTCCATAGCGATATTTTGTTCGTTGACGTTAGATCCATCTTCACTTTAATGTAAATCAATTCCCCAATGCCGTCACAATATGTTAACTGTTAGTGTTGTGGGGTGCTTGGTTTACCTTGGGAGACTCCTACAGGAGGAGTTTCAGGCCATTGGATTATTCAGTGTCCTGTTAACTCCCCACACCCGTCTGTCGGCATCCAAATCATGACCTGTACCACCGTACAATTGAATGCGACCAAGGAAGTGACGGACTGTAACGGTTCACCCAGATTTTTTTACTTCAACTCAGGTGTCCGGAGGCTGAAAGCCTACCCGTGCATTATTTAGGCCTTACTAAGCTGATAAGCATTTCTACAACCCGCCGAGCCACGTGCGGGTCTATTCAGACTGAGTGATCAACGTCAGTGTTAGATTAACTCACGAATTACCACAGATTTCCATTTTCGGCGTACTACAGGTGGCATTTCCAGTAGCTAGCAGCCTTTTGCATCCGTCGCACTAGACAGTGGAAACACGGTTCCTTGTACCCAAGTAAACTCGCTCAACTGATCAGCCTGAATAGTGAAACTTTCCTAGGTTGCTTCGCAGCGCTGCACGTTTGGAAGCTTCGCGCCATCAATGTTTTAACAATAAGCACAGAGTTGTTTTCTTCATCTGAGACTCAACTGGCTGGTCGACTTGGATTAGACGTAGAAACAATAGCGAAAGAGTTCTTCAGCTATGTGCTGAGCGCAGACAGTTTTTATGCATCACTAACTTCCGAAATAACCGAAGTCGTCTGATCACATGTGCTCGAGATGGCTCAGTTAGTAAGGCTCGAACTTATTACCCTGAAGGTCTGTGGTTCAAACCCAACCTCTGCATCTCGACTTCCCCTGTCTAGGCTTGGGCAACCTGGCAGTATATCAGCCCTCGTGCTTCCTTCGATTGGCATGACAGCTAGGCACCGAAAGGGTGTTACAGCTGTACGATAGCATGCGCTTTGCACCCCCAAAGTGTAAGGCCACGCTTCTGGACATGCAGTCACTGAGCACGCCACTTAAAATCCGAGGAAAGGCAGTCGAGGTTGTGGAACGTCTTACGTTTATTAAAATTTGTATTAGTTCCGATTGTAGTGACCGACAAGGTTGATGCACGGATCCTTAAGGCTAGGCGACATATACCTGAATCTTAAGGGACGTATGTATCGGTTTACGGTACGGGCTGTTTTTTGTATGGTTGTGAGACGTGGTCTTTGTTAGCAGCGGAGCTGAAACGTCTTCAGGTCTTCGACAACTGTTTTCTCGGAACCACAGTCCGTGTAGACTGATATAGGTGAATTCGCATCGAGGCACCCAAAAAGCGGGTGTTCGGGGACTTCAATCGAGGACTATGTTCAGAATCAAAAGCTTCGTTGGATATGTATTGCGCGTGCCGAATCGTCGTTTGCCGAAATGAGTGCTGTTTTATGTTCCCAATTCCGAGTGGCGGAAGCAGTTACAAAAAGTCTGGGTGCTGTCGTTGCGAGCCGCCTTCTAGGATGGGTTGCGCGTGACGCCCCATGTGCATGGTTGGAGACGCTGCAGGATATAGCTGCTAGTTGACGTCAATGACATTGTTGTTGTCATTTTCTGTCCAGGTTGTCCGGAGGTGCATGCACATCGGAATGATTGCGGTAGGCTAGCACCAAGTCTCTTCCACATTCGCTTTTATTCATTTCTTTACAATAAAGCTTATGGTTGTACGGAAGCGAAACATCGATGTCCGAACACTGATGTCATGTCGATGATGATGTTTTCTTCATGCACTTATTACAGCACAAATGCTCGTGCCTCAGCCAAGGAAGTTGGGTTGCAATTAATCGGAGAAAAGCTGGGAGTTCACGCATCAGCCAGAGATATCGATTTTTCCAGTTAATTACCTCTCCGGGCACTTTCGTTCTCTAAAACCTAATTTGCCATTCAATGCGTTTGCTGTTGGTTAGACAACCCTCGTTGTCTTCATATGCATAATAATCGTCCAGTTGCAACACCCTTTCGGTGACTAGGTGCCATTTCACTTGAATGAAGCACGAGAGATGAGATTCTGCCAGGTTGCCCAAGCCTAGGAGAAGCCGAGATGTAGAGTTTGGGTTCGAACCGCGAACCTTCCGGTCAGTAAGTTCGCGCCCTAACCACTGAGCTATCTTGAGCTCCGGGTGAGTGCCAGCGCCCAGGTCAATAAGAGTCCATAGTGTCTCGTCATTTCGTGCCTCTGGTTTGGGTTTCTGGGTTTTGAGATCGCTACTAGCTCATTTGTTTCACTTATCCATCATTATCATCAAGTTGGGCAGGTCGAGAGTTAAGAGATAACAGTGAACAAATATGGGTGGCTCCGACAGTCGCATGTTTTTACCTATTCGTCGTTCTGTATGCAGAGAATAATGCGCCAGGCTGATGTCACCACGCTACAGCTGATGTGGCATGAAGGTGCTTTTATCTGTAAAGTTCATGGTTGTGTGGGCT
>SJOL01006143.1:15080-50189 GCA_004794785.1 Opisthorchis felineus
CGCCAGAAGATATTTGAAAACCGGGTCCAGATGACATTTTGGCGTTCGTCTCATTATCTCCCCGAAATCAAGTAGGAATGAAGATACTCCTACTGCATGATGAACCTCATAATTCGCCTTCTGTAATGCGGGAAGGGAAAACTAAAATCGAAGCAACTTTTTCCGGACGCCTGTGTTTTCCGCCTGAGCTTGCCTTGGTTGTGGCATATATCCCGAGCAATCCCACTATGAATCGAAAAATTCATTGACAAAGAGCAAAAAATGCTAACAGAGACTCACTAAATACACGCGATATGACGCCTCAGAGGCAACTGGTTTTGCAAAGCTCCACGCTTTTCTTTAGTCTTTAACAGCTCCATTCTGAGGTCAACTCATCGTACAAACACGCAACACCACCAGATATATCTGATCTCATGTCTCTTCATCGACCTATTATTTGCACCTGAAGATCGATCACCGTTTTTGAAATCTGGCAGTGTCGCCTCATTGAAGTAGTTAAGAATCGTGACAACTTTTGACTGTCTGTTATTTCTGGCCGCATTCATAACTCACATCATAGTTCTTTCTCGCAGACCGTTTTGAAACTTTTCCCTATTTTGAGTCCCCAATTGCGGACACGGCTGCCTTATTGCCCCGTTCGAATGGCAACAATGAACCACCGTGAACCCTCGATGAACCCAAGAATATCCTAACTACGATGACAACCCTAAACGGCTCACACAAGATGTTCATGTACGGGGCTGTCCACGAACCCAAGTACGGCGTCGCGATGACGGTACCGCAACTACCATACCCAGTGTGATGGCTTGCCTGTAGCTCACCATACCCCTAATATTTCCCGGACGAGCGTGTTACGTGCACCCACAAGACCGTCTCAGTCCGCTTAATTTGTGCAAGGACTTGAAAGTAGTGGCCACCTTATTGTGCCGTCTGCTCGTTCTGCCCACAAACTCAATAATTCATCCAACGGCACTATTGGTGGCCCGGTATATCGGTGAAGATTAAGTCTTGCCTTGCGCCAGGTATGGCGTGTGCTGACCATCATAAAAAACAAAAAGACTTACTGGCTGTGATGAAGTCCTTGGATTCGGCGGGACGCCTGCCACAACGACAGAAGAATTTTTCATATACAGGTCGCGAATGGCCGCTCCATTTTGATTTTGCGCGGACGTAAGGGGCGTGGTTATTGTTTATGTTGTTTTTAGATTATTTCCAAATCCAATACAGAAGAAAACACGTGAACAAACCAGCGTTTCCACAAAATTTCCCACCGTTTTCACAGAGACCATACGTGAAGCAACTAGCAGCAATTAAAATACGAATTCCACGTCCTCAGTGGACCCCGAGTTCGTTTAAACAACTTCTAATGAAACTGCGGCAGCATGTGGAGATTTTGAAGGCCCGAATATATAACATCAAATGCTAAGACGTTATGTTAAAGTTCCCGTCTTTCGAACCATGGTTTCAGAGAAATTTCGGGTGTGCATCTAAGCCTCGGCCCACCAAACGCTGCTCGGTAATCGCACAATGTAATCGATGTCTCGAAAGCTACGACATTTTCAGAGTTGCCACTCAATAGTGTAGAATGTCTATGTATAATGTACATGCACATGCATCATGCGAATTACCCGCATTGGTGATTTGTTTAAGTGAGCGAATCATCAAGGTCAATAAACACCACCGACTGTGAATACGTTGCCTAATAGGATCAGAAATCGCGAATTGCGGAAAAAGATGACTCACTTACAGTGGACTGTTTTCTAAGATAGTTGTGCAGCTGAACTAATTTTCTGAACATTCTAGAATCTACGTGGCCCTTATGGAGACAAAATATGTGCAGGTGCCATTTCTGTAAACAAGTTTGCTCGATAATTACTGTTACCAGTGTAACTTGCGTAATCCGCGTTCATTAGTGGCGAGAAATTGTTCGAGTTTGTCCTTAAACAGCAAAGTGTTCCATTATAGCTTGCAAAGTATGCCAGGAAGACCTTGACGCCGATCAGTTAGCCACATAGAACCCACGTCGATCATACAGGACAGCTGAACGAACCCACCTGACGCACACGACTAACATGCGGCTAGGGGTCCACGATGCGTTATCCGTGTACTGACTGGTGTATTGATTTAAGGCCTTCTCAAATGCCGTGAAGGATGAAAAGGATACAACCCCAAATCTCTCAACAAACGCGTGTGGAGCCACTTCCGAAGCCATAGCACAGCAAGTCCAAAGTTGAATGTGCGCCAAAAATTTCGAACGGAGATCAATTAAAACAAATCGCGTAAAAGTGAAGGTAGATTAGTGTGATTTTTGGTCTGAGCACATATTCGACAATATACCACGCATTGGAGTAAAAAATTTTATTCCACCCACAAAGATTTTGCAGGAAAAAGCGTTGTGCCTCCAAGGTGCTGCCCGCCAAACTCCCGTGGTCCGTATATACTCGAAAAGCCCGGAAAAATACGCTTGTTGCACTTTGCTCAAAGTCAAAGTAATCAAAGTAAAGCAGGGTGGGAAAATATATACACAGCAATAAACAAATCAAGAAACTTTCTACAAACGTCGGTGTCAATCATACCTGCAAGTAAAACAGGTCCTATGCAAACTAGACTGACTTTGTGGTTTTTCCGAGACCGAAATATTACAGTCGTGTCGGTGCTCCCATACACTGTCGCCTCCAAAGAGTATATATATACCAGGAATTGTGTCCAGTGTCCAGTTGGACTAAGTTCAGTTTCGCCAAAATCCCCAAAAGTCGAACTGCTCGACAGAGGTTTATCTCCGAATGCAGCGCTATGAAGACAATAAAATGAGATAATAGTAAGAACTTTGAACCGCTGGCTTATACCGACCTCTCTACATTGGGCTGAATTACGCTGAATCCAACCGGGGTCCTTCTCAAATAAAGGGTAGCCAGAGCTCTGTTCGGAAACAAGAGGGGGTGTGGGCATATAACGGAAACAACAAAGCCAGGACATCCGTCATGCACAGTATCAATGGAAGAACAGAATCAATATGCCCAAATATCTTTCTTAACAAGTAAGCCGTCGTTTTAAGGAGAGCATCAGCCAACCAGCAGGTCAGATATTCTACGTCTCTTAATTTTGTGAATGACGCGATTACAATTGCATAAACTACCCAATATCATGCTTGTTTATTTGTAATGGAACAAGGCTTTTAAACGTTTCTAAACAACTTTGAATGCAGGGCTAAAAGTGCATACCGCAATCATTTTACCACAGCCTGTGGGGAGGACACTAAAGCTTGCCAAATGGGTTTAAACTGGCTTTTCTATAGTAACAGTAACCTTCCATTTCCCAGTAGTACTTGTGTTACTCCTACATGTCATTCAGTTATTAACCGGGAGGTGATATCCTAGTTGAACTTACCTGTTATGTCAAAATGCTCCACTGAGTGGGACGGGCAGAGAGTAAGCGCTAGTCACTTTAGCCCGAATCAAATGGCCTCCCCGGAAGTAAATATTGGCTTACAGAACTGCAGTGTCCACCAGCGACTTTCGACTTATCATTTGTTATTCTACATCTGCCACTCAAATAAAACCCACAAAACACAAGAAACCTTCAATCGCAGAATCCAGAACGCATCCACATGCACTTTGCTGAATGGATCTGTAGATCATGGTTTTTGAGTGCGTGCAGATATCCCGAGATGGCCCAGGCCGGTTTACTGACTCGTGAGGTCAGTATAATACAACCCTTGACAGCAAAATCATGCAGCCATGACTCCATGATTGATGTTTCTTTGTTGAAAAGACTTAATTACGAAGTCTTCTTATTTTTCAAATCTTTATGGACGCACTCCTTCTTATTATAGTAATTACATTATTATTATATATTATATTATTATATAGCAAAAGCGGTCCAGTTTGATGGTGCGTTGACAACACGTCACCTGCTGCCTCCGATGGTAAAGGTCATTCATGTAGTCGAGGGGAATATTTCTGGCTCAGGTTGTAATGATGGTCAATGATTCATTCACTGAACCTGAACTTTGGCTGACATGACTAGTAATGAAACGTTTTTAGTCCGCTTAGCCCAGCGAACAATCAGTGGTCAGCGTTCATACAGTATTGCTGAATGAACCTATCCCAATACATCTGTTGGGGTATCATCAATGGCTCACTTGGCAGACTACCCTGCTTATCACTAGACAGTGAAATCTTTTAAACAACTTTCTACTCATCACCTTTTCCTAACTGTATCCAGTCTGTTTTATACCTACGTTGCTACTCTTCGAAGGATTCGCATTATGAGCAGCTAGAAATTTTTGACTTCTCTATTTACAGTCTTTAAAAGGTTGGTCAGCTTTGCTAAATATGCAGAGAAAATTTCGTCAGTATTTCTCGGAATAAATGAAACACTCTTTTCATATGTGAGATTTCGTCGTATAAGTGGAGCCGAGTTGCGCTAAAAAGCCCAGCAAAACTGTACAACTGAAACAGCTCTACAGTGCTTTTCAGTTTTTCAGCATAGAGTGGCATGAATTACAGGACGAAATCTCAATTGAAACTTTCCAAATCTCCCCACATCAGCAACACTCTCCTTCAGCTAACCAGCATCGGGTGGTGTGTGTGAAATGTTAGAAGATATGTTTGCCGGAAGCAAGGAAACCATCTAGAATAGTTGACTATCAAAACAGGATACTTTGTGATTCTTCTTCACAGGCATAACTTAACTAGGCCGTAGTCGTTTGTATGATTCGCACCACAATGAATAACTGGTAGCAAAGAACTACAAGAAGTGTGATAGTTCTCCACACCGTTTCCTATAAGCTCCACGGTGAAATCAACGGGAGCATTCCCTCGTTCAAAGCAGAATAAATAAAATGGTTTAAACAGTTTAGGAACGATGATGCGTTTTATCAACAGATTATCTTACATCGAATTTGCATGAGGTCACACGGTCAGACAAACAAATATCTTTGGACAAATGCACTCATTTGTATATAAATTTGTTTTTGGTGGGAGATTCACCAGGAATCCAGCTGAATCTCTCGTTTATGATGTTCTTACGTCTAAACAAATATATTGTTTGGTTGCTTTTGCGTCATTAGTAACCATTATTTGCGAGATGAAAATAATGGATACCAGGCGAGAGGCAGTGGTCTCTGTCGGTGAACAATATACCAACGTTAAAACTCCCACTTACTAACATCGCAACAAACGAGGCACCTTCTGCTGATGGTCCCTAGTGCAGATATTTTATCCTTGAAGCAATGTCTCCTGTATTTTCAGTCAACCGTTTAAATGACATACAAAACAGTGCCCCTGTGCATCGTTGGCTTGATTCAGTGGAGCATCAAATGCTGCTACCACAACGAAAAACACTGCCAATTACCGGATTATCGGCAATTTCAGAGACCGCGTGTTAAAAATGATGAAGATTCTCAGCACCTACCTATGCGCACGGAGGTAAGACGCCTTTTATAGAAGTGCCTTACGACTCGGTAGAGCAACACTTCGGAACCTTTTAGTCAGCCAAAAAATAACGCACCATTTATTTTCTGTTTGTCAAATCGATTAGCGAAGTTTAACTAAAGTGATTTACAGCCTCAAAGGAACCTGATGCAGGCGAAATAAATTATCTCTTCTTCCTTCCTCAGACTAATTCGAACGGATGCGGCACTGGAAGCTTCGAAGCCTCAGAGTGTTGAACAAAAAGATTTACAAATTGATGATAAAATTTATAAGGAACTGAGAGTGAGGTTTATTTAGCTCCCAATTTCCCATATCTAGACTGGCGATGGAACCATTTTGGTGTACTCTTGACGATGTAATTACAAAGTTCCAGAAGGAAATTGCCTCATTAAAAGCGGTAATGTACCAAGGTACATGTTCAGAGCACCTTAGTAGGACCTTTGGTTACTGAACGAAATGGGTGGACTCCATCTAGAATTGTGAAAAAGTCTCAGTTTTCTGTCAGTACTATTCCGACCCCGTACTGATCCCAGTGTAGTCAACTCCTCTTTCTAAATCTCGAAAAGCAGGCCACATTTCAAAACACGACGTTCTCCAACTTTCTTTGCGTGGCTGTTTTCGTCCAAAAATTTGCTACTAGTATTGATCATTACATTGTATATGGTCTCCCCAAGAGATACCATTGTGGCGAAATATGGTACTGTAGCCCCCGATCGAGGAAGCACTCCGAGAGATACTCAAACGCTTCCTCGTCGGAGAGGGCGGTAGCCAATAGCATCACGCAATCTCTGTAGTTTCTTACACTCCCTGCATTTTAGATTGCTTCCGTGAGCGTGTGAAGGGCTATCTTACTTCTTCTTTGTGGAATAATGCAGTGGTTTCGAACCCCAGACTAAAACACACCTGCAAACATGGTAAATGTGTATAGTAGTTCTCAGCTTCTTTATAATTTGTCTTGAATGAAAAATTTGTCTATCGTCTGGCTTAAAAAGGCACGAAACGATACGATCTGTCTAGAATAATCACTCTAATAAAACAACGGAAACAACTGCAATGATTTGGCACTGGATAGACATCCAATTATTGCGCCTTGTCCATTGTACGTCCTAGCTTTGTTACGATTTGTACATAGTTCTTCAGCAGGAAGAGTTTTGTACCGGGTTCCTATTCACGGTGATCTTCCTTCGGATACCGTTCATGATTAAAAGTGCTGTTGTATTCTCTGCGGAGGAGCGATCGACTTTTCAGAGGCCTCTGCTGGGACTATTATTGTCTAACGTTTCACAACTCTATATGACACATCTGATATGTATTATATCACTAACAATATAGTGTGTTTTGTTTAGACTGATCGGTTTCTGCCAATAGGTGCATTGTTTATAAGATAAGGTACGAGGAATCGCGCTTATTTAGCTAAGATGGCGACGATCTGGAATGTCCCATAACAGCTGGGGTAGACAGCTGTTGAGATTTCATTCCTTTTTTAGCTACTCAACTTTTATGGGTAGTATACAATTAATTACTTATAATTGCCTGGGTGGCAGTGGTGAACCCGACTGAATCATGCGGCAGAAGGCTCAGTCTACACATCACTGCAGTCCATCATTCTGTCTTCTCGATACCCAATGATGCTCAACTTAACTCAGCTCCTGGCGATGACTCCAGCAGAACTTGTCAGTTATATTCATCAACAACCTGACCTAGATTGTACTCACAACACAATTCATCTGAACACAATAGTGTGGTCATAAGTCGGGGGTTTTGAAAATAGAAAATAGAGCAGGATGGTAGAACTGGACATCTTTCAAGTCCTAGTTTATTACCACCATTTTTCTTGCTGCCTCATCCGGACGGAAGTATCATTTGTTAGTTCATACTTGAGTCTAGCTTGGTGGCAAAAATTACCCGTTGGTACTGAACTCTGACCGTCATAAAGGTTCACCATGTTGCATTGGGATACATATTACTCACCGAAATGCAGGGCTATTAGGTTCATCTCCTTCGTCATGTCAAACTTGATGTTAACCTTCCCGTGGGATTCAATAACACTTCCCATTTCACTTCATTCAGCTACCCTTGTAATCACACTTTCCATCAGAAAAATCCCGGGATTGACACGTCAGGTTTCTCACGACAGAAGTGTCTAGGACGTTCATTTTCGCATTGGAGCGAAAAAGTATTTCACACCCAAGTACCCGTTTTCAAAATCCAGATTAGTCCTACTCTAGACCATTGTGGTCACATTTAACGTGAACCTGGTTCCCATAAAGGAAGCTGCTCACAAGGTTGCTGAAAACTCTTCGACAGCCCACGACCGGTTTCGCCCTTCTTGGGGCTCATCAGGTAGGTGCAGTCCCCGAGTTTCCGTCAACCTTATGTTCTGCCTGAACCCAAATTGGACTGAAAATATACTGCGCCTACCTGATGAGCCCCAAGAAGGGCGAAACCGGTAGTGGGCTGTCGAAGATTTTTCAGCAAACTTGTGAGTAGCGTATTACTTTATTATTATTACGTTATTAGGTTTCTTCCTCTCTTCTCGTTCTTCTTCCCCTGAAGCATCACAATCGTCTATTCCACCTACCCCATATACGACCTTCAGTAATTCAATGGCCAGTTTGCGGTCCACCTCTACGCACCTTGATGTGTGTGTATTTTCAAGTATCTATCGTCCTGTTTCCGTTTATGGAGGAAGTATCCCATCATGAGTTTGCTAGTTTTCTGTAATTCACCAATCTTCATTTTCGGATGAAGTAAAGCGCTCTGTTATAAATCCACAGAAGCGAATTAAAAACTCAGTTTCGTTGTGCTGCAGAGGTATTCTTTCAAATAAAGGGTACCTTAGCTCAGGTCTGAACTCATCGGTACACTTCCCGGAAGTTGACTGCCGCTTCTAAGCAGAAGTTGTTCTGACCACAGAGGCGCCGGAGTACTCAGAGTGTTGTCTATTGCAAGTGCTCTGTACATAAATTCAGCACGAAAAATTGTTTTAAGTGTATATCCGCCAAGGTGTTTCACAAAAAATAGCTATAGATTCGTAATGCACTACTCATAAGGTTGCTGAAAATTCTTCGTTTTCATTGTCCCACAGTTGTTACCTGCTGGCAAACCGGACCTGCTTTATAGCGTGTGTAGAAAGGAGGCATAGCCACTGAACCAACGACCAAAATTTTGGTTAAAGATCCTTGTGGCTAGCCGTTGATGTATGAATTAGTTAAATTCGTGGCTAAATTAATGAGACGTGGTTGACATGAAACCTGTCATCGTATAGATGTGACGTTTTTCACTTAGAGACCTCTCATTTGCCGGAAAACTATGGAAATCTTGGACGTGCGGCCTATGGTCTTATTGATCTCTGAGCACTCAGAAGGATTGGTCATGTTGCACTTAAATTTGGCTGAGACTAATTAGGTAGTTGTGGGAAGTTTAGTTGTACAAAATTGTCGCAAAAAGTCCACAGGGATGGCTTCAGGTTGCTGTGACCACCAACCAAACCTATATCTATTAATTAAACTAATTAAAATCGTTTCGGTGCTTCATTTTGCATTTGAGGTAATCAAGACATTCAAACTATCCAGAACAACTGAACGTGCCAAAACAAGACTTATATTATACGACATAAAATACAAATTTAATTAGACATTTTTGAAACACAGAGATAAGTGAACAGGCGCGTGTGTTTGGCAGCTTCTCCTCAAGGTTTTTTATGGCTGCGCACGAGAATAATTATTACTCGTGTAGTAAAAAATGATCATGTGACCAAAGCTATTACTGCAGATGTGTTTCTTTAACTGAGTGTCACTTTCTACCCGTTTGCAGATCTCTTTGCCTAGTTATCCCCATTTAGTTTAAATTTACGACTGTCATGAACGGAAGAACCAGGGGTGCCGTTTCATTTTCTATTAGTCTACCTACGTATCAGTTATTGGGAGGAATTCATATCAAGAACTTCGGGTTTGATATGGAGAGTTATGAGCATAAAACAAGCACACAAAATATATATTTTAGGCTTAATCATTTGGTGTTGAGCAGTCCTAACATAGACTAGTTATTTCAAACGGGAAACAGCGATCCTCGTGAATTGCGCTCATTTGCAAACTAGTGCTGGTTGTAACAGGAGACTCAACTGACACCCACCTGAATCTTTCGTTGGAAGAGTGCTCCAATTGAATGTGCTGCACATGAATCACCTCATGCTTCAGTCGGGAAGATATTCGAGATACCGCGATATATTGTATAGACAGAACATGATACTAACAAGGTTGCTGAAACCTGTTCAACAGATTACGCCCGTTTCGCTCTTCTTAGGTCTCATAAAGTTGGCGCAGTCACCGAGTTTCTGCCAACCTAATGTCCTACTTGAATTCAAATTGTACGCCATTTGTGAAATACACTCATTTAGAAACTGACGGGAGATTCAGCTAGGGTTTAGCTGAGTTTCACGTTAACACTAGGTAAATTTGCATGTGTACATCTCGCGAGTTGCTTAGAATTTGGGCCCGGGGAGAACATAAGTTTGACGGAAACTTTGGGCATTCGTCTACCTGACGAATCCTCAAGAAGTGCAAAACCGGTTGTGGGCTGTCAAAGAGGTTTCAGTGAACTTGTGAGTATTGGTTACGTTTAAACTATAATTTCTTGATACAGTGATGCTCACAAGGTTGGTGAAGACGCTTTGCTAGCCTCATAAGTAATGTTACATACAGAAAAACATTTTGGTAGCTCCAATATTATTTCGTATAAAGCACAAAGCCTTCTGCGTGCAACATGCCATGAACAACAAGTTCAGTCGCAATTCATCTAGGACTACCGTTGAAACCAACTTAATATTCAGTTGAGAGCATGCCTCCTCTAAACCCAAGGTTCTTCGAATGCCTCGTTATCTTCCATTCGATCTAGATATTGGAAAGAGGTATGTTTCTTTTCGACACAGATTAGCCATTTCTTGAAATTTGCTTAACATGGAGGATTTCGTGAAGTGTGCACCGAGCGGTGGTGAAATACAAGCACATGTTCGAGGAGTACTTTATGCGTTTAATGTCAAATGGGACATCTATACATGCCAACCTTGAATGACCTCTCATATGTGTAGCCGTTCGTCCAAAGCACTGGTACAAACACTGAAACAGCTTTGACAAAAGACGGTTAATTTGGCTGTTTTAATGCGAGAATGACCTGAATCAACGTCCGTGTAATGTCAGCGCTGCCACTACCATGTTGTTCTCGTCCGCCTTTAATGTCCAAAGCTGGCCTCTGCATGCACACATATTCGCCAACCGAATAGGAGGTACACGTACATACAGACAGGAAGTCGATTTGAAAAACGTGCACAGTGAGCTCGTTATTTACTACGAATACTAAGAACATTGAACACACGGTCTGAGTGAAATTCATTGTCAGCAGCTCCTGTGTGTCTGCGTGCGCATGCACACAAATGACCATATGAAGCTGACGTCGTGGTATTCAAGGTCAGATCGGCACCACGACGTCCGGTCTCTTCCAAATGTCTATCAGTCCGTTGGTCCGTCCACCCGTCTGGATCGTTTTTCAAGCGAATACGAAACGTTGGTCACCGTTTTCATGTGCAGCTTGATTAATATTTGGAGCTTTCAGATACACAGTGAGTACCACGAACCCGAAATGCATCGAGGTAGAATGACTGATAACCGGAAACGTACATCCGGGACAAGCAATCATGTAGCAAGGCAGGAAATGTGCTAAAAGACGGTTCTGTCGAGAAAATTAATCACCGTGTGCCTGCCTGTCCATGGATGTAGACGTTGTATCGAATGGTCTCCGATCTGCATAGAATTCCTGATGTGCCGTGTCTGAGGGATTTGCGTTCCATCTATTGATCGTGTTCTGTGCTTAAAATGCCGTGAAGGTGCTTACGTCAACATAGTACTCAGTGCCCAAATTGAAATCACTTCTCGTTAGACGTGTAGAAACAGAAAATTCTTGTCATGAAGTTTTGCTCATCATTACGAACCGCGTTGTAACCACACATGTAGAATACTTTGTGGAGGATATGAAGAAAATATTCTAGTATAACATTAATAACCTATGGGATGCATATTGCAGTCATTGCGCCCGGCTAGGATTAGCGAAGTCGCTAACAAGCAGATGGACACGTTATACCACAGTTCAACTTACAGGAGTGAATAGACCATACCGTATGATTGCGCATGATTGTGTGATTACTTCAAAGCCAAGGTGAATCCTTACCCTAGGGAGAACAATCCCTTACTGGTCGCGATTATCATGTTGCCATGGTGTACACTTTTTTGAAAATAATTATTCAGGTGCTGGTGAGTAACCTCTGTCACGTCTTCGAGATAGCCGGCGTGCTTAAAACGGATCTACAGAAAAATGTCTTTGAAGGTGGCTGATTTGGTCTTGATTATGATTTTGGGTTTTTTCTAACTCGGCAACAGCTTGCCTTATAGCGCATGTCACTTGCCCATTTCGAAAGGCTCAGCAACAAAACTGGTCTCGATTTCATTTTCATTTTCCTTTGGGTAGCTCGTCTATTCAGTTACAGTGGCGACTATGGCAAATTCATTGTACACTTTGGCGGTACAAGCATCCTGAGTTTTCGTCATTGGCTAATCCAGAACAGCCTTAGGACCCGTATCGTTCCCATCCATCTATTCCACAAACTTCATCATTGCTTCGACAAGCATACAAACACTTACAGCATTTAAAGGGTTAATTCAAGACTAGAAATACCCCTACGGATCCATGATGGCCCTGGAGACCGACATTAATCACCTACTGGAGAGGTCAGCATTAGAGGCGACGACCTATCAGATGGGGACGATTTTTCTTGGTCTGTCAGAGTTTTACCAGCTAAGTCTCTTCAAAAACAGACCAACCTGTTGAGCGCCCTAAGAGTATCTATTCGGAGTGAGACAGGTGTGTTCCAAACTTTAATATTTATATCATCCGTTAGCAGCATACGGGTGGTAGTATCCGGCAAAAAGCGAGATGCATTGATCCGTTGTTGCTTGAGAAATGAAGTTTATCGGCGCCCCTTGTCATCAAACGCGTTGCAGGTCGAGGGGGACTGTTGGAGCTAGCATTGTTGCAGTTAACCAAGATCTGATGTAAGAGGGACGGAGATTCCGGAAATATTGAATACAAACCTAAGCGCACACGCTGCACGCGAAAAGAAAGAGTCCTTGGATGGGACGTGAACCTGTCTCCTCTCGCTTAGCGGGTGAATGTTCTACGAACCAAGCTACCGCGGACCCTGTCTGACGTCGCACATGTTTATCTGAGTTCTCATTGATTCTCCACACGTCTGCTTAGTGAACCAATAGTTGATATCATTGGTGATCCCCCTGTGTAACTTCCACAATGAGCTGGATATTGGTACGGCCCAGATATCCAAAAAACATTGGCCTTGACCTGACGTAGGGAAGAGAACGGTTTACGTTGGTAACTTTAGGCTGGTTGGCACAACAAATACGGCTTCTAGGTGAAATACTACCCAGCATACAGTAAAATTCATTATACAGGGTTATCACAGGGACACCCAGGATGCCCCCTTATTGTCAAGCATACTACAACACAATGTACTACATGTATACATTGGCCCTTTTCAATGGGCTCACTTCGAATAGCCACCTTTATTTGCAGAAATAAATGTCAGGCAGTCCAGTGAGCCTCATTGCTGAATGGATAGGCAACACCAAGCCAGCGAAAAGGGACGGGTGACTTCTAGCAATTCTGGACTTATAACGGTGCGGCCGAGTCAGCTTCGCGAGCGAAATCACAGAACGTTATCACTAATTATTATAGTATTTGATATCGTTCCAGCTGCATATACACCCAATTTTTGGACGCCAAGCTTGGCTCTCTTTTTTACCTGTATGGCCCAGTTCTGGCTGTAACAAACTAACTTGACTTTTGATTATATATATATATATAAGCATATATATAAGTATATATATATATATATTTGCACCTTTGTATTGTGACCAGAACTGAGACCTACTACTAATACTACTACCGACGGGGTGAAGTCTCTCTAAGCCCTGAATGAACGCATATGTATTGGGCAACTAATCCATTCAAATGATCCGGCTCTGTTGGTTGTCAAGATACCGGGAAGACAATAGGTAAATTTTGTCGTACTAGAGATCGAGACTCGGAAGGAAAATTTCAGAAAATTTCACACAATCATATTTGAAGGAATCAGTAGACTGAAGTTTAGTCGTAGGTGATTGTGGGATTGATAGCTTTCGCACTGACTTCACTCTCGGCTGAACTCTCCTCCACCTCCTGTCCCGATGCAGTCATTCTGGTGAGTCCACGCGCCAGCAAGGCCAAGAATATGGACTTCTGATGAGCAAAACTTGATTCCAGTGCTTTCTTTCTTTGGTGTGGACACACCAGAATAATTGCACCAGGATAAGAGAAGCAGTGTCCAAGTGACAGTGATTTGAATTCTAAAATACTGCAGTTTGTTAGGTAGCAGGTGCCAGAAACTTTTTTTTCAACCAAAAACGTGTGACTTATACTGGGCTTTCTCACCACAACAATCTCCTTAGAATGATCCACTATAACCAGGTCCTGTAGTTGGTCCCTATTGTGGAGGGGCACATAAAGAAAAAGTGAACTAGCCCTTAAAAACAAAATATAGTTGTCCAGAAGCAGGACACTACTATTAAGGTTGCTGAAAACCCTTCGACAGCCAACGAACGCCTTCGCTGGAACTCATTACAATTCTATGTAAGCCTTACGCAAACTAAATCAATCGTTTATCCTGTTTCTATTAGCTTCACCCTTGTGGTCACTAAAACCATCATGGTCGTTACAAAGTAGATCAACATGCTCCCACGGTTCAAAACAAGCCATCACAGAACTGCATGAAAACCTAAAGATGCAGCACCATTTCCTTTTCTCCAGGGTTACAAAATACTCAGATATTCACTAATTAGGTGCCCCTACTTTACCTCAGACCTTGTTTCAGTGATCTTGGGTTCAGTAATAAGGGATCCACAGTTTTCTTTTAAGTTTCTCGATAAACCACACAGGTCACGTCGATCCAGACTGTTGATCTAATGCACAATCGTTCAGCTTCTATTCATCCACCAACAGATTTCTCAGCTTTTCATTCACAGGTTCCCTATACGTAGAGCGTTTGTCTCTCAGGAATGTGTAATCTTAGAACGATGGCTGTAACGTGTGGTTGATACCCCCTAAGCGGTAGAAAAAAACATTATTAGTGGTCGTTTGAAGTCGCGGAATCACTGTCACCACATCGTGTATTCTGCATGAAAACTTAGAGTATGGCTTCTGCAACTGAGCAGCTATTCAAAAACCACTGGAATTCTCGCAAGCAGATTCGTTCTCTTGTCCGATAGGATGTGTGGGTGTAACTAAAAAATTCACCAGGTGATGATGCTTGGACCTAGTGGAACCATGTTTGTTTATTGTTCCTTGCTCCTTGGTCAGCAAGTGGCATCCAAGCTGTGTGAAATATTTATCGATAAAACTTTTGAGTATCCAGAACCTCTCCTTTTCCACGTGTCTCTCCGTTGGGAATTGGAGTTATTGCTCCCACTATAGAGGGTGCCTCAACATTGTATAGTAAGGAATTCAGTCCAGCCTGGTAGCTACATTCTAGTCTAGTCTCCAACCTTGCTATTCAGTGCACACAGTTTTTACCCCCTTTAAGTAATGTCCTTTTATGTATCACAAAACCGTTGGTTGCCGTGTTGCCAGGGGCAAAAGTCAAATAGGAAAAAGAGGTGCTCCGGTGGAAAACGCAAAAAACCATCTTATTGATGCAGTCGTGTTGACAGATGACCACATTTTACTGATGATCGCCTCAGGGACACAATTCACCCAAATCTGATCTATCCCAAAATAAACTACCCATTATGGGGTGAGGGTTTTTGTTGCAAAAAGCCTTGTCGATGCTTATGGACTTGTTCGTACCTCGGTCTTTTTATTCTGAAAAGTAACCAACTTTTGCAAAATACTTAACAGCTGAACGATCGGAAAAAATGTTGGCCGCACTACTACCTTGTGAGTAAATTTGAACGCTTGAGCAGGAATTTTCCATAGTGAAAATATGACACCATTCGTATTAGAAAATTAAGTTGTCAACAACGGAATGAAAATGAAGAGGCAAGCGACATTTCTTGGTGCCATTAGGCCAAAAGTTACACAATGTGAGAATTATTCCGCACTGTGTTGGTAGCCTGAGGAGACTTGTAAGTTTTCAATTGAGATTGTATCCTGTAAATGAGGCCAATCAATGCTGAAAAGCCAAGAAGCACTGTACACTTGTTTCATCCCTATTAGGAATCATCAGCACTGCACATCTCACGAAAATCCAGAGTGTTTCAAACCCGCGACAACCCGGTTAGTAGTTTGAACATCTAACATTTCGACAACGAGCGGCTGATCAGAAATGTGATTAAGTCGTGCTTGGACGGAATGCTGTGCCAACCATCTTTTAATTAAGGTCACATGTGCTGACCAGCTCCTCGAGTGAAAACTTCTCAGGTGGAAGTTTAATTCATTTTCATTATTCTTTCTGTGAGCCGAACTGTTTGAGAAAGTCGTCACAAAGCGAAACAGAAGCAATGTATTAAGTATAGAGCACTAAGAGGTACTTGGAAATGCCTGAAAAGTTGCCATAAGTCCCCTAATGTAGTTGATTTCCACATCCTTTCATCCTTACCTCTTCAGATCCTAGGTGGGCATCGCATGCATTTACGTGCAGCTGAGATCAAATACAAGAAACATAATTCACCTGAAGGAACGATGGAAACCATTGACAGATTTCCGAAATCAAGTTGACCTTATATGGTCTACAAAATAGGTGTCCGTGATGTCACAGATCCCGGAGTCTACATGCATCCCGTTACGTCCGACTATGTCCCTGAACGGCTCCACTAAAAATAGCAAACCTGCAGCACACTTCTTTCCAGAAAATGTTAATCCCCAGAACCTACATATAATGTACCAAGGCATTTTTTGCAGTAAACATCTAATAGTCCGATGTCTTTCTGTATACCAGTTGTTGTATTTCTTCAGTACGTCTGCAAAATCTTCACGAAACCTAAACTTTCATACACAATATCAGGTGGTGGTTTTGATTCACCTAAGATGTATGCTGCAACAACGGCTTGTGGTAACCACTTGTTTGCTAAGTGTGGAGTCCCAGGATCACTTGTACATGAAAATGGTTTGCAGTCTGAGTCAAACCAGTGTTCGTGGTTTTGTAAATCAACGATCGTCGGACGTATCCTTAGCCCTATTGACAATCCACAATCCAATAGACAAGCAGATCGCTCTCCGGACACGTTCAAAAGAGTTTTCCAAACATTAGAATAGTAAGGTAGACCAGATTATCTAATAAATACGTTTCTGCGGACATATCGCTGTACATCAAACGTTGCCAGTAGAAACCTTCCTTGTCCTATTAAACACGTCCGAATCGCAAACTCTGCCGACACAAAGGGGTGTGGGAGAATAGACACCCTGCAAACATCTAATGTTTCGAACACGACATTCCAGGAGAAATAGGCAACCCTTCAGTCGTCTTATTCTGAAGCCCTCAAAGAAAAATCGAATTATCAGTGACTCCTTCCAGCAAGAAAAGGTATTATTACTATTATTATTATTCAGTGATTTCAGTAACATGCATACACATAAAAACAGCCACGCTTGTGCTGACGTTCGTCCTCAGTCCATATTCTAGACGAATGCATCAGTTCGTACTACTGTTGAACCGTTTTTGTGATTGACGTAGCCGAATGAAGGACCTTTGTTTGCACGCACTCACAGAAGTACGTGCAGTTACCTACCGACCTGTGTCCTCTCCTCGTAAAGTGTCTTAACAGTTTGTTCCCTAGCTTTATAATGCACATTAAAATGCATAACTGAAAGTTCCCTATGTCACACGAGCTACGCATAGAAATACCCGCCATACCACATGCGGGGGGTTCAACTAAGAAGCCTTGTTGATCTGCTGATAAAAGACAACAAGAAAAACCACGGTTCACTTTTTTCAGAGCTTTCTTTGTTTTTCATCTCAATCGAAATGACATACACGTTAGAAGTATTTCCTTCAATAGCGGTAGGAAGGGCAGCGGCAGTTGTAAATTATCCAAAGAAAGAAGAGAAAACGTGTATGTGTGTGTTAACTTACAATAACGAGCACTACTCACACGGTCAGTTTTTTTTCAAGTATAATACAAGTCAATTTGTGCGTGGTTTCAAATTTGGACAGAAATCAATAAAATGAGTGTGTGGAAGCATTGAGGCCTAAAGGACGAGAACAGTCTTGAAGGTGCGAGTGGGCTTGATAACTCGTGTACAAAGGTGCACAGATGGTAGAAAAATTTGAGTTCGAGCAGTTTGTAGATAGATATCTCTTTGACAAACTCCAACGTGAAGCCACAGAATAGTGAGACTGAACGAAATTCAAAGAAATACCTTGGCACAAATGATGAGCACTTGGTGTGCCCTCATCAGACATCAAACTTCATGGGCAACGAATGGACCGGCATGATTGCAGAACTCGATTGCACGTCAGCTGTGTACTGAACACCAGACTGATGAAGGCAATTTTCTGAAGACGGTGAACAAATACATTTTTTACCATCACAATAAAGGGAAAACATGACTGTGAACTAGAATGTTTTACATAATTAAAGGTGAGGCAAAAATGTTTTCTCAGCTGTTCGCTTTTCGACTGAACTTCGCATTTTCCGTTGTAAAAAAATCGCTGTTTGCAAGCATGATGATGAACAAAATTCTTGTTCTCGTAATACACTACAGTCTACAAATTGACACACAAGCGTCAGAACAATCGGTTCAACCATCTACTGACCTTGATGAGGCTTTCATACCTACATCGGGAGTTTATTCAACCGCTATTAACCATTGCGAACTGTACAATAAACTACACTGCTACTTTGCCGCCGATGTTATGCTGGTTAAACTCCCGTCCATGAGGGTCACCATAAAAACATCGTCAACGTAGAGGGGACCGTTGTTTAGGGCGACGCAAATAATATACAGTGCAGACCAAAATTCAGTGTGCCTCTGTGCTGTATTCATGAACTAAGGAAGAACCGTGCCTTCACACCATGGAAAATGAGCATATTTTGTCCACCTATATACTAAGCCTAGTAATCAGTCTGAAAAGCTATCTTTAGTGTCCGAGGGACCTCACTGGTGCGCTGTTAGGCAGACCTCTTTGAGATCCGGCGCTTGAAGTGGTACTCGAGGGCTATTTTCACAGCACGCGTCAGGCGTTCCTTCCTCTGGGTGAGGGTTAGCAGTAGAATATATTGTCCCACTCACCCTGTTTTATTGTAACAAACAGGCATAAGCAGTGCCTATGAAGGATCCTCGCTACACAGTTACGGTCAACAGGTTTAGTCTGCAGTCGTGGCAGTGAACGTGGTCGCAAATGTAACGAATGTCCCCAGTTCTTGCACAATAACCGGGTTGGTTTAAACTTGCTTGACTACCTGACTGCTTCGTTTTGATCCTCATTATGATCCTAATGCGGGTAAGCATACGCGGCCTGTTCACACGTGAGCGAAATCGGGAGATATACATTTACATCGTCGTGGACCTTGTCAGATGGCTCAGAGATGTGCTGTAAATCACCTATAGTATTCTGAGATGAGAGGACCTTCCATAACTTGTCAACTTCTGCAGTGGTGAAAAAAGTGGGACACAGAAATTCGTCAGCACGGAGGAGGTTGTCTCACCGAGGCAGTTAGTCAATACTGTTATGGCATATGACCTACCGAGAGTAAGGCTCACACAATCAGGCAGAATTATGGGTTACCATTCATTTTTATTTTTACTAGTGTTATTATCTGTTTTGCATATTACAGGTCGATAAAACTGTGGTTGCTGTTGTTGGCTTCAGAAGATCAAGGGTGCGTGTGAAATTGCATTCAGACAGTATACGGCCTGGAAGGAAGTCATAACGGACGCAGCAATCAAGCTCATAGCCACAACCCAAGGTGACCATTTTGTCGAAATTACGTGATTTCAGAAGCTGACTACAAACAAATAAGCCAGGTGCATTTATTCCCGTAGGACCCTTATCCATGGCTCTGAGAAGAACCAAAGGTTAGCAAAGCTTAAAGCGAGTATGGCCGTAGAGTTGTGTTGCATGACAGACGGGTGCAGCCGGGGTGTCTCGAAATGCTGAACGGCCTCAATGCTCTGAGAGGTCCATTTCAGTCCCATGGACAAAAAACTTGGGTGGCAAGTGGCATACTTCAGCACTGGTTGATTAAGTATGATATCGACATGAGAAATGCATATATCCAGGCGATTTTGCCACTGGGTAGCATCACATATCTCTTGTCTGACATAATCGCTGAGCATCTGCACCGAATAATATAGCCTTGCTTCAACATTTCGAAAGTGTAGTCATAAACTCTCTCACGTTCCACCACAGAATGATTATTCTTAATTCATTTGACCTGTCTGGTATGCATCAACCACAGTGATAGGCCTTCCAGATGCCATAGGATTCTGTAAAGCCGATTGAGATTCAGGATTCCGCACAAATCGTAGTAGATGCCCTTAATGA
Source organism: Opisthorchis felineus (assembly GCA_004794785.1). Classification (NCBI taxonomy): domain Eukaryota; kingdom Metazoa; phylum Platyhelminthes; class Trematoda; order Opisthorchiida; family Opisthorchiidae; genus Opisthorchis; species Opisthorchis felineus. The sequence goes on from SJOL01006143.1 coordinate 35,100, forward strand.
TCTTCCCGGCCATGTCATCATGCTGGAACTTGACAATGTCTTAGGAACTGTTTGTGTCGTGATCAGAACTGAACAAGCTGTACCGGCTGAGAATATGTGGGCGACACGTGTGCAAGCGGTGAGTGCTCCATCATCCAATTCCAGCACAAAACGAGTGAAAAAGGTAACCGAACTCTTGGCTCCTGCCTCTGAAGTTTACGAAAGCAGAGGATTAAAAATCTGGTTACCAGGTTGCTGACAAGATCATGCTCAACTTCTGGCATCAGCCAGAGTTACGCACTTTCGGTCAAATTCTTTGAGATAAAGTGCTTTTTAAATATTGCACTTATTTGAATTGTAGAATACGCCGCTGATTGTAGGTTCAATGAAGGCCTTGCTAGTGCATAGAATTTGTTAGGTCCTCACTATCGGTCACCTACATTTTCAGCGAACGCCCAATAAGACTGTTGCGTGTTAATGCACCCTGAAGTCAAACTCGAAGCGGTATTCCGATCGGCTAAGCATTTCTGTCTGGAATTTAGAAAGCTCAGAATGAGTGGATTAGCTGTTCGCTGAGCTCCAAAATGGGTCATCGCCAAGCGAGATCATATCATCAGCGCGTTGTAGGTCAGCGTTGCTCAGTATGCCATCAGTGTTAATTCTGCCTCTCTGGTTGATGGGTTGATGGGGGACAAAAACTGCCAGGACAAGCAGACAAGTTAGTCACCGAGATCTACAAAATGAGCGTAAAACCAAATTTCTAAGAAAATACATGCTAGCTTGACCTACCTTCGGTGCGATCTGTTCCTATTTCCACCGCATACTGCTGTGATCTCTTTGAACGGAGATGTTCTGCTAGTGTGGGAAACTCAGTATCTTGCAATTTTATCCTGAAGTGTTCGTTCAAGCTGTTTAGCACTGTACATGCACGCTCAACGGCAGATTCAGCGTTTCCTAGGTTGTTTTCTGTAGTAACGACTGTCCCTCCATGTGGGATGTGTGCAGCACTCGGCAGAGGGGAACATTGCCTTGGTGATGGACACGCGAACGGAGATGCCTGTTGCGCAGAGCTTGTCGGAGTCCTGGACGACGCGTTCAATACGGCTCCGTAGTTGGCCATCATAACGGCCAGTTTTGATGCGGACCATGTGTGTTGTGAATTGCTTTGTGAAGTCTGCTTTGCGAAGCATGTGCTTGAGTTACGAGACTGGGCGCAGACCGGAACGGATTCTGTTGCAACATGAGCTGCTGCATGCGAATCCTGGATAAGTCCACTTGTTGTTTGTGAGTAGTTCCAGCTGGACTGTTGGAATCTGTCACCGTTCCCCAACCAATCATGGATAGGGAATCCACTTGACTCATGAACCTCGTTTGGCTGCGTTGAGAATACTGCATCAGTAAGGGGTTGGTCTGGTGCTAGAGTCAATGTTGACAATCTCTCGGGAGACCCATTGCCGGGATAGATATTTTGCTTGGGTGTTGAACGCCCGTCCGCTTCTATGGGTGCTGGACCACTCGGTGTGATGAACGGTTCAAAAACTGGCCGAACGTTGTAAGGATAGGCTGCTTCTGGGTCAGACACCTGATCAAATGATGTCACACGAGTTGAGCTGTCGGAAGATACGTTGTTTACTGGGGGTAATCTGAAAGAGATTGCCTGATACAATGAAGGGAGTTGGTTGTTAGTCGGCTGACTGGTTACAAATGGAGCATGTGACTGGCAAGTTCTAAATTCCACAGCGTCCTTTCGTTGTCCATCTGTGCTTTGTGCAGCTTCGGTCGTCTGGAAGGGCGACTGTGCCAGAGGGAAATTCGTCCTTGTGGGTTTGTTCGTCGGTGACAAGCAGGTTTTAAAGTTGTCTATCGATGTACTGAAGCTCGTCCCAGGATTCAAAGAACATGGATTTGTACAAATTGGGTGCTGAAGTCCAGCAGCATGAAGACTAAAAATGCTGTCCAGAGATGACGAGGAGGACGGACCCAACTCTTCGTGTTCCGTAGCAGTAGGTGGACCAAGATTCAGTTGAGGATTAGTCACACCGATGGACAAGCCCAAACCGGTCGCAGATAAAGAGGGCAAACCAGTGCGTAGGGTATCTAATTGATCTATGGCTGTTCCACCCCGACACAGCTGCCGCGTGGATGGAAGGAAGAAGTGAGGCATCTCCTTTGGAAAGTTGTCCCCATGCAGGCTTCCCAACCCCAGACTAGAAAATGATGCCTGGGGGAATTTGTAAGATGCATTCAAATATCCGTTGTTATGTGAAGCAGTAGTTGCATAGGACATATGTCCGTAACCGTTGGTAGAAGAGATACTAGCTGCAACGGCAGCTGCTACGGCTGAAGCGCACTTGCGACGAAATCCACGAGGCCGCCGACGTGATGCTCCATCCTGAAACATGTATTCAGCAGCTGGGTCTATGGTCCAGTAATGCCCTTTACCGGGACGTCCCATTCCTGAAAAAACCGAAGGGAAAATTATCGAGGATACGAATCAACGATGCTCTGAACCCCTTCGTATGGAACTACAAGATAACCCACCAAAGTGATATTTCAGAGCGTGACAGAACAATTTCGTAGGGGCTAGTGACAAAGATGAATCCACCTCAAAGTAGTTGTCGCTCTCTGGAAGAACCCGATTGTAAGCTTTTACTGCTCGCAATGGAGATTGAAGAGGAAGCAAGAAAAAATACAACGTATGCAATGCCTAAAGAAGAAAAAGTGAGGAGCTTTGAACAAGCAAGTGAGTCTTGGAGCAACAGAAATAGTAAGAAATAGATCAAACGGAAGGGATAAGGGTTTAAAACGACGAAATAGCGAAGGAAAACGAAAGTGAGCTAAGTTTTCCATGGGGATTTTACACAGTCATGACGCCAAAACAGTGCACGACCGTTTTTGTCAGAAAGGCTCCAATAGACCGGCCGCCATCAGTTTGATAACAAGAAAGCAACCAAGAGATTCACCAGATTCACCAGTCGCGATAACAGTACGAAAATAATACTAGCAAATTAACGGAGTAGAAGAAGGCATTATTTTATCAGGAGCGAAACGAAACCAACGAACATTACACCATTCAAGCCTGACTAGCTGACCAACACTGGTTCACTTACAGCCGAGGTGCTAGTCAACACCGGATCACGTGATGTGACCTGAGTGATTAAACGGTGAGTAGCTTTGAATTGTATTTGAACAGTCAAATGAAAGATAATCAAATAAGATGAAAGCTATGCCTCAGAATGAGAGTTTTCAACATGGTCGTAACCACATCAGGGAAAGAGGCAAGAAATGAACAGGGTGGTTCTAGGCCAAACAAATAAGTAAGCGAGCAGGAGTCTTCACTCGAATTCAAAACACGTAAGTGCAGTTGACCAAAAGTAATGATAGATGTTCCTACTAGAATGATAAATTGAAATGTTTCAGGCATTCGCGCATCTTCGGACAGAAGTTTTCTGGATAAACAACAAACCTGGGTCTAAACACTGGGGATTCTCGCATAGTTATGGCTGAATCTGGAACAGGCCGAAATCATGCGAACACATATAGGGCGGCAGCTTGAGCAAACAAGCCGTATGTTCATAGTTCTAGTGTTGTGAATTGATTTCAGATACAATTGGCTCGCTTTTTGTGTTGAGGTTTGACTAGGTTCGATGCCTACTGTGATTAAATGAATGCACAACCCCAGCGAACAATCCATATTTTGTTGTGTTACTATGACTGAACCGGGCCGAGTTGGTCACCGCAGTCTTCTGACCCGCAAATAACTCACTGAGAGAAGGGTAGTTGCTATTGGTCAAGTGAGTTGAAGAATCGCTTCACAACAAGCTTGCAAGCTCGTAAGCTGATGCCCACCATCCTTATCTATTGTTCGCTTAATACGAACCAGCGTTCCCTCGAAGCGAGACAGAAGATTAAACCAATTAACTCCATCAAACACCCTATGATGCGCGTGCAGCACAACAAAAACGTTATTTGTGCACCCACACTTGGCCTGTGACACAAGAACACGGAACCCTAACCAAAATCCATTTGTTTTATCCAATGTTGGTGTTTTCTGTAGACAAGCACACGTACACCAGCCTATGCACACTCAGCGTCAGCCACAGTGTCAGGGCTTTGGTACTGAACTGAATATGCTAACGCTCACGATGAGCTTTATGATTATGTGAATCATGTGAATCATTCGGCAATTGTGACATTTGCATGCAGCGTGTTCGCAAGCGCGCACACGTAGGCTGGCTGTTCGTCCTAGCTCGTCAACCTGACAGGATGTGATTTCGAACAGAACAATGAATGAGTTCATCCACCTTACCGGTGCCCCAACGCACCGTGACAAGCCTTGTTTCCGGTTCGATTGGCCCCGATACAAGGGGTGCGCGAAGTGTACTTGTCTGCGTGCGGGGTGCAAGCCTCGTGCACAAGCTATGCAGCCACGCGTCTGCGTTGAAGTTGGTGGCAGACTGTCAGATTTGCGTAGTGGATACTGGTGAGATCACACGATCAGTGGCGGTGCCGAAACAATGGCGAGGCATGACGGTAGCACCCATTAGTTCAGGGCTGAATGCTCATGTGCAATGCTCGAGGATGCTGCAGGTGGTTTATTTCTCCCGGCAGCACATAATAATGGCCTGGATGCAGTGATCAATTTCAGGTGAGAGATACCTATTCTGTCCTAAAAACCAAGGCATGCCAAAAGCACCTGTTGCCAGGTCACCCCCAGAACCCTAATAAACATTATATGACCCTATATGCGGTTTCAAATCGTAACCTATATCAATAATTTTAGTGTGCCGAAATTCTTCAGTTCATCGTGGCATAGCACCTTTCTTTCCCTGACTTGTCTGATGAAGCCTTTCCCGCTTAGAGTGACACTCAAGATTCCATCCCTTTTATTCAAGCAGATTGCCCAATTTCCGTCAATTTTGCTGCAAGAAATTTTGAGCAAAGTAGAATCGTGCATCCTCGCGGACTGAATATCAGTCGCTCTTGAGTGAACACTCTCGTGGGAGAAATCATGAGCCACTCTTAATGAGGACTTCACTCGAGCCATAAACATCAAACGATATAGACAGAATTTTGACATATGATATTACCACCCAGAGCACGTAAACGTGGGGCCGTAAAAGTCCTCTAATTGCGGCAGCGGTGAATGAGGGATAGCAACACAATAGGCATCCAAAATTGAGGTTACTTAACTCCGGGACAGAACAAACGGTCCCTTACGATAATGTGTGTCAGTGCAGATGTAGGCTAATTGAACACAGAGAAAATGAAGGATGAATTGTGTCTTCGGGTCAGATCAGTTGTTGGCTCGTCCTCAAGCGGACCATTATATTGCAGTTTAGCTAATGAACCTTTACTACTTAACTGGATTGAATAAATACTCAATTGGAAATGAAAGATTATATATACTGCGATACGTTGAAATTTCTTTTTGCTAGTTTCAACCACAAACGTAAAATATGTGGATAATTTACAAAAACGAGTTGAGTTGGGACTCAAAGGAGGCTCAACTGAGTCCTATCTGAGTCCCTAGCTTTTACTAAATATTCCTCGACTGAATGTGGTGCCCAGATGTCACCTCATGTTTCGGTTGGCAAGATACCCCAGTTATCGGAGTATTTTCTTATATATGACACATTTATTTGAAGAATATTATAAATAAGGGATTGAATTGAGATTGACTTGGGTCTCTCATTAGCACCAACTTAATTTGTGAATGAACTTGCATCTAACTTGCCAATCAAGTACAAAATAAAAAACTTATGAAGTTCGGGGAATGGACCTAGCCGACAAGTCTAAAAAAACGCGAAACTGATAGTGAGCTGTCCAGGAGTCCTCATCAACCTCATAAGTAATGCTATACCAAGTACTGTTTCTTAGCACCAGTGGTGAGTACACATATGACCGCCCTACTTCAACCACGTGGTTGCTATGTATTCCATTTCATAGCATTTGTTAATACGAGAGTTCCTTCTCAAAAATTCACTTCGTTTGATTTCACTAAGGACAGGCGTTAAAGGCAAAGACGACTGGCTGTTTGTCCAAAGGAGTTATATCCAGGACGGACGTAAAAATCCAACTACGATGTGCATCAGCTTACCCAAACAAGCAATATTTATTTTCAAAGTAGTTCTTCTTGTAACCCATCTTATAACAGGGATCACCATATCTAATTCATTCAATGAAATGGTTCGTCGCTTTCAAGGCAAGGCGAATTGTTTGTGGTCCGCTTTTGTTGATATCCTCTTGCAACCAAAGTCCATGTGCACTGTTGCAGCTTTGCATATTCATAGAAATGGCTGAGTGGCGGTTGGCCAGGGGTCACAAATTAGCGTCCTTATATCGTGGCTAAAAATACGTGGTCTGAGCCGGTTTCCGTCCCCGGGTCCAATCACGGTCAGTAGAATAAGAAAAGATGTTGCACCTGGTAACTCATTTTTAAACTCAAGACGCTTACCTTCTGAAACCAGGGAATAATTCAGTTTCAGTCCACGACCGGTTCTCGGCCTTCTTGGTAGGCGCAGTCACCGTGTTTCCGTCATACTTCCGTTCTACCTGTACAGAATTAGCGAACTACACCCATCCGTGCACCAATCTGAGTATTCCATTAGAACGAAGTTGATTTGCAAATGAGTGTAGTTTGTAGAAATTTATGAAAAATGCTAGGATTCCTATTTTTCGTTCCGTGCACTCGTGTAAAATGGGCCAGTTAATTCACTCTGAATTTTGGTGGTAAACAGATCATTCACGACCTTGCTTACCTGCTCATAAACATGGTACTCAGTAACAGACCCAATCAGAGCACTCACATGATTAGGTCAATCCCTCAAGGCCAAACAGTTCGCGACCATATTTAGGAGACAAGGAGAAGAAGGAATTGATACAAAACTGACCTACCTAATTATCTGGGCAACAAGTATTACGCACCCAAATCTGGAGGGTCAAAATCTGCAGCAGACTGGTGGTCAAAATATCAGTCCAGAATATCGGCTCAACCGAAAACTCAGGCAACCCTTGCACAACATACTTTGTGAGGGATCATAAAAGCTGTGTGATCTATCTCAGTTCTATTTAGTATGAGTCCGGTAACTAAGCTCTGATGCTGTCCACGGCGGCGATAGACTGTTGCATAAACATTCAGCAAAATAAACGTGCCCGAAGACAAACGTTGAAACATACTTTCCAAAGGGACAGTCGGTCAAACAGTGTCGAAAGGAGCCATTTGTGGCGGAACTTTTCTTGGTGTGTGTAGGCATTATTTGGTCCTAGAGATCAAGTAAAAGCATTGACAAATTTCCGCAAATGTTTGCAACCTTTCAGAAGCTGAGTCAACTTGACCGAATTAACAGGGTTTTACCTAATAGGGAACATCCGTAACACCTGACCAAAATCGTCCCCTGTTGGAGGGCAGGTCTGTATTCGGGAGGTCAACTAAATCCCTAGCTTTATTTTTTCACAGGGAATCTGTTATATCTGCTTGAATTCCATATTAATTTCTCTAGTAGTTATCGTTTGTAATAGAATTCTCGTACAATGGAGGACATACAGGGAATACCGCTAGGAGTATAAATGTCCAAATTTTTCCCGAAATCTCGTTGAGGCAAGTAATCTGAGACTCTTAATGGGGCCTTAAAACCAATCGTCATTTATTGTGTTCATCCTAATCTGGGCCATTTGATTGGTCCCGGTCATATTTCTCACTAAGTAGCCAACATTGTCTACAATAAAAAAGTAGACCTGATCTTCCGAATACAACAATGCTGGTCAGTTGTCATTCTCCGTACACCTATAGCCGAACGCAACTAACAACCGGAGGATTAGGCTTGACCTTGTTTATGCTGATAAAATTCACAGTTATGGTTCCAAATTGCCTGAAGCCATTGTTGGTTTAGCGGGTTTATCCTATTTGATAACAGGTTCGAAATAGAGCTGTTAGTTTAGGTTGGAATATAAGCAAGCAGGAGTTGCCTTTGATCAAATTTTATGTAATAGTTTAGGCTTGCGTAATGCGGTCAGGCCTAGAGATGTGTTATGGGACAGAACGTTCCAATCCATGTTTACCGGTGTGATTCTGGAATGCGACAACTGAGGTGCACCTGATCTACGAGTGTGCTTTAGGGCAGGAACATGTAAAAAGTCTTGAGGCTTCATAATTTCTGACTCTGATGTAAATCTTACACTGATTCTCGTTACCAGCTTTACATAAATTGAGCAATATCCCATGACATCTTTTCTGCTCAACTAAACGATTTTCATTTCACTTGTGAGGGAAAGGGTCATCTCAGTGTTCGTGACTCAGCAGACCAAGGACCTGGGCCTCCAGATGGGTTGACAACTACACAAGTGGGTTCTTATCGGGCCCGTACAAAATATATAATAAATTCAAATACTGTACTGAGCTCTGGGGCGCAAAATGCACTTTTCCGATGACGGTTTTTGCATGTGAAATCTTCCGTATACTGGCAAACCTTTGTGTAAGTCGTGCGGCTTGTCTTCGTATTGCGTATACCGTCGATACAACCTAGTTGATCCAACCTTCCAACCCTGGATTGGGTTTTACAACAGGATATGAAGTGAAGTGAAGTGAAGCAACATAGTAACTCTGCACCATATTGTTCTCAGGTTTGTACTTGGACCCTCCGTGAGGGTTTAAAAAACCAAATACTATTTTGTCACACAGCCTATGGGAAATTACTAGGACAAAGCGTTGTTCACCACTAGTGCTGCTGTGACTACTAGGTTAGGAGACTAACTTCCAACCTAAAGGGTAAAAATCACAGAGTTATCCGTCCGACAGACAGACAGTGACTGGGAAAAATTCCCGAATAGATGAGTGAACACATAATTTTTTCCCCAAAAAACCTTCATAGATTTTGTGCTTACCTTTGGGAAGTTTGATGAACACTTCGTTTAACGACAAGTTGTGTCTAACGGAATTTTTCCAGCCAGTGTACTGACCACGGAAAAAGGCGAACTGTGTGTGTAAGTATTGGTAGATCTCGCTGAGCGTGCATCGTTTTGTCGGGGAAGCCTGAATAGCCATCGCAATGAGGGCAATGTATGAAAACGGCGGTTTCTCTGATCTTCGGTCTCAAAGAAAAAAGGCAAAAATTGAAAAAGTCGAATTACAGAAGCAATAAAAATTTGAAAATTACAATGTGCAAGTCTGAACACTGACTGAGAGTTAACATAAGGAAGTCAGTTTGTACAAAATGCGGTATGGATTTGTACGTTCATAGTCAAACCATTGTTATTCACGAGCTGAAAGACAGCTCCTGTGGATTAGATCACTGTGTGTAAGCAGTGTGGACTTTTTCGTATAACGTACATGTAAACTATATACTGCGAGTTCGAATGATCAGTGGCCGTGCAGGCATGCACCGACGGCTGAGTTTTATCAACTCATTTAATAGATGAGCTGTTCACAAAGACACCTGAAACCAGACCATCATTTTAAACGGCTACTTAGGTACATTCAAGTTGAACATATTGTAATCTCCTTTCGCCATATTGAGAATGAATGGTTGTGATCCTGTTTCAAAATTCAAAGAGATTTGGATGGGAGACCTTCCAGGTAAGAGTTCAGTTACTATATTTGAGCAACGGGTGCATTGCGGACAATTTACAGTGCTGTCGGGTATAGTGTCCTTCGGACTACCCAATGCTGAATCACACAACCCGGTGGGGCACTAACTGGTTCCTTAGTCGACAAGTTCTCAGGGGCAATCCATGCAACTATTTTCATCGTATCACCCGCTTATCTAATCGCATTTTATTAGTAGACGGTGATTTTTTCGCATCATATCATGCAACCCTGGGTCAGCCTACATAAAAACCGAGGAAAGGTATGCCATTTTCGTTTTTTCCTTGGGACTGATCAGTACTAACCTTGCATATCTCTATGGAATCCTAAGCTGCAAGCCTGAGACTCGAAAAAGAATTCGTTTCTGATATTGTTCAGTCGTATATGTTGCACGAATGCCAGCTTATGCTTTAGTTGGGTCGGCGTTCAATAGATCGAATTATTTTTCCTTGATCCAATACTACATATAATGTTGATGTGTTTTCGAAGAGTTTCAGTCACTCCCACGAATGGTCGCATATCAGAAAGGAGAAAGGATGATGTGAGGGTCGATATGAACATGCATGAGTGAAGCGGTAAATACAGTTAACTATCCTTTCCCTATCACGGTTTTTTTTCTGGAAATTTCGACGGCCTACACAAGAGCGAATAAGATGAAGGGGACGACAAGATGCGTATCAGAATGGAAGCGCAGCCTGTGATTAGGATAGCCGATTGAAAGATGTACGATTACTTCGAAAAATGTATGAGTTTGCATTTTGTAGGTCAGCAACCCTGGACAAAATATCGACATCACCATGAACAGCACCCAGTAGATAAGTTAGCCACTGGCAGCCGAGAAATTCGTTTGAATGGAAAACTAGAGAGAGTAGTTTCGTCAGAGCGCAAGTTTTGCCCACAAAAGTTGTGTCCTGAACTTTAAGACTTTGAAAAAGGTTATTTCCAGCTGATGTGGAGGAGATTCAGTGAAACAATCCTTAAGAATATCTGATACTTCGGTCCGATGAAATTTCGATCCAGATATTCTAGCCTCAAATGTTTTAACTTAGTATATCAATAAGAGTCGATGGAAAAAAATCAGGAACTCGGCATCAGACAAAGAAAAGTCGCCAAAATCAGTGGATCAGTGAGTGAGTTAATGTTGTTAAAACAACCACAACAACCCATGGTGTATTTTACTGTATTATTACTACATATTGTATTGTTAATACTGACAGCCACTACGCACTGCGATATTGGATGTTTCACAAAATTGGTTGAGGAATGACGGAGGCATAATAGCTTATAACGTAATCATCTGCATTGTTAAATGTTCCAGGGAGTATCCAAAGTAGCAGGGCAAAACGATTTCATTGTGGTTGGCTGAGCACGGGTGAAACCAAAGCTAATGTTCGATACTGTTCTCAATGGGTGGGGTCATTGTCCACAACAGCGCAAGATACAAATTATTGAAGTATGAACAATCGTATGCCAGCAGGCTGCTTCTTCGTTTGATCAAACTACTTATGCAGACTTAGCCTTTGTAGTGGGTAAGGTCTGCATATATAGGTAAATACGTACATCAGTCATTCTTTTCTATTCGTCTGACGCAAAATCCTAATAGCGCCCTAATTCAGACCGGTTTTAGTGGGATTCATGTACGGGAAGAAGCAAAAACATGACTGCATCAAAGCTTCTGGCAATCTGTAAGGCGGGATCTATCAGTAAGGCGCCATGGTTTATTGAGAACCCACCGAATAGCCGAAATCTGACCAGTGAGCTTTGCCATCCGATCGGTATTGTATGGACCAGTCAACGTAAGCTGTGTCGAGCTTTGGATATAACTTTTCTAGCTTAGTGGTCAGTGCAATAACAGTCCAAGATAGGCAAGCCTTATTAGACAGTCAAACTGAGCCTTTAAGGAATATTAGTCAAATCGAAAAGTGTACCTACCCCTCCAGAGAACAAACCGCCTCAGGCGGGAAAAACACGATTAGTTTGTCTCAAGCATCTGGTCTCTAGAAGCAATAACATTTTCCCTCTCTACAAGAAGCAAAGTCTATGCCTGCTTCCTGTTACGTTTGTATCACTACAGCCACTTATATTGTCAGATTATCACTGACCATTGGTAGAAGATGAAAGGCTTGGTGATTTCTGTACTTTGAATGAATGCCTTCACGCATAGGAGTCAAGAATAGCAATGATTTGCATGAAAACCAAATCAAATAACAGAACCGCAGTAGGGTGGCTATTAAAGTTCCTATATCACGGTACTTTTCCCTCATTTACAAAAAGCAATTCAAGGCGGTAAGTGCGGAAGAAAACCAGTATCCTCATCTTTTTTTATGCGCACCCCACCTAGCATGAAGAGACTAAATCTAGGACTACTGTGAAGCCAGAGGCAAACAAAACAGTCAACTGTTACCTGTACTATACAAAATCCCAATCAACTGTCAAAATTCTTAGCTGATAAGCTGAGTATGAGATCACCATAAGCATGATTATACACGGTAATATGACTCCAGTAGGTAGAATAAGCGTCAGAAATTACACACCTGCCTGAAGTCACTAGTGACTACGATCCACAACTCTGCACGCTCAGTCAACCTATTCCGCAACACTTCATCCATCACAAGAAACGGTAGCCTCGAAATCCCATATCCAGTGCCCCTGGGCTAACGTGCATAGCAAGTTCCTTTTTATCCACCACCTAAGAAACAACTACAGACGAGACTCGGTCCAAAGCTGCAATCCGTCTGTCTACGCAAACCCTTCGCGATAGATGCTCTACACCATTTCTCAAAGGCACATCTAGCAATGGGGTACCTCTCAATTGGAGACACTTAGCAGTAGCGGCTAGAGAACAGTTATAAGTTTTCCAAACAGGCGCTCCTTTAGCGTGACCAAGAATTTGCAGACCGCACCTCGCGAAGCCAGTCTAACCATGTTCAAGGAATAAGTTGTGGTTTTGACCGAAGACAGAAGGATATATCCGCATATGTGATCTACATTTCATATTCTACGATGTATGGCATAGATGAGGTGCGGAAACAACGCCAACCTAAACATTGTTCACTGAGACAAGGTCGGCTACCACAATAGGACGCAGATGATTGTTGCTCCACAACGCTAAATTTGCATAGCAATCCAAACGGATTTCCACTCATTATGACGATTGTTAGTGTTTTTGTGTTGATAGTCTTCGAGAAAACGTCAAAGTCAAGTGTCAAACTACTTACTCAGAAAATCATATTGCTGCATCTTTGGTACCGAATGGATTTTTCTGCAACACTGTATGAAGTTTGTATGTTCACAAGTTAGATGCGGCGGTAATATAGATTAAACAGATACGAAATGCTCAACTGAAATTTCCGTATGCTCCAGCATGTTTAAATGTGGGCTAACTATCTGCAAGTCCAAAGCCTCTCCTAATATGACCATGTGGTTATGCGTGGCAATTGCAAGTGCTAAACTATTCGCTTCTCTGTGATACGTTCAGCTTTCAAGTTTGATCAAATGAGCTTGGCTTTTGAAATCTTAACAGACAGGGACTACTGTACTGTAGTGTACTGTCAGGGGGGGGAGAGAAAAGTACATTTAGACTTCTCACTTGGATCAAACAGTTGCGGTGTTTGTCGGTAAAGAAAAACATCCAGTGAACTTATGTTTCACTAACTGAACTTCCTTAGACAGTCAGAAGATTTACGCAGGAGACCATAAAGGTCGAAAAGATAGAATATTGGAAAATTAACCTGATACAAAGCAGGTAGTGGAGGGTATCCAAAGAATGGTGAAGATGACAAGTCAGTCCAGTGCAGAATTTCAACTCTATTTTCAGGTCTCAAATGAGAACCTACACGTTTCCAACTGTACAGAAGTACAGTAGGTTTGGTTGTCGAAAAATCCTATTCACAATGGATGTAACTGTTGGTTCTCTCACATATTTTTAGAAGATGGTTGATCAGTTTATTCAGGGACACTCTACTGTGGACATACATTGTGATACTGCATCCCGGATACTTTGTCCCGAGACTAAATCTGTCGAAGAATTATGGGCGCAGATTTTTGACCTGAAGTTCTGCCATAATTTCATCTGCAACGACCATGTAACCGTAAGATAACCACTTACGTGTTATCATACCATTACCTTTACGTTCGATCTCCGGAAGCAATGATTCAAGGACAATGGAACGATTTAGCGGGCAATGGTTAGACCAGTGCACCACCTCGGCCATCATAAACGGAAACTCTCATGCACGGAGAAAATTCTAAAAGAATTTTTCATCTCTTTGGGCGGCAATCACAACTGCCTTATGTAGGTTTCCCCAGCCATACTGATGAATATATCAGAATATAAAAGGAAGAGACCGTTTGACGAAAAACAACAGGAAATGGCATGAGTCAATTATTTTGTCACCCATTTTAGACTGTCGGTAGGCCAGTTCAGAGAACACCAGCGATATCTCGAATATCATAGCAACTAAAACATGAGGCGGCCTGGTCCAGCACATTCAGGTGCCTGGAAAAATCATAAACGAGAGATTCAGCTGGGTTCCAGGTGAGTCTCTCGCAAAACCAAATTTGTTTGCAAATGAGTGTATTTCGCTAACACCAGCCCTCCTTTGTCAGAGCAAAGCAGCTAACCAAAGTTGTTTCGATACTGCACACAAGTGAAAAGTCAGTTGCAGTGCAACTTTATATCACTTTATAGGTTTCACCTATCAGTGATCGTTTACTAGTTGGGACATGAGGACATGATAGAGTCTGGGCACAGAAAGTGGTGTGTTTATAATGAAAATTGCCGAAGCAACTCAACAGGTGGTAGGTTTTCCTAAATGCTGGGCAAGAGCAGGTTAGAAATGAGAATGATAACGGAGCAGCCTTAACTTGAATGAATGCATACAAGGCTGCTCAGATGACCTTTGGGTTGATCGGCTCGGTAACAGCAAATTTATCCTAGTTTTTTTTTTAAATTTTAAATTTTTAAATTTTTTTTCACGCAACTGGGACGCTGAATGACGGTGTGTACCTCCCATCAGCAGCATCAGAGGACTTACTCAGCGTCATGTTGCCCACGTAACTTGATGAAAGTGACTTATTCAAACTATATTATCAGTACTATCGATGGAATAATATTTTTATTTGAAAAAGAAGGGTCATCAAAAAGTAAACATACTGTTTCAGCTACCGGAGGTCCCGTTGAGTCCATATATCCTTCTCTTGAATGCATTTCTGGTGTTATGTTTAAGCTACTGTTAAGAACAAAAAACAATCCACTCACAAGTAAAGCATTGATGAATTGCGTAAAATTTATAGAGGTCCTGTCTTTATTAGAAGCTATCATAGGAGATTTCGAAAAACGATTCACCATCGATTTCAGCAACATCTTTTACAACACTCATATTGCATGCCTTGAAAGATTAAACAAACAGGATTGCACGCAAATTTGGTTCTAACAGGCTACTCAAATGTATCTAGCTGAATTTACCGCTTATGTCGATTAGCTTCAGAAACCTTGTGAGTAGTATGTTACGTCTAGGAGTTGCAGT
>SJOL01006143.1:59678-82361 GCA_004794785.1 Opisthorchis felineus
TGTAACTGGTCAAATGACTTGGATCACTTAAGTCACGACTTTCGGAAACGCTGCAAAACCCTACTCTGGATACATGGGTTTTAGTCGCTGAAGTTTCCTGTGAAAAGTCCAGCTGCAGCCAGACACTACCTCTGAATTAGTTATAGAAGTTTGCACATCGCCCTTTAAAGAACGCAGAGTGATCTGGGCCTGGCGTCAGACACCTTAGTGACCAGCACATGATTTAAAATGGTAGTCCATCAGGAGAGCGCTGACCTGTTACGTTCTCAAATGGTTCGCTGCTTGTCTAACGTGCCCACTGTACGTCAACCGAGAGAAATGGAGATACCTGCTTTAGGTGAAATGGTGGTAATAAACTAACAAGTAATATCCTCAAGTAGATTTTATTTGTAAGGGTCTGAATACAACACAGATTAAATAGGAAATCTATGTTTGCCCATCGGTCGCTATCGCTCTGACGGAGTCTTACCACACAAGAACGAACTTTGAAGACGTTCCACATTGTTCACATCCATTTGACGAGACACAAATAGTGGACTAAGAGCACGAAGAATAAAATATGCCTAGGAAGTGATGTTTCTTAACAGGCAAAACCAAACGGAATCGTGCTTCAAATTTAGCATCAATCGAAACAGCTGCTATTATTTTGCCACTGTTGGTGAGTAAAAGGGTTGATGCATCCTAAATCAGCATATTAAATATGCCACCGTGCATATTTTTGAACAATGCAAAAGTTTGGGTTTCCTATGATGCATTTACGTTAGAAAACTTCCCTTGAATGAACTAAATTTGGTTCATCACACTTCAGTGACCTTTCGAGTAGTATTCCATCCATAAAATATAATGCGATTTCTCGAATACCGTACACGTGAGGCGGCTTATGTGCAACACATTCAGTTGAAGAATTCAGCTCGGATTCATTTGAGTCTCTCGTCAAAACCAAATTAGTGTGCAAATAAGTACACTTCGCGAATTTCGTTTATCACAGTTTTCTCACTGAAAAACCTATGACAGGAAGACGGTGGCAATGTTGGTTATCGTCATCCTTGACAATGAGAAGGAATGTTTTTGGGACAGTATTTGCTACATTGGCTCTAAATATTGGGTTCGCCTCCGCGAAGAGGCAGTGACAATGCTTATCAAGAGTGTTGCTGATGTAGTACCCCGTTTGAACGCGTGTTTCACTGAGCGCCTAGTGTTGCAATATCATCATAGTTGGTCATCAGTAATGTTGTGAAATAGTGAATACTTACAAAAAAATGAGAAAACCTAAAACATTTTAGAGCAAAATCTCTGTTGTGTGAAAACCCAGACAAGAAGGACCGAGGGAATAGACTTCGCTTGACCCGTGGAGATTTGACCGACCCGGTTGTTATCAGATCGGAATCGACCTAGCAACAATAGAACAGGCATCTTGTGAACACCCAGACACGTGTGACCAAATGGGTAGTGACTGATAACTGGGCACAGGATTATATTATCTTCTGCTGACCGGCGCATATTCAAACCCACCAACATCCAGTCGGGTCGCTCTAAATCTCACTGTGTAAACAAGGTGTAAGTGCGCTGATGTCCTCCTTCTGCGCTAGTGATTACTGAGGTGGTGAATATGTCTAAAAATGACCTTCGGGCAAAACGACTGGTAGTGCAGTTAAAAACGTCCCATTACGATTGTATTGACCAACCTATATTACATCGTATCGGAACTTCAAGTAGGAAAACGGGCAAGCCACTTTTCAGTGCTTCTATCTTAGCACCAAGAGTTATCAAACCCAGGGAAGAGTACAACCTGGACTGTTCATCGGCAGCAACTTACTCTTTGTAAGAAATACTGTATCAACAATTTTAGTGACCTCTTACCTTATTGGTGAGCCAGTAACTGGTCAACTGTATGGTTTTTCGAAGAATGCGCATAAGCAAAATTGAAATGTCTCTACTAGTGTAGAGGAAGAGCGAATCACCTTTAGTTTAGGTCAGTATCCCTTCTGTAAATCGAATTCAGGGGCTGATTCATTCAAATTGCAGGTACAGGATGGTGAATAAATGTGAACCATGTTTTTACTCCTTCACCGTAGCTCACAACAAATAAGCCAGGATGCGAATGATCCGCTACTTGACAAGTTGCAATCAGATTATTAGAAGGCCAAACCAGAATGCGCAGTGGCGAATGGTAGCCACGTGGACAGATCATCTTTTTTATGTCCATGTGACCCTACAACCGAGCAGTTCATCCAGTTGTTCGCCCTGAGGACAAGGCAACTGGTAAAGCTAAAGTTGGTTTCTGAACTTTCTAACTCTCCATAGCTAGACGCATTCAGCTGTCAAGCCAAATAGCATCCGCATTTCCTGCATGCTGAAAAAATGGTCCATATTGAAAGTGGTAAATCAGAAATCATTTGAAACCTTCCTATCCATTTTTTGGGCCAGTGGCACTTTGCGCATCAATCCATAGCTAAAATCTCCTGGACTGACACGTAGAAGATCCCTTATGGGGCTTCCTATTTGGAAGGTGACGCACTAGAAGAACTACCGTAGCTCGATCTGCCTGTTAGCTTGGTTCTTGAGGGCATATTTTATACTGCTACAGCTAGACCGGTTCCATGTGAACTAGTAAACACCACCACTGAAAACTTGGCACACTCGGTTATTCTAGGAAGAACGTGACAGCTTCACAGTTCAAATAATTGTTCGTAAAGATTATCCGTCTCTCGTATTATGCAAAATATTTCTCCGGAAATCACTGTAACAGCCTTCGTTGTCACTGCAACCTACTATAGTTCGGGTGTTTAGCCTGCCTCCCTAGTCATTCAGACGAATTATACTCTACAAGAGAATGGGAGTGAGTATCGTTATAGTAATCGATAATCAGTAAATCAGCACTGATACTGAAGATATTGTTAAACAGGCTGAACAAGATTTTCACACTGGATCAAGTCGAAACTGGCTTTATGCGTACACAAGTCCATGATAGTAACTTCGTTCTGATAACGCTAGAAATTTGTGGACTTAAATGAACTCCCCATTCCAATACACGCTTGTGGTCTAGGTTACTTTCATTCTGGTTTGAAAATCTTACATTTATATCTTTGACACAGCTTTACATGACTTTCAATATTCTCACTATCTCACTTGATTTCCACCATGGGTCCATTATCGATTTGTTACACCCCTACATTCGGTTTCGCGGTGGCTGGCAGTCGCATGTACACCATTTGCTACGTTTAATCGATATCCATAGCAGATAACCGTTTAATCTCTGTGATCCCACGTATCGTTGGTGCGTTGCTCAAACAAGAACTCTTTGGACATATGAAGTTCATTCTCGCTCTTCATGATGCTTAGAAGTGAAAAGGAGCTAATACGGGACGGACAGCATGCATTTTCTGGATGGAGAAAAGCCTAAGTCGTTCTCCGATTAGTAGCACATCTCATTACCGCCTCACCCCAATTAGCTCTCAAATGCACGTTGCTGACCAAGTCCGCCTACTGGGGGCGCATACTGTCTCCAGCAGTTCTGTCGAAGAATTTCTGTTGTGGTTGGTCTATCTCAATGGCGTCAGTCCTCGTATCGTCAGGTCTACCCCAACCAGGTTTTATCAAATGTCGGCAGAATCAAATTGGCCCGTAGACCAAGAATTTTCGAACATTACAAAATGTTGATTAACTAATAATGAGTAAGTTCTGACTAGGAAAAACTATTATTGTGACGCAACAACAGTTGAATTAATTGACGGAAAATTAAACGCTTTTATGTGTACAGTCACTTGAGGGTCGACCATTTTGGACTGAGGACATGAATCCCATAAAACCTCTGCTCTGACTTCCGCTCAGATAAACCTGAATTTTTTATAAATTACCGAAGTCAGATTGCATCGAATCAAACAAGTGTCTGAATTTTGGCCACCCTCAAATGGATACTCTGCTACAGATACATAATGATGCTTACTCGTGTTGCCTTTCTTCCCGTTGTCCACTTCAGGTCCTCCTCTCTCTTCTGCTGACTTGCATCCTGAGTCTGAACCTTCTTCGTTTGTATGTTGTATGTCCTTGTCCGACTGAACAGTGTCATCAAATTCAGGATTCGCAACCATCCCTGTATTGCCTTGTGGGGTATTCACATGATGAAGTCGGCCATTAGTTGGCTGGCAAATGTTCGAACGTGGTCTTTGCTCATCTCCAGTCTCTTGAACTCCGTCTCGCTTTGAAATCGGATATTCTGCACAGCTATGTAACTCCGTAGAACGCGGAGAGGCACAGTTATTCATGGAGGACTCCTGACTAGGTTCACACTTGAGGGCGGGTTGGAAAATACGTGTGTCAGCACAGCCACCCCCACCGCTCATGCTGCCCGATTCGAAGTGACTCTGATAGCTTGATGTACGTTCCATCGATAGGGTGCCACAGGGATCACTGCTGGAATCTCCCGGGCTAGTCTGATAAGAGGACGACAAGTTGGTGTCGCCACAACCACCGGGTGCCACTGAGGGTTGAGCTAATGGTGGGCTACCGGACCGGTGACCGGTCTCTTTCAGATGACCGATCCCATTGACCATTGCGAACTCCTGACACATAGAACCAGTCAAGTACGACATCATGATGGGAATATCGGTATAATTTGTGGTAAATTGGGTGTAATGCGACTGATCAAGTTTGGAATTCCATGGCACATTTTGTGGCGACGACTTAGGTTCGGGGTTTCCAGTAGGAAACGGTGGAGATATTGGTTCATGGCCAGACTCGTTACTGGCCACAATGCTGTTGTCGTGTTCTCTTGTGTGTGGAAAACAATAGCCCTGGTTGTTTGTAAACGGATGAACAGCAACAGGATGGGGGTCCGTTGGTAGCTGAGGTGGATGGTGGAGCTGGAAATTTGCACTGTCCACAAAATACTCCCTTGGATTGACTGATCCAAGAGGGTTCATTGGACTTCGAATGTTGGAAGATGAGGATGACCAAGTAACCATTTTTTTAAGATCATTTGTGGTGTTATTAATAACTTTGGGCCAGTGGATAGTGTCGCCTGATGGATTTATCGCATCAACCGCATCAGTGTGTCCATATTGTTGATGTTGCTGCCGCTGTGTGGATAAAAGGTCCGGTGAAGACGTTGCTTCTGGTGGCGGAATGTTGGCAGGTACGTGGACATGTAAATTGGAATGTTCGAGAAGATGGGCGCCGTGTGATAACTGGTCACGCTCACTATCATTTTCAATGGGGTAACGATATGAAGGGTCTGGATGGAGATAGTGTTGCTGCTGTTGCTGTTGCATATAATGCGTAGAAATGTCTTCCAGCGCACTTATGTTGTCTGTCGGGTAGATACCATTCTCAGTCCCATGCAGTGTGTTCGTGAGGCTCGGCGCTGCGCTTATTTTGACAGAAATATGTCTGAAATGGTCCATGTCCGAATTAGGATAGGTGGGATAAAAAACGGGCGCAGAGCTGTGAAAGCCATCAGTCATGCTGAATGGTAAGAATAGCGAAGACCGAGGTCAAGATACAGTGAGCAATAATCAATTCAGATTCGTATTAACAGTAGACGCTTCTCTAAGTTAGACGGACAAAACCTGTCCACACAGCACTGTTCGATTCAGCCAGTCGGCCACCTGTAATCCTCCGAGAGAAACCAACTGCATTCGTGCCGAACGGGGAGGGAGGGGTAAGAGACACAGCTGATTTGGATAGACAAAGGGGTGAACGGATGCGGTGTTGACAGTACCCTGTCACCTGCACGGACACATGCACGCAGAACCGCCGTCGTGTGTGCTGTTTTTGTTTGGCACAATGTGAATTCGCTTAGCTTCGTAACCAATCAGACACGCGGATAGGGCAGCACCTGGCACCAAATGACGCTGATTCGCCAAAACCAGCGTTGTGCACCGATCAGCTTCGGCTGCCGGGCGAACAGCACAGACCAATCGATTGTCAGAAGTAGCTTCGTCTAACGGTGTTAGAAATGAATCTTACATCAGACCTGCAATCGATGGCATTTTGATGAACAATCTACGAAGGCACATGGGTAGGCCTTTTCGGATCAACCATAGTGCATTTGGATGCTGGCGAGCGATCGGTGGAATTGAACTTCAGCATTGTGTCAGGCGCTTCCATTACAAGAGTCGAACATCGAGGAATTGAACGATACACTTGTTTAAGTGTTCCACTGATCAAATTGCATGAGCATCCATGTTGAACATTCGGTGGTCGCTGTTTTATAAGTAGTATGTGAATATTGACACAATTCACTGACAGCGCACTAGCAACTGTGTCCTGTTTTGGGTTTGTCGGACAGACATGATCCTGATAGTCACCTGTGTGCACAAACGCTGAATGAAATACTCAGCTGTATGGTTCGTAACTTAGATGGTCAGCAAATTAGACATTGATTTATGTAAGAGTTGAATCTCAATTTTGTAAGCACGATGCCTGATTGTTTTCTGAAGAGGTCACTTCCTGATGTGGTGTGTGGTTTTTTTTAATTTCACTTCCATATCTGACAGTAGCAGCAGCGGAACAAAATATAATTGTAAAAAACCCATTGACCACAATTCCAACAGGCTGATGGCACATACGACAAATGAGAAACACTGTGTGGCACTAGGAGATCCAAACTATTCACTATTATTCTACCACTTCGGCCTCTTTCGGCTCGACCTACTCTTGAAACCCACTTGAAACCTAGCACCTTGGTACTCTTTGGTACCTTTTGGTTCTTTTGGCAATGGTATCTGTCCTTGGCTAGAACTCTGGCCCTTATAAGTGCGTCACTAAATCTATGACACACAACTGATCTAAACATGTCACTGACCAGCTCTGCAGTTAAAACGGTTATTATTCAGTGATAAGCCGACAAGCGAGCAGAATTTTATCTCTCTTGGGCACCCGGTTGACTTTCTTACATGAGCAGGCAAAGCAATACAGGAGGAGCGGTTATTCTATTCCTTATTACTGGTTGATTTTCACACTGTTTACCCCGGGATATGGAAGCGTATAAGAAATACACTGATTTATACAGAAACCCAAAATACGAAAATAACTGAAAGAACGGGAAACCTTGGAGGTTCCGCAAATGTCCATTAATGATAACATTTTCTCACACACAACAGGTTTGGAATTTCGGCTTCAGAGCTGCTTTTAGTTTAAGAGGGGTGAGTTTGATAAGGCAATACCGAGTTTTACATGCACATTTCTTGTGCACACGTGAATACTGGTGTTGTGCAATGGATGCTTCCCGAGATATCTGCTAATTTCTGAGTTTACCGAGTCAGCAATATCCTCGAAAGTCTTCTCGAGACCCATGTGTTCAAGCATTTATACGTCTTTTAATCAAGAGCATGGACGAGGGAGGTAAAGGAAATATTTCCAGAGAATTCTAGCAGTCGAATAATGAAATTCATTGCTCAGCAATCTGTTCGAAACTGAAGATGGACAATAAAACGTAACTGATATGACGAGATCAAGCGTGAGTCAAAATCACTAAAGAAAGAACGGGTAAAAATAATCAGTGCAACAATTGGATTAATACACCACACGAGTTCCCTGTTGAAGTAAGTGCCACTCAGAGCTTTTATAGACCTATTCTCATTGCAATGAGCTTTTTACAATAACTTTCCGCCTCGATGAAGGTTTTCGTGACCCAGTGGAAAGATGGTTATTGTTAGAAAAGGAAGGAATAACTAGGTCTCATCAACACTATAAACTCCAGATACACTGACTACCATGAAAATGGGTTAGACGCGATGACGTCTTATCTGTGGCGTAAATTGGGTATCACCTAGGCGCTAGGGTAGTTTGGGGGTCAGGCAAGGCTAAGGACATCACGTTTATTGTACAGAAGCAGCTGGATCAGGTCAAAGGTTCCCTATTGCTTTGATTCTGATGCACAACTACAATCGGATTGTATCATTTACTGAACGGAATGGGTTGCAAACAAATTGGCGTCATTCGTGGTGCACGAAATTCTACTAAAAACGTCTAACCACTCACCAGTAGATCGAAGACATTTACGACCAGTCTGCGAGCAGGTCAGTCCACGGTCTTCGTGTTACATAGCAATAGCTACATGGCTGCTGATGTGCACTGATGACTTTGCCTCAAATGGTGACGAAATGTTTGCAAGTCGATTGCCGAGCTCGGCTAAAAGATCAACAGCCACCTGCTCAACTACCAGTGAATGCACCCGAGCTACCTATATTCCAACACATTACCCAAACCGTTGGAGAACCAACACCACAGACTTGGCGAACGGAGTCTAGCTGCTTTTTTCAAGTGTTCTACAATTGGCACATTAGTTTAACAGTCTCTTCAGAAATAAACTTTTTTCACCATTCGACTCAAAGTTCCGGATGATTTGATTCTTGACCTAGTTCGTCTATTTTCTTAGCATGCACGTAGTTCATCCAAGGACCTTTTCTCATGTACGTGGCAACTACCTTATCATCCAACTCGAGGGATCTCCATAGTTCTGGTACTATTTGGTCAACTGAGGCAGTAATTTTTCATCCCGTCCAACAGTCTTTCCGTGGTATATATCATAGTGGATCGGCGAGGTAGCTGTTGTCAAATTACGCTGATCTCAGTAATCATTCGGATATTCAGTCCTTAGTCGATGTATAGGTGTTTGACCCTGGTTGAAACCAGACAAAGCCGATTCTAGTGCTCTACCTTGGATTCGTCCTCTGGAGCAAGCGCCAAAGACTGAGCTGTCTGAGCATATTGACCTAGAAGGAAATCAGCGATACACATGGGTAGTACGCAGTAGTCATGCTTCTCAGTTGCCTTCGGCTGGATTTGATGTTTTGACCATCTGTCAAGAGTATCTCTGGTAGTACTTTGTGCCTACCGGGGGCATTATTTGCGATAAGTTAAATAGCCAGAGAAGATTTCAAATGCGAAGATGTTCTCCTTGTAGTCGCAACCTTTGGATTGGGACGTCAGTATGCCACATTTCATAGTCTTTTATATGGGGTGTCTGAGAAATTCTAGAAAAATAGAGTATTTCTAATGTCATCTCATGCGCTAAATTTGCTTCAAAAGATTGTTTGTTGGTAGGAGGCCAAAGTTTATTGATTTATACTTGTTAGTTCGACTTATTCGCATCCATGTGTGGTTGGCTGGCACCCTAAAACATTATCGGTCAACAATGGTTGATCGGTTTAATTTATGAACACAATTTGTAAACTACAAACCGTTTACGCGTTACTCAGTGTGGTTCCATGCACTAAGCTACTAGTCGAATGGTACTGTCATCTCGTAGTATGACTGTCGATTATGAACTGAAGCAGACTTAATCTGACCGATTGAGAGAAAACTTACCTAAGCAGTTAACTGGTGCTTCCTTGGTGGTTTGTGGAACGTAGACTGATCACCGATGAGTTCGATTTTGCTCGGGGATTTGCACCCGAAATTCGCACGGACACAGGTTATTGTGGCTTTACTGAAAACTGCATGCTCGTTTCAAATGTTACGCTTACTTCTGAGCATTGAGATGCATTATTTCTCGAAGCTTTCCAAGCATGCGAAAAAGAGAGGTCGCCAGATAGCTCTACAAAGCGTTCGATTTTCCACAGTTCTGGAACCAAGGTCACAGTTTTTCAAACTCTCTTCAAAGCAGTCACAATGTCGGGAATGCTCCCAAGTTCGGGATCACTTCTTCAGTTGGTCGTAAATGAGCTGCTTCAGGATGTGGTTGACGGTTTCTCTTTTCCGGTGTAGGTGGCTGCACAACCAGATGTACTCGATTCTGTTGATTTTGACTAGTTTGAGAACTTATATGCTCGAGATTTGACCTGATTACTAAATCTGAAATATCTCGCGCAAGCGACGTAGGTACGAATCGAAGTTTGTGGGCCTTCGTTTTCCTTTGTTTGCGTTTCATAACTGATAAAATCACCAATTCTTTAATGCCTTTTCGGATGCTTCTGGTCCTTTGGATTAACTGTCTGCACAATAATCCGATAACCGATTCTTTCTCCTTGAGGCAGCTTGAATCGAGAGTCTGACTAACTGGGCGGTGCGCCTGGTCTAAGGACTTAGGAAGTAACCTATAAGCCTCTGCCACTTAATGGCACTCCGCAAAGCTTCTTGGCTATGGTAACAGTCCCGGCGAACCACTAGAAGGTGGTGGTGTGCGGAGTTAAAGACGAAGTTTTCTATCCTGCCTTTCCTCGGACTAAGACGGCATTGCTGCTTCCATAGATATGGAGATGCCGGTCGTCTGGAGGGAACACGTTACTCAATGCAAACGAGGGATTCAGCTTGGCTTCAAGTGAGTCTCCCACGACAATCAAATTGGTAAGCAAATGAGTGTTTGTCGACCATCTTACTCTTTTCAAACTCTTATCGCAGAGGACAAGATGAATCCCCCCAGTAGCCTATTATTACAGTTAATATGAGCAGTGGGCTCGCTGGTCTTTGTCTGACTGCACTCTGTTAGCTCACTTGTCATGATAGAACCCTGAGAAGCGAAGTTCCAGCCAGCGTAGCCTGCAGGATCAATGCTGCACTAGAACCTGATCACCATACCAAGGTAATAGCTTTTGGTTAGGATATACATGTATATACTCCACAATACAGTGCTCCTGGGGGTCCATCCTAAAAGAGTTAACCTTCCGGGAGGAGTGTAAAGCGTGGTTCCCCGTCATCCACCATTTAATACATTGTTTCTCAAAAGGACAATTTGGCCTCTCTAAAGGAAGAGGGCAAATCATTACCTGGTGGCCACGCAAAACACCGTTCGCATGCATTTTTTTCAGAGTGGCTGATATCTGGATCTTTGATTTTCAAAGTATGTAGGCAAGCCAGAAAACTGTTAACAAATTTGTGATGTTAGTCATGTACGCACGTTCAAGATGCAGCCACATTATTTTGCAATTAAAGCGCTGAGTGAAAGGAAGTGAATCAAGCTTTGGGCATAGGTGGGAAGTAAGCGCTCTAGTTCACATAGCCATACTTTCGTATTCAGTATTGATTTGTGGGGGGTGGATGTTGTCGAGAAGATTCCTTTTTCAAGGTAGGCCTCGATATTGCGTCAAACTAGGATGGAACTGTCTGATTGCAGCCGACCAGGTTTGTGGCACCTGGAGAACACACTGCCACTGCAAACCAGCGGTCTAAAAGACTTAGCAAAAATTTTGTTTGTTGGAAACAGGTTGTGCGTGTTAACTTAAACTGTTGAAGTGTTACGTCCTTTTCTAATTACGTTCCCGACAACACACAGCCGAGACTGCGTCCAACTGTGTAGTCAGTAGGATTAACTCTAAAACAACCAAACTGGCTGCCTGTTTCGGAACTTTTAGATCACTGGCTTTCTTAATGGCAGTCGGTTAATCAAATTAGTCCATCGTTCTTGGCATACTATTGCCTGCAATAATCACCAGAGATGGAGCAACATGAGAAAGAGAGTGACAGGATTCTTCTGATTGGTGAAATTGGTTCAGGGGAACCGCACACTAAACCGTGTCTACCGGGGAATGTTGTTCTATAACATCCTAGGGATCAGATTTTTCGGAGATCTATGTGAGAAGATGGCTCATGACACTCATTTTTGCACTCAATTGGCTTAATCGAGAGACTCAAAGGAATCCGAGCTGGATCTCTCGTTTACGATATTCTTCAACTGAATGTGTCGCATAGCAGCTGTCTTAAGTTTTACTTAGTACTATATTTGAGACATCGCAGTATCTTTTCATGAATGAAACTGCACATAAGGTTGCTGAAAGCTCTTTGAAAGCCCACGACCGGTTTCCCCCTTCTTGGGGCTCATCAGGTAGGCGCAGTCCCCGAATTTCTGTCAACCCTACGTTCTACTTGAAACCGATTTGGACAGTTCGACAAATACTTTCATTCGCACACGAATTCGTTTTTGACAACAGACTCAACAGAATTCAGCAGAACCTCTCTTTTATGATGGTCCGCTTCAATTGAATGTGCTGCGCCAGGCCGCCTCATGTTTCAGTGAGTACGATATTCGGAATACCGAAGTAAACTTTCTTGAAGGAACACAACCCATAAGTTTGCTGATGAGCCCCAAGAAGGGCCAAACGGGTAGGGGAGCCTGTCGAAGAGTTTTTACCAATCTTATAAATATACTGCTATATCCCGGATATCGTCCCAACAGATACATAAGATGGCCTTTGTGTAACAAATTCAGTTTAGGAGTATCATAAACAACAGAAGCAGCGCGGATTCAGCTGAGCCTCCCGTTAAAACCAAATTAGTGTGTAAATGAGTGCAATGAGCAAAATGTGTACAATTTGGGTTCAAGCAGAACATAAGGGTGACGCAAACTAGAGAAGTGTACCCACTTGATGAACCTCAAGAAGAGCGAAACCGGTCTGCTGGTAGGTTGTTGAAGTGTTTTCTGCAACCTGATGAGTAATGTTACGTCATAACTCCCAACATTTCACACCATGCTACCTTCCGGTAAGTTATACACCGAATTTCCGCGTTTTTTAAACTGGACGAGGGACTAGAGAGTTTAAGAGCCACCGGCCAGTGCAATATTCCGTCAAGAAGAGGCTGAAATCCTGCTTTTTTCCTTAGTTTCCTCCATTCGTAAAAGGCGCAGTAGTAACTTCGGAACTTTCCTATCGCAAAATGAAATTTTTAAGTGCATGCATTCAGCCGGTAGGTAACTTACCGTCCGCAAAAAGTGCCAGACCAGGAACACCACCGGACGCAGGAGACAGTCGGACAGTCGAGTTGTCAGGACTACGAAATGTACAGTGCGAAAATTAAATAACCACAAAGGCAAATTGCCATGCGATTTAAGTAGACGATAGAATAAAATCGAAGTGGCTGGATTATACATGCTTAATTTAGCTAGTTGAACCACACACTCAAGACTTCTTGCACTGTTAAATTCAATTTCAGATCCCAAGCTATCATGTGATTTTTACAGTGGATGGCAACTACGCCACATGCAGAAGATATCTATTGATATCTTACACGTTTTACCATAGTGACAAACAATAAGTGAGTTAAAAACATCCCAACGACAACGAACTATTTCCTGGTTCAGGTAAGTCGGTTCCAACGGAGTTACACTGATTAAGGTTAAATTATAATCAAGACCACTGGAGTGGTCAACTGATCAATTCGGTTATAGAGCAATATTAACTAAATCCATGCATCAGTCCTGGTGTTCATCGGTGTATATGATACTCAACACGTTCCCAGGAGAACATCTGATGGCGTAAGTTGTCCGGAATTTTGATACACGGGGATTCACGAGCATATTCAGTGGAACAGCCAACGTATGCACCTTTTGTGGGGTACCATTCCGTCCTGTTTCCAAACCATTCATTCTGCACCTGAAGGTTTCGGACCCGGTTGGGTATTAAAGTGCCCCCGTGAGAGCCGTTCTGGAAAGAAACACCAAATCTGCTTCTGTCTTTTAGGTTTGGCCTAATGAAGTGTTTCATGGAGAACTGCATATTCCAAACAATGGCAGGTTTGGATTATATGAGCGACAGAGTGGAGTTCTATAGTATGGCATTCCTCTTTCGTTCCCCTATTTTGTAATCAACTGTAGAGTGTTGGCGTTCATCTTTGTTAAGATCCTCGCAAATAATGAAAGAGCAAAGACTCTATTTTCGGGCGCTTACACTTCAGTCGGCGGTTGGAACAACAAGACATGTGATTCGTATAGGTGCGATTTAAACACTTCATCAACCCCAGTTCCAATCATCCGGTAGTATGACGAGAATAACAAAGACGGGGTTGTTTTTAGCTGTTGTTGTTTAGGTCGACAACGGTACAAGACCTACGAAGTGTTGTACACAAGCTACGGAAGAAAACATTTTACCACATTTGTTGCTTTCAGTAGGAATCCGTGTTGTATCCTTTCTGACAGATCTCATACAAAAGGGGACTTCTTACCAAGAATAACCGGGTAGACGTGGTACTCGAACCCGAAGAGACTGCAAACAGGTTAAAAAACTTAACGTCTCAGACGCGCTCCACACACCCAAAAAATATGCTCTGGCACGACAGTGCTACAGCACTTATGTTGCGTTCGCAAGCTCGGCCGAAAGCGCCAATCAAAACATGAAAGACATCGCACCGGCTGTCGCTGAACCAGAGCGGTGACCAATCGGATAAGAGCTTACTTTGAGCGCCTGAGTTTGAGTAGTGAATCTGTGCGTGACTGGCTAGAGGAACCTGCTCTGTCCAATGGCACTGCGTGAAGCCCACCAGTTGTCGTCGCATGAGCGGAAGAAGTGTTCTGTGGGTTCCTACAAAAAGACGGCAACTATTAATACGCAGAGGTCACATGAAACGGCTTCCATTGAATCCGTAATATGGTAGTGCACACCAATTGAACCAGTATTCTGAGAACATTGAACCTGCTGTCTGGCGTATTTCAGTAAATAGTAGCAGCCACCAGAGACCGCCACCAATTTATTTTTGCAATGGAAGGAACATTTTATGGACCGGATATCATATACTGCTTGTGAACTGGTATGATTCAGATGAATTGGTTGTTCCACAAACATTACTTTAACAGAGCGATATTTACATGTAAATCACATGAACTGGCGAATTCCGGTCAACAAACCAGATGGAAATACTACTCAATGCATGACTTATAAAGAGATTATAGACCAGGAGGAGTATTTCCACTCGAAATTTCACACTGCTAGTGTGGCCAATCTAATCCGCATCATCTTATTTATGACCATCAGCAGCGCGCGCCCCACAAATCTCCAAGCTGTTTCGAACTCGCCACCTTCCAATCGATTAGCACCATACCACTCGACCACGAGTCGCTGATCAGTAATGTGAATAACTAGAAATGGCTCTACTGCTCTACTGCTGAATATACTGCCTTTAAAACGCGATGAGGACATACCACTCGGGGACTCACTGTAAGTGAGGATTTATGAGTGAAACACAGATCAACAGGACAACTAACTAATCATGTGAAGGTAATACTGATATCCACTTGTACAGTCACGAACAAATAGCTTGGATATATTGACTGGTTGACCAATGGGTGGACCAACTCAAAGTGTGCGTGATATAAACTGTATATGAGCACAGACTGGGTAAACAATGCAGATCAGTGTTTACGTGTGCTTCCTTCTAGCAGCCACGATGAGAGAAATTTACCTTTTCGACTAATCTACAAATTCTCAACTGTGTTGTACTAGGGTGCTGAGGTGTGGTTTGAACCCATGATGTAGCTGAACAGGAAGCAAGGTGATCATGCGATGATCACGAATCTCAATGGAATTTAGGCTATTATTTGCGAAATCCACATCTGGGCACCCACTCACAGAATTGCCCGCGGAAACACAATTGTCCTGGACCAAACGAGTGCTTTCACCTTGTTCTCAACCACACACTTTTGGAAATCACCAAAAAGCACTCATGCCGACCGGTGTAAACCCTAGGTGATCATAAAGCAAACCGTACGACTCACTACCGCGGCCAAAAAAAGAATGTCAAGTCCATTTGTCAGACAGTGCTGCCTGGTAAAGTAGTTTCCTGCTGAAAAAAACAGGTCTGAAGACAAATTCTGCCCCACAAGCTCTCCTCCCTCCAAAAATAGGATCCCCCTGGAAAATATACTGTACTGTTCAAAATTCGTCTCACTACAATCTCCCCTCGTGGAAATGACCCACCCAGAGTCATGCAGGCAAGTTACTCAACCGTAGACGTCACAACTGTAATATCGTTTTTTTTCATAGCATCAGTCGACGGTCACTCACATCAGATTTCTTCAGTTGTTATTACATTACACTGCTACATTAGTCGGTTGCTACTGACGAAATTAGATAGATTGTCAGCATCCCGCCAAATATGCTTCCTCCTCTCTACTTTGATTGGACAGATCAGAGTGACGTAAAGCACTTTGCAGTTCTCAAAGTGATTTATTTATCATCGCATCTCGACAGACAACACAAGAAAATGACTGTATCCTTGACCCCCTTGCATACTTTCATAATTCTACGACCCCAGTACGTTGTCTAAAGGCCGTCTTGAGATGACCTGACAATGAACATAAAGTGTCTCAACCTAACAATGAGGGTAACTGGAAGTTAATCTAAACTGTCCTGGGTTTGAGTGCTTCGCAAGTCCTTGGCTTTCATGCCGGAGTTTGAACACACTTTGGGACAATTTAACTTATAATTCGGTCATCCCTACTTGTCTTTTGGGGAACTTTGGTACTACCGTTTATTTTATTTCATACATGACAGTGGTTTCAGCAGTCAAGATATCAAACTTCATTGTCATTCAATGAAAACACGAAGGTTCCAATAGCATTTCGTGAACCGCATATGTTACAAATACACATGCTGACGCGTCGAATAAATGGGTCAGAATGGAAAATTTCGTCTTAACTTGACGTCAACCATTGAACATAAAATTCAGTCAGATTTTCACCAACTAATCGCAGGTGTTGAAGGCAGTTCATGTTAGTCACCCTTAGGAAACTCCAAATCGATAGTCATCAAGTTGTTACCTTGGACGAGAAACGTAGTCAGTTCACAACTCCCTTCGCACAGCTAACTGGTCCTCCGATGATGTCTTCTGGTTTAGTGACGAGACGTTTGCAAGTTAATTGCCAAGCTCAGCCAACTGATCGACAACTAATAACCTCCGTTCCGAAAATGTGAGTGAACATTCTTGTGTCATAGCATGTCCAGTCACATGTTGTTTATATTTAAGCCTAATGTGAATGTGTGACGTTTTCCAAACCTGTGAATATGGCCGATCTTATCAAAATCTCTAATACGGCCTTGTAACACCGGAAAAAACTAATTAGGATAGTTTTCCCACTTAGTTAAACATGAACGACCCATAAGACATGAAATATTTTGAACCGGATTCTGCTGGCTGAAATGTACAAATTTATTTCAAAACCTATTCTGCTTTCCAGTCTGTTAGTCTTAGTAAACTGGGAAACTCGTGGCAACCCCCTGTTGTCTTCGTAAATGTCGCGATAAGAGCCTCTTGAGATCAACGTGACCTGACTGAGATGACTTAGACGCAACTGGCATGCCAGTAGGGATGGAGATATGGACACTATCGCATTCGTCAGAACTCTTACTGTGGCAATGCACATGAAATTTCTTGCCAGTGCCAGCAGTTTTTAACTTGTCATTTGCGGCGTCTCTTCTATCGCATAGCCACCCACTTATCCACTACACTACTGTGTGCATGGAGGCACAGGGCACATAGTATTGAAGATTGGCACAGTGACACACGAAAACGCACATGTGCGGATAAAGCCACCATGGCCACCAACACAATCAGATCGCACACACCTTACTTGAAGAGAACGTATTCGCTGTCACACGCCGTAGTACTTCATCTATCACACAACCATATGGAGTTATTCAGTGAAGTGCCTGCTGTCTTTTGCGGGGTGAGGCTACCCGTTCGTTCACCATCCTCTAACACACACGCAGACATATCGTCCATCCCATTAACACATGATGCCAGAGGTGCAGCGCATGCCCTTGGTTCCTCGGGTGAAAGAATTGAGCGAAAAAATCAACTGATAAGCGACCGGCTATCCCATCATCTGTGTGCGCGATTCGCTCTATCGAGTGTGTTGGCAACCCTTTATGTCCAGTGTGGGTCGGGTTGGGGGCTAACGTTGCTGTGTTTTCATTTCTGGTGGAGAGTTTCGTTATCACCCCACTGACTATGCTGCCATGCCCATGAAGTCAGTCTTGCTGACAAAAAAATCACCTCTTTGGTTTCCATCTTGGTGTGTTTGTGGGTGTGCAACTCGGATTTATAGTCTGCGTCACCTAGCCGAAACTGCACATTAATTGTCCATCAACCGGCTATTACCAGTGGCCTTCTCACTCCGGTGCGCTGTCCTTCGAAGACTTCATAAATATTCACTTGTCAGCACCAGAAGATGATGATGGCTCGATACAAAGCTGTACGCCCACCCAACCCACATACCCCTTCCCGGACGACGTAGGGTTAGCGACAAAAAATATAACCGCAATCGATAAACGGTGAAAAACAACTTTTCAGACCACTTGTGGAAGTGACCGTTTTTTACTTTACTACCGTCTAGGTTTTGGTCATCACCAAATATATAGGATGAGCGAAGTCTTTGGGTACATAGTCCTTCACACAAGTAAAACGGCGGAATATTGTGATTCAGAAATGGTTGCAAATTACTTTGCCATTAGCTCGAGATAGCTCAGTGGTCAATTCGTGAACTCACTGACCAGAAGGCCAGTGGTTCGAATCCAACTCCAGCATCTCGACTCCTGTCTATTGTTGAGCAACCTGGCAGTATCTCAGCCCTCATGCTTCCTTTGGGTGGCATGATAAGTATGCATCGAAAGGTTACTACATTCAGCTCTAACACTCTTTCAGTGCCTAGCTACCATGCCACCCGAAGGAAGCAAGAGGGCTGGGATACTGCCAGGTTGTCCAAGCCTAGACAGGGGAAGTCGAGAGGCAGAGGTCGGGTTCGAACCACAGACCTTCTGGTCAGTAAATTTGCGCTCTAACCACTGAACCCAAAAGGCTGCTACAGCTGAACGTTTATTATTATTCTATTACTATATCATAGCATGGTGCAATTTTTTGACGTACAGGGTAGTACACACAAGAAACGAACCTCATCAGAGCAACTGACATTCCGCAATTCGAGGTAATGTAGTCATTTTTAGTGATATTGACAATTTCGGATGGTCGTTTGTTAAATGCTTTTGATCACCAAATAACTTTATCTTTCTGTCACTATTTCAACGCTCAAATTTTTACCCCTGTGTAGTGCAGTCACTGCCATATTTGACTGGCGGTCTCACAGCGGGTTATGGCTCGTCGATACGGCAAGGATAGACTGTATCCCTACACTTTTCTCTTGCACCGATAAAGCGAACGCATCAGCATCTGCACCACAACATCCAGAGCCGTCTATTACCTCACCATACCATACGAATTCGATGAGGGTGTATTCCTTCGACCAACTCTACCATTCGCCGAAAAAAGAAAATTAGCTGTTCGTCATCGATACGCACACATAAAAATGTGATGAACCTTTGGTCGGTTTGTTGCATTTGCCTGATCCATTGAGAAAGAACTTGTCACGCCAGACAGCACTCACGCCTGAGTTACAGGCCCCGAATCATATCAAAGAATGTCAACCCTGAGTCGCTCTAAGTGGTGCCTTCAGCCTGCATTTTGTTGTTTAGGTTTATATCACAACCAAATACACAACCCATATAGTGTAAAGTGAACGGCAGCATTGTTGAGCGCGAATCCTCTCTTACTGGACCCTTTGAGCAAGTGGTTGTCTTGCTGCTGAACTCAGCCGAAGATCGGTGACTGAACCTGTAACAGCCTGTGTAGGTGGTGTGACTAAGGCTGCGTATGTTTTAGCCAATTATGCCATTTCCGGTGCAGTTCGCCTTTATCCAATTTGTTTCACCGTTGTCCCGTTTCGTGTTGCCATGGCTCAGTGAATCGGCTGACCTCAACGTGTTCTCGATCCCGCATTAGCACCGGATCAGCGATAGACCACCATCAGACCCACTCCAATTCAACTCTGATAGGGTCTTGATTCTCGTGTCACTCCAGAGCAGGGTTAGAAGAGGGGTTAACCAATCTGCCAGTCTTTTGTGAAAAGGAACCGTGTCAAGGCTCTTGTCCCTTGTGTCACGCGCTCATCCGTCTCTGTCAATTTTTTATAAACCATTCTCCGGAGCTCGGAACCCAAATGCACAATGTGCGCTCCTCTGAAGTACCCGAACACTACTCGGTTGTCCAATCTTGGGTAACCCCTTACGCAGGCACCAAAACGCTATATTGCGCACACGCTTACTTGAGCACATAAACGAAGTCGGCCAAAGGCATCAAGCCCATCGTGGCAAGGACCACTGAAACTCAGTCGACCGATAGCGGATGTTGTCCGAATAGCATGACAGCCGCGTGTAGGCTTGGGAAACCTAAGTAATAGCTCAGCAGTGACTGTCGCAAAACCGAGCTGATGCGATTATAGGCAAAGTCGGAATTGACGATACGGATAACAAAAGAAGCACCTGCGGCCGCGTCGAGCAGTCGAGATGTGCTAGTTTTATCAGGCACTAGGCGACTTAGTACACATAGTGATGCTATGTATGCGGTGCAGATCCAATGGCAATGGGACTGCACGTTGGATCTATACAGTTATCGATTATGTGCGACTAGTAGCGGAAAAGTACGTTTGGAAATCGCGGCGAAATATCGATTCGCTGACAGAATAGACAACACGGATAGCAAGTCACTGCGGACGAATTCGATTGCATTTGAGGCTCCTGACAAGGCAGACTAGAAATTCAATAGGAGTAGGGGGAAATCTTCCCAGCTTTGTAAGATCAAATAATATCTCATACGAAAAGATCATAAGAAATCGCTGAAGGTGATTGTCCGCTAATCTGTAGTAATTACAGCAGTTGCAGTGTAACAATCTGGAAAGATCGTAGATTTTCTGCACTGGTTTTCAAATCACAGAGAAGCATTTCTCACCCTGTTAGCCGACTGGCCAGTTTACATCTGCATGGCAAGATGTACACAACTGGGTTCCGGATCTGATCGAAAATAAAGTCAGACGGTTAAATGCCTCACATTAAGTTTGGGACTAAGTTGGTTGTTCAACTAGGTAGTCCACCGCCAAAACTGATGCATCGTTTTTTCTTTCCGGATAACGTGACCGGTAGGTGCTGTTGCTACTGTCTAATTGATATTCCTAGTGGCCATGATAAACAAACACCTGCTGCAACACTAAGTAATCCCATGGTTGGTAGAAGCAAGCCCAGTCAATACTGTTTGGTTCTAAGATAATGGTGCTCCACCACGCTAGGTCCGAAAGGTACACTTATGGAATGGGTGCATTCGAAACTCAGCAAATCAGTGAGAGAGGGCCGAAATCAAGTCACAGTCCGTTTCCTCTGAGTTTTTGGAAGCAATGCACCTGCAGTAACTGATCGCGAAAACCTCATACAGTCCAATTTTCACCTCAATAGTAGAAATGTTTGTGTTCCGTGAACTAGCTTCATCTTTATGCCATACAATTCCTAGTTGGGCCCTAGGAGGACAGGATACGAAAGCCACAAAATAAGCTACGGATGGTTGACTGATTTTATCAAAGCCCAACGGCAGTCTATTCATCATGGGTCGACCCTTGCACAATCAGTCTTACGTTCCTCTTACATAGGCGAGCCCATCGGCTGACTGATACGGCGGTTCGTTTGCTCCCCAGCATGGTCTACCACAGTGCGTCATCGATAACGGCCTTGTGAGATCGGTTACCACGACTGAGTTTGATCTACGGTTTGTTGAACGTGCACACAGCATATTGTGATAAGTCTAGCTCTTGAACTGGCGAACTGGAAATATCGACGCGGGCGACCCAAGGTGCTCAGGTACCACCGGTAGGTAAATTAGTCCAAAATGCAGTACAGTAAGTGAGAACGCTTGAGCGATGGAAATACGAACCAAATGATCGGCGGATACCAGGGGACGTTTTCCAATTTTTTTCCGGATTGAAAAAAACACTGGAATACACACTCTGTTGGATGTATTCAAACGGCTTGTCGATGATATCTTACGCAGTGTTGCAGTATAGTGATAGTTATACCTTGTAACTGCTAGTACATGAAGTAATGACCTTCGCTGGATCACAACGAGTAGGTCGGCCTTACGGGACGCGTTATCCGGTTCATGTTCTTTGAAGTGACAATTTTCGTGTGGAAGCGTCATGCCCAGTGAGGACAATGGACCGATTTTCCTGGTCAAGTAATATTTTTTGGCTAGACAATAGGAATACATGTTTAATCCATGAATCGGGGGGAGAAATCTGCACCGATTTGCGCATTATCGGTACTGTTTTTCTACAGATAACTGCCCAGCTATTTATTTTTTCTCTATTTCCATATGTTTGCTGACAAGCAATACAAGTCCTTAAAGTTGCACTCTCAACCTATCTTTCCTATTGCCGAATTAAGCGGGCAAATTTGGCACATACATATTGTTTTAAACTTCCACATAATCTCTTTGTTTGATATAGCATCAGATATCTGCGCTTCTGTAGCATTCAATCAATAACGGTCCAGTTTTGCTGGAGCAATAAACTGGGCCATCTCCGGGGTCCATCGTATAGTTCAGTACTTCGCTTTGCTAGCACGATTAAGTTTGCTTGCGGTGCTTCAAAACAATTTTGGTAACTTTAGCTTGACAGGGACTGTTGAAGTCAGTTCATATTCGGTTTGCTCAAAGTTCTATTGTGATGAGCTTGAACAGGTTAGAATGTTGATTGAAAATACGCCAGATTTAGGGTCGTTATCATTCCCAACAGCTTTTGTTATTAGGAGAGTAGGGATTGGTTTAGTGACTGGGTTCAAGCCCAACAAACATGTGCAGATATTCCGTTTGAGCTCTTCGTATGTTTTCAGAATCAACTGACTTCGTCTATATATCTTGCTCCTGTGATGTCTGTGATATTGCATTTCTGACGAAAAAAGAATTTCCCTGTAAACGAAGGCCTCTAAGGCATCTTTCCTTACAGAGGAGTTTTAGTGCATGGCGATGAAGGTCGAGAAACAGTGTTCACAATGTTACCATCTGTGCCCTCTTCTCTCTTATTTTCCGAACGAACATCGAAATGGACGTATATGGAGTTATTCGCAAATTAGGGTGCTGTTACTGGGAGAGTGAACTGGATCT
>SJOL01006143.1:82479-105991 GCA_004794785.1 Opisthorchis felineus
AGTTATATATATGTATATATATATATATATATATACCGTAATGCATGAGGTGTCTGATGGGGCTATCCTCATCTAACACAACTAGATACAACCTGTGTTGTCGTTTGTTGCGATTGCTGCCCAACCTTTGACTTGTTCCTTTCAGGATTTGACACATTCATCCAGGAACCGTATTCGAAGGTAGAGGGTTTTTTTCTTCGACAGCTTTTCGCCCACAGTGCTCCAGCAACCCTCTTAAACGGTCTTTTGGCTCGGATTTTGGGGAGCATCGTTGTCGACCTCGGCATTCTTGGCATGTGGGGCATGTAGCTTGTTAGTGCACACACAAACATGCGCACCTCGTTCGCGCCTATGGCACACAGCGTGGCAAGTCTATTTGCGGTTGCATCCATGTGACAGGAACACCGATTGTCATATAGCCCAACCGCGACCAGTATGGACAGTGACAACAATGGTGGCAGTGGAGGGTGGAGAGTCACATATATCCGACAGGGACAGTGCTTATGTGCATATTTTACTCGTATATTCCGGATGAACGGACTATGCGATTGGCACCAGGATTGTTGTGCCCCGTATACGGTCAATTAACACACGTGCATGCTGCTTGTGACGCTGATTGTCAAAGCTAACACGACCGGTCCCTTTCTTGTTAAGATGGATTAGATAGGGCAAGTGCGCTAATATGTGGGGGAAGCACCGTTTGGTTACTGGGCCGTTTTTTGTGCCTGAAGAGGCCTAGAGTGAGCCGGAAATGCTATGTGCTTTGTTCTTTTTACCCGGGCTAAGTGACATCGGATGATGTTGACAATAAAATCATGGTCTTCTAAATAGTTTGCTATAATCTGCAGCCCAATTAGAAGCAGGGAATACTGAAAACGAGTCACTCTGATGCAGTCAGGATGATTTCCAAAGCAGTGGCCTTATATGAAATTGCGTAAAATTTGCCTCCACACACAGAACCAGGGGGTCCTGTGTCTCTGGAGAGATTTTCATGATGGTACCTACTTCACTTGTCACCCGTTGTGTGGGGGATGAGATATGTAAGGTTAAGGTTTTAATGATGAAAGTCACACGGAACCAATGAAAACCCTACTCCAAGGATAGCCGATCGGCTCTTGTGAGTAGATGAAACGAGCAGCACATACTACATAACAGCAGCTCCTTGAATTAGCTTCCCAAATAGCCAGTCTGTTGGATGTTCTGACGGATGCTGCTTTATGGAGTGCGTGTCAATTAAAGTGACTCCAAAACATCGGCATTTCAGCTGCTTCAATGTGCGTAAGGTGTAGGAGAAAATTTGAATCATAGCTTGCTGAACGATAAAACACATTTATTCTTCCTGAATCTCTCGTTTGTGATGTTATTCGACTGGATGTGCTGTCAGTTAGTACGGTATTCGAGATATTGTAGTATATTTTCTTGAAGGAAACTACTCACACCGTTACTGGAATCTCTTCGACAGCTGGGATTCAGGTGGGTTTCCCGTGAAAAGTAAATTGCTATGCAAAGGTAAAACATTAGGTTGACGGAACCTAGGGGATTGTGCCTACCTGATGAGTCTCAAGAAAGGCTAAACCTGTTGTGGGATGTCTGCGAGTTTCTAGAGAGCATTTCAGTGGTGTTCCTTCAAACAAACATTTCCTCTTCAATTTTGAGATCTCTCGGAAGTTTATGTAAGACATCCCGGTAAAACGACAGGAATCGTAAAGTGTCCCAATAAAAATGCTAAGACCACCTCAGGATGTCCTGAGTCTGCGCCACTAATTGGGGCACCTTGGTCTGACATTCAGTAATCCTTGGATTTCTGCCGGGGCACTTCAAGCTCATTATCAAGTTATCTTAAGAAATTTACTAAGATGTCTTACAAAAAAGTCTTAAACTTTGAAAGGCGTAGTGGGAAGATGAGTCCGGCAGAACAAACTATGAATCCTTTTGAAGATCTTAATTCGCCGAGTCTTGCCTCTGGAAATAGAATCAAACTTAGCAGAAGTTGTACAAAGACTACTTACGTATCTTCTCTGTCGTTTCCGCATTAAACCTCAATCACTAACTTTCGCTCAACAGTTATTCTTGAGCGTTTTTCGAGGTAGCCGTTTCTGACTGTCGTAACTTGCTTTCTGTTCTTCAGCTGTGCTAGAGTTCCTTCTCGATTTTGCGAATGCCCGATTGGAATGTTACTTACCGAAAAAATGTCTCTCAAAACAGCCAACTGAGCCTTGAGGTTGGCTCTGCTCTGCACATTTGGTTGGAGAATATCACAAATGAAAGAAAATCATTTGACTATCACGGAAACACAGCCTCAGTTTGCAACTAACTACTGCCGAATTTGATGTTCATATAAAAATAATATTGACGGGAATTCAAAATAACGCCTACCGCATGAGTCCCAAACAGTATGGACATGTGGCGGTTGTTGACTACTTATCGTCAAATTTGTCAGTAGCGTGCCATACCAAGGCTAAACTAAGAGTGCTTCCGTTAAGACAGAGATAAAACATATTTTCGGAAGAGCCCGGTAAAATAATCGGCAGTTTACCAAGCCCTTCTGAAACGATAATTTCTCAGCCGGTTCCAAACTCTTTCCAAGAGGTAAGATATGTTGTCTTTTTGTTGATCTGACAGCTCACCTGAATCAGCTAAGCCTGAAGAATCAAGGGCACAACATGTAAGTTGGAACTTGTGTAATGTCGCAAAATTAACCCAGGTAATTCATATACAAGTCTAATAGTTTGTTTCCTTTGGTGCTGTCTAGAATTCCAGTGCAGTCAAGTCATTTCCTCCAAAAAACCACTATGCATCCGAAGGTGAAATTTTCAGCCTGCGAAGTGACGGTAGTGTCAGACGACCATACCTCGAACTTTAAGGCAATAATGATAATCGCTCAGCTGTAGCACTCTTTCAGTGCCTAGATATCATGCCAACGGAAGGAGTCACGAGGGCTGAGATACTGCCAGGATCCCCGAGTCTAGACAGGAGCGGTCGAGATGCAGAGGTTGGGTTCGAACCACGAACCTTCTGGTCCGTAAGCTGCGCCTTAACCACCGAGCTATCTCAAGACCGTATTAATGAAGTAACAATACATCAAGAATCCGCAGCCGCACGAGATATCCACGAGATATTCGACCACATAAAGGACAACACAGTTACGGTAAAATTTCGCACAAGCAGACAATCTGAATTAGGATCGCATCCTAGATGTAGAAATGACATCACACAAAGCGTCCCGAGAGCGTTATTCCAAACTACTTTACCGGAAAGAGGACTTATTTGACAGTAAGGTAGGGGAAGTCAACTAGCTTGTGCTCATGACGCTTGCCTGGACTCAGTGAGAACTTAAGGTCATTACATTTAAGAAAACTGAGAGGTAGACATCAAGCGACAACAGTACACCCTATACAGCGACGTACCGATGATGTCACCTCGACTTGTGATGAGGCCTTCGCAGTTAAACCGTCCAACTCAGCGAACTAACCAACAGCAACAAAATGACCACGTCATGCAATCGACCTTTATAACGACACTCCAGCCTTTCCTCACCTGCGGGATTTCCCAGACGTTTTTATTATTGTATCCCTCTTTACACGATATTTCAGCGACATCCGTCATCCACCACTCTAGTCTAGCTCGTTCTGTCACACACAGTTGATGCGTCTTATATTGACTATCAGACTAAAGCAACAGTTTTGTTGGCGTTGGTGATCTTGTTGCGTTTCACATGCCTTTAGTGTACCACCTATGCTGTGGTTTTAGAGGTGGTAAAACTGTACTGACGAAGTGAAGATGCACTGCCCGATCATTCACAGGTGAATAGGCTGACTGTCCTCACCATGTCTATTGGGACACTGTCTTTGATCCCGATTAGATCAATAGTACACTCTGAAGACGTGGATGGACATAATCAGATTTCAAACTGGTTCTCTGACATCGTTGTGTGTGTGTGTGGGGGGGGGACAGACATAAAAGTTATTGTCATCGTTACCTTATTGCTAATACAAAAAATGTTGTAGCTTCGTTATGGACATGGTTCAACTTTTCCGTTCGGTGCTCAAAATGCGATAGACCAGTCTAATGTTCGGAGTTGGTTATGTAGAAGTTCTTCCGTCGAACCATATTTTGTTCGTTTGATATTTTAGATTGTGGCCAACCTCCTGCAATATTTTTTTTCGTGATGATGTGGGAATCTAAAAACACCCGTGTGGGATAATGTGGGCTCAACGTCCAACATGAACTACAGCTCTGGGTTGCCAAAAGGGCTTAGTAATTACAACCGATCTTCTACGTAATGTACGAGTAAACCTCCTCACAGGGCTTTATTGTTTTCCTAATGCACTTAAAATTCAAACAACAAATCAATTAACGTATCAGGATTTCTTTGAAAGGTTCAGACCATTTCAAAAACCGTACAATGACAAAAGTTACTGATGGAATATTGTAAAATCTATAGTCAAGAATATGGTGATCGTGTACTGGAAATACCACCCTTTATGTGATAGGACCATTAGGTGTGGCTTTATTTATGCTAATGTTTACTCATAAGTTTGACACCTACCTTTTTTCAAAATTCATCTTCGTTATTACGTCAACATCGATTGACTGCCACATTGATAGGAATGCTGTGGGTAACGGTATGACGACGGTGAGCTGTACTCGACGACCTTTTGGAATAGACTACTCCACCAATGGTTGGTTCAAATGACCGGTACTCACTTCTGGGCACAATACCAGTCAGGCAGCTGTATGGCGGAATACAACACCGTCTGAATTCGGCCGAACACTCCAAGTCGACTGAACCACCAAGAACGGAAATGCATTCATTTCTTAGCTAACCACATGGATTGGAAAATCATCTCGTTCTAAATTTGAAGGGTTTTATAGTTCCTCTCTTAGGGGCTTTCTAAAATAAATCAACAAGAATAATTTGTTTGAGGATGTCAGCTTATAATATTCTAGGCTGCTTTGGTGCTTTCTTGGTGAGGTAAAACCGACTTGTGTGGAAGTGTGTAATTGCATTTTAACAAACTGGTTTATCTTACTCGAGTAACGGGTTCAACTTTCTGAATAGCTGATAAATGCGGTCCTCTAATGGGAAGAAAAGTAATTCTGACAGACCTAATGGACAATCAAGATAAGTGATTCCAGCTTATCAGGGCATCTGTGCGCGTGGCTTGAGGATTACACTGTCTGAGCCCGAAACAGAGAAAGGTAACTGGCATTCCGATTGAGCAAGCTAGAAGGCTGGTTAATACCGGCGCAAGTGTGTTGTTCTTTGTTTCAGTGTCATTCAAAATAATCCAGTCTGAAGGACGCGGTTATATGGATGACAGTGGCTTAATCAGTGCAAACCAAAGACTATGGTGGAA
This sequence comes from Opisthorchis felineus, assembly GCA_004794785.1. Classification (NCBI taxonomy): domain Eukaryota; kingdom Metazoa; phylum Platyhelminthes; class Trematoda; order Opisthorchiida; family Opisthorchiidae; genus Opisthorchis; species Opisthorchis felineus. Next base: position 87,840 of record SJOL01006143.1, read on the forward strand.
GGTGTGCCTGGGTGACGAATCTACAGAACTATCCGAATGATTGTCTTCAAACTAAATGTGGTTGTAAACTATCACCAATCTTCGCAGCTCAGGTTCAGCGATTTGGGCTCTGCAGTTGTGTGATTCCATACGAGTTCCACCAAAAACACCAACTTCCGCCAGCATGTGACTGAGTGAAATCCACCGCCAGCCATTCAGTTGCTAGCCCATCGCCGCGACACCTTAGCTTGTGGTGACCTTGCGCCTAAGCTGTAGGCGTGACATCACTTTTAGTTCCATTATTTCCGGTTGTTTTCGCATTGGCACATGACAACAAGCAAGACAGTAACTCATTATCACGGCCATTCTACTGGTTCACCTGAGTGCGTGGCACAGATCACTTGCTTTGGTTACTATGGTCAAAGCTGTGTAGGTGTCACATCTAAACCTTGGCGAGTGTGGGAGCACATCCGGTTGAGCGTATCGGCAGGAAATCTGGTTTGGCAGATCTCCAGTCGGTTCGCAATGAACTAGTCTGGTGTCAATGTTCTTGGGTGCTGTGGCTTTTTGCGCCCTGATATGGCCCAAGACAAGGACATGGCACTAGTGCCTACCCAGCACAAACGCTAAGAAAACTGTTTGTCTGTCCCTGTTTAACAAACTTGTTTACAATCCAGTTGGGTCAACTGAGAGACAGAAACGTATTGTGGAAGGAGATAGTGTTTGTCCGGGTGTGAACGGTCAAGCATAACCTCTGACATATTACGTGCATCAGAAAACGAAGTCAGCCGTAAATTCACCTGGTCGCTGATCACTTTGCCTAAAAGGTTTTGTCCGATTCTGACAGTGGTAAGGTCAGCAGTGTATGTCCATCGGATTATAGCTCATTTCAACGAGACTCATCAGTCACCATGGTGAAAGTTAGCTTTCTAGGCAGCTGTAACCTAGAAGCCAGTGATGTTAGACAGAATAAACTAAATTACTTTGACGCACTGATCCAAGCAAACTTGAGACAGCTTTTATTCTGGGAGTTGCTATGCCAGTTAACGGCTGCGTAACCGCTCTTCTTCAAAAGATCAATCATCGGTGACTATTTAGGCCGAGTTTAATTACTGTATGGACATCGTATTAGAATGACGAGCTGATATTTTCGCGGCTTTGTGTCCTCCTTTTCACGACTATATTAAGATTATGAAGCTTATTTCCACATGACTTCATCCTGGAAATGTCGTCTTCATTGATGGCGTATTGCAATATTGTCACTCTGCCAGAAGCGTTATCCAAAATCCTCCTCACTCGGTAATATTGATCATGCATTCTTGTTTTCAGGGCGACAAAGTCGCAATCTCTGTAGGCTCATCAGTACGCAAATTAAATTCCATTACGTAGCTACTTGTAGTTCGTAGAGATGACCAACTTATCTATTGCAATTGACTTACAGGGCCATTTAGTCGTACTGGACTAAGTGAACATGCCATCGCCTCCAAGAGCTTGGCTATATCACCCACGCCGTCCCATTTTCCGGCGGCCGAAACTGTAGCAACTGGAACCAACGTACCTTTGGTACATGGTTTATGGCTGATAAACGGGCTGACTGGCTGAGTGAACGCGAGAGAGAGACTCTGGAAACAGTGGCAAACGTAAGCTTTGTACTCTATTTGTCGATTTGATGAATTTTGGGGCAAATTTGCAGGGAAACTGAAGCGCTCACTCAGGATTTCATCTTACAAGACGTTTCACTTGTTTCTTCCCTGTTAAAAGCCATCAGTAACTATCAATTTTCTCCCATTAAGCTACACTCGGCTGATTAGAAGTGAGATAACCTCGTGCTCAGATGACATAAAGTGCAAGTCATTCTTCAAGTGTGATTGTTGGTTGACGTCTCGTGAATTCAGATGAAGGCTTGTGTGAGCATCAGGTTGTTTTCCTCTCTTACTTATATTGTGTTTTGAATCTCCGTGGTTGGTGACTTTAGTGATTTTGAACAAATGTGAAAACGCCTAACAGCAAATTCCAGCTCCTTCGCATGGGTTGACTCCGCTACGGATTTGAACGTTCAAAATCTCTTCACTACCTAAAAAATACTTCGCATTTGCTAGAAGTCATGTAACCCGTACCTCGCGAATCATATGATGGACTCAAACCCGCACCTGTTGTTGAAAGAGTTGTGTACTAATTTTGGGTGGATCATCGGTTTGGCACTAGTGGTCTTCAAATGTGGAAGTGTCTGTTCAAGTACGCCGACATCGAGTGGGCAATTCTCCTGTTAATTCCACAACAAATGTAGCAACACCATACGTTATCTTTCATTAACGGTGTGCAAGCCTGGGTCAGAAAGGCCAAACAACCACACATTCTTACTCCTCAAGTTGTACCTGTATCAATTTCGTTTGAATAGTTTTTCTCCTGAAAGATTCTTCTGGTTGATCCGCACCGTGCTGGACTGAATTTTTTGCCAATCAGTAACCTATATCCTCGGGAATAAGAAGAGCTGTTGGGCTGAATGCGTTTCAGTCGCGTTGGAGCTTCGTTTCATTTTGTTGCTGCTTTTGAAAAATCCACTTTGTTCATAGCCTTAGATGTATTGTCAGTTAATACTATAGATATTGACGAGTGTTTGTCACAAGGACATAGGTCGACCAGCACCTTGTGTGAACGTAGTCTGACAAAGAGATACGCCACTTAAATCCATCATTTATAGAAGAAGTGATAGCCTCTGTTAACCACTAAACTAGCTACTACTACTTAATCTCACGCACCAAAACATTTTTTGCTAGGCGTTGTCGTTTTGAATGATGCTGTATCAAGTAATAGCCAAGAAAATTGGGGATTTCCACATCCTTTAAGAGAATCTTTCGTTTTAGCCATTTCTATAGCATAGAGAGGAAATATCTAGTGACTCTTACTTCCACCAGATCCAAACGCATAGAAATATTAACATTTATGAGTTGAAGACCCTGTAACTGGAGTTGAATTGCTGAGGGGTTAATTGAATTACGGACTGGCGGCGGGTCAAACAGCTGCGAAGTGTGCGGGCACCCAGTTTTCTGGAGTTCACTTTGGTTGCTAAACTTTGTTAAGTGACAGCGGTTTTCTCATCATCTCACTGCATTGCTGATCGCTTACAGCTTGAGCCGATAAGGATGTTATGTGATAGAATAGTTGGATAAACTCTGGGACCGCCAAAACACAGGTGCCAAGACTGTGAAAGAAAAAAAGTGGTTTCGTTCATCATGCATCCCGCGCCACCGTTAAATTGATTTGAACCAAATGTATCTTCCAAAAGTTATCACCTGTTCCATTCAATTGTTAGACTGAGTTGGCGACCTGACCCATACAGCACAAGTGTGTTTGTTGGCCGTTTGGTCATCGGATCACTAATGTGAACCCCGAATCCATTTATTTGGCTATCGACCATTTAAGCCCTCAAAAGGAACCATTTTGGGAACTTCCAGCTTAATTGGACAATGATGGGAAGTCCGGGAACGAATACGGAATGTTAAAAGGTGATCCTTAGAAGAGAACAATAAGCTGACTTAAGTATAAGGCGCAACGTTTTTGATGCCAGTTAGGTGCAGTTATTTTAACAATGATTTCAGACTAACTTGTTCAGAGATTGTGAAGCGAAAGTACAATTGTAATGTATAACGTGGAATGCTAAGAATTTGTGCAAATTATCTACAGCTTTCCGATTACTCTGCTCCCGACGAAGATCACCCACTGTGAGTAGAACGTTGAGTTATAAAAAAATGCAATCATCATTGGGTTTTTCCACCACTAAACAACCTAAATAGGTAAAATAATTTGATTCGTGAAACACACTCACTTGCATAACAGTTTGGTCTTAATGGGAGACTCAGCTGAATTCCAGCTGAATCTCTCGTTTATGCTGTTCTTCAGCTGGATATGCTGCACGAAGGCTGCCTCTTGTTTAAGCTATCGCAGTATATTTTCTTGAAGGAAACCGCTTACAGGGCTTCTGAAAATTCTTCGACAACCCACAGCAGGTTTTGCCGTTCTTGGGGCTCATCAGATAGGCATAGGGATTCAGCTGAGTTTCCGGTTAAGACCAAATTTGTGTGCAAATGAGTGTATTTGTCGAATTTCGTACAATTTCGGTTCCAAGAGGAATTTACGGTTGACGGAAACCCAGGGAGTGCATCTACTTGGTAAGTCCCAAAAAAGACGAAACCACTAAAGGGCTGTCGAAGAGTTTTCAGCAGCTTTCTGAGTAGTTTCTTTCAATAAAATGGTTTAAATTTATCTCCGCTGAGTGATGATTTAATAAAAGTCAGCCTCCCCTTTCGTCATTTATCTTGATAAATGTTTATCGGGATTATACACCAGTATGTCAAAACCAGTCGGTGTCCGTCATGTGCCTAACCGTCTATATCCCTTACCACGTGTAAAACAGTCCATAATTTTCAGCTGGCCTTATAACTCCTGTCGCTTATGGATCGATGGATCGCCCACAGTCGGCAGACTAACCAGACCTGCTTTCTGATATGTAACATCGGCGCAACCGTTCGGTGAGCATTCGATTCGAAGGTTTAATGTTGCTCCTCTAAACCTCTGTTTAGCTAATCTGCTTACCTGATAGTTCTGTTGGTTTTTATCGACTGTATCTTAAGATTTTGACATGAACTACATGATAGGGGCAGTGGACAGTTCTGGGCTCAGTAGAACATGAAGAATGTTGTTTATTATAATAATTTTGCTAGCACGTACTCAAAACCTTGTCATTTTTTATATATTGACTACATTTACGTTATTTGTGGACTTCTTATACGAGACATACTTTGGTCATGAAATAAACTGGGGAGAGCGGGTTCACTCTGGCCCCAGTAAGCAGTGAAGCTCAGAAAATTAGTAATGGCTATTTTTTTGGGGGTGATTTTTTATATCCACAGGGTAAAAGGTCCGAATACCGATGTTTCGTAGCCAAAAGATAACGTGACTGTTCATCATACGCCCAGATAACCTCCTTCAGTGCGGCATAAGGCACTGTGTGGCGGAGCTTTCTGTAGTTCGAGCACATCCTTCGTAATGGTTACCCTGATTTTTCAACTACCAAATTGTCTTAATTTTAGTCGTCCTTATGGGTCCGGTTTGAGGATTCGGTCTTTAGTACAAACTGGTGAATATGTACAGGCCATCGTTTGCCTAAAGGGCGACTCGTATTTCTAACCGCAAATATAAGTCTCTCCGGGTTTAAAAAACAACTGCAAGTGCATTTAAACCGAAATTCTAATGCGAACCCAGAGGAACGGACCTTGGTATGTTTGTGAAAACTACTGAGGTGAACCACGGGTCTGTCGTTTTTAGTTTTGTCACTGTCCAGGAGATTTGGAAATTCAAGTTGTGATTCCATCTTGCAAGTGAATTCAGTCAGTACCGAGAAACCGAGATGCATTTTTCCAGCTGTTTTATCAACACCGGATCACATTAGATGAATTGTGTGCATGAACAGCTCTACCCAAAGTACTAGGTAACCACACTGCTAAAGAGGGCTCACACACTCGAACGGTACTGGGCTCAGATACTGACCGGAAGATCGCGGGTTCAAATCTCCCTAGGTATGCACCGTTGAGGAATCCCAACAAGGGTGAAACAATTGTTCAGTGTTTCTTGGCTTTTCAGTATGGATTGGTTTTACTCGCAGGAAGAACTTTTAATTGAGGTACCTGAGTGTATCCTCGAATAAATTTTAGCTAATGGATCGAACCAAAGCAGAGATATGCATTATGTTCGAAGCATCACGATGTGATTGTCGTATATAGGCAACGAATTGAGGTGAAGAGGTCACGTTACTGTAGAATATACCATGTGTTTGCCGGAGGACAAGGTAAATTGCTAAGCGGATCACTTAGAACGACCACACCAATTTTGACGTGAAGAATTTTGAAGGAGATTCACATCAGTCAGCAAAGTGTGCTTCCCGGTAAACTCACAGAAGGCCTTTTGTGCGTAAATAGGCTTGACTGAACCAAGTGTGGGACTTTAAACCAGCCAGAGATTTGCAAGTAGTTGGAGATATCAGACTCACTATCTGATCTGACGCATCTCCATCATGACCACACCTGTGCGATCTGTGCCATGCGACTTGTGGTGATGACAATGATGCTGACGACCAAGTAGCAGTGACCTTATGGTTTCCGCTCGAACCTGTCTTCATATAGTTCGTCGGAGAGAGAGGTACGCGCTACATGCGAACGGACACAGCATGTCACACCGGACCGGAAATGATCCGACCAGTCGACCAGTTCACATCCTTTTTACCGCTCGTCGTTTGGTCCAAGGTGTTCTCTGCTAGGCGCGTATTTACGTGTGTGTATGCACGTGTGTTCTAGTGGGTCATAGATTGATTCGCTCCGTCGTTATGCTCTAAAACGACTTGAAGCCTCTTCACATTTATGCGATTGTGCAGTGACGCTTTCCAAACAGCACTTGTATGTGCTTGTGTGCACTTATGTGGCCAGGTGGGTGCGGATGTACACGGGATAAGTAATGACAAGAGAAAAAAACAGTTCAAAAACCAAAATGCTACCAGTTCCTGATTCTTATCTCGCATGTTTGGTAAAATGTGCCTACCTGCCAGCCGGCCTACCGTCTGTCATTCTGAGAATTTGTTTTTACTGGATACCTTCGAACGTGAGTGAATTCCGATGAGGCTGCCAGTCATATTTACTTCCGTTCTAGGTTTTTCAGGATGGTGGTGAAGCGTAGTTGTTCAATGACCTCTCTCCGTAGGACTTTATGCTACTTTCGTTCTTCATGTTTCCTACGACAATGTCGGAGTTATCAGCTAGGTTAGCACTGAAGGGCCCGATGAGGGCTGATAATTGTGAACGAGAACCTTCTACATCGAACGTGAGCCAGGGTGTCTCCGTTTCTTTTCTCTAGGTATTCTAGGATAGATGATGCACAGCAGAAGGAAAGCAGGAGACAAGAGCCTTTAGAAAGGGTATGCGTTTCAGATATGCTTATGTAACATCCAGCGTACTTAGCTTGGATATAAAGTATCATTGTAAACTGATTCAAGATAAGGGCATTGTCTACTTCGAGATTATTAACCCGCCTTTCCGTCGCAGGAACGCTTGACTGAGACGAAATACAGTTTGAGTGTGCATGTTGTGAACGTATATGTGCATGTGAGTATCGAAGTTGGTGGAAAACAGTTTTCCGGACAAGTTTCTCGATGTCTTTCACCTAGTACCCAGACATTCGTTAGCGCAATTTTCGTCCGACCTCCGCACTACCATTCTTCTTGTAATCTCGTTGGAACAGTCATATGGACTGACAGGTAATTATGCTCAAAATGAGCAATAAATCAATAAATGGTTAATAATCAAGGTTTGTGATGCACTGCTAGTAGTGCTTTCGTTGATCATTTTATCTTTCCATATTGTGAACCACTATATAATACATAAGGTGTCCCAAATGGCATTTACAGATGCTTCAGTATAATGTCCGAAGTAGTGTCCACTCTAACGCAACCAAACTGAAGTGTTGCAGACTCCTCGGGGAATGTTCGTCTCATACTGAGACATGCTTACACTCCTGCTGGGGAATTTTTTGGTTCACACCTTATGGAAAACACCAGGATATCTTATTCTGATATGTCCTCTGGATCGCATGTCTTTCGCTGTTCACAGCATGTGCAACAGTTAAGCACCGTCTCTGTGATAGACAGCCCTCGCTGTTATTCCGAGCGACTACTACCACCCAAGCCTACTAGAGTATTGAGTGATTCGGCATCTAACACCTCTGCGTTGGATGGCCGGGATGTCCATTTGTTTCTGTTGCTATCTCATATCTGTCGTCTCTGCATTGTGACACATTTGATTGCGTTTTCCTGCACTTCACTAAACTTGATCATGTTAGCTTGAATTCTATTAAATTGAACTAAATCTCATATCCATTTTATGTATATATCTGCAAATAACCCTCCGAACACCTGGAAAATTCCGGAGTGTTAAATCTACAGCAGCGATTTCGGTGTCTTGTTCTGACAAACCAAGCTAAATAGTGACTACCATTATCTATCGGTGTGTGCGCATCTTGGGTGCCTTGGGTCTTATGAATGGCTCAGATCACCATACCGCCTTTCGCATACGTTGTGGGTCTCAAAAATCGACAGCCGCCAGTTGGGCATGTTGGTGGTATTAGAACTGCTACCTCCTGTTTGCCTTCCGGTCTTAGTCCCTCGGGTTTACACCATATACATTCAGTTTAATGCACTTGCGGATCAGCGCAAATCGCTTTCAGTGTTAACCATTGTATGCGAGGGCCCATTGGCCAATCCTAAAATGCAAACCAGCCAGCCTTCTAAGTGGCATAACTCAAAGTACCTGAATGACCAGTTACAAATAACAGCAAACTAAAGAGTTCAGGATGATCACAACAAACGTACTAAATGATACTTTGGAATTCTGTTGGTAGCACCGTGTGGGCTGGGAGCCGAGCCACGAAGCAACCTATTGAGAATCCCAAATACACACAAAAACCCATTAAGCTACAAAAGAAAGACCACCGGGTGAAGGAGAAGACATCTGGAAAGGAATACATAAGAAAAATCTGTCCAAAACCCGAGCAACATTTAGGGCCTCTTTACAACCGGAAAACCAAAGGGTAGTACACGACAGACAGGAAAACAGCCGCATCGCTTTCTTTTGCAACAAAGTGTCCGTCGTCTTGCTTATCTAATTCAACGCGTTGTTCCTGTCCACAATTCACGTCTTGAAAATTTTCGGCACATAGCAGTTCTCCCATAGTGGTTGGTCTACTCCAGTTACCTGTTGCATTCATTATCCAGATTCGAATAATTGTTAAAAGTTTCACTAGATTCCTCAGACTACAATCTCCGGACGGTGATCGTGATACTGAATCGAAAATTCAAGAGATAGCCCTGTGAGGAAAGACGAAAATCTAATGCAAACGACTGGAGTACGCATCTGTTTGGTTACCTGATCCCACCAACAAAGACATTGAGGATTGAGGACCAATTGCTTGACGTGACTGATTAACTTGCTAAACTGCTATGTTGTAAAGACGTTTCCCTTCTGTTTCCTACGACGTCTATTCACAAACCTGCTACATGCAATTTAATGATGTAAATAGCTATAAAATCTCGATATCCACTTTGCCTAACTAGATTGTTTGTGGGCCTCTGGACCAGGTAGTCGGTGCCGAACCTACCTAATAGATTCCTAACAGGACGAATCCCATAGTAAGCTCTATGCGGCTTTAATGGAATAATTCCATACCACTTATATCCCGAACCATTGAATATCTTCACAACAGAATGTCGGTATTGTTTCAGATATGGGGGCACTGTCGGGTCTTCAAGTAGGGCGAATACTCATGCGGCAGCCTCTTCTTTATTCCGACTTCTAAATAAATAAACAGACATATTCACATTAGATGAGTAATTATATTTCAGGCGACCAGATAGCCCAGCTCGTGCTATTAATGTGTTGAAACCTAAAGCCTATTAGGGAAGTTCTGTTGTCAGATAGAGTAGGACTTCACGAGATGGTTGGTAATCAGCAGTAGAAAAAAACTGAGTTCATTTTTAGTCAAACAAAGGGGCACAACCGTGTGCGCTGCATCTGAAAAGGAACATTTTGCGAGCTTTCGTGATTCGGCTGCAAGCTGTGATGTGTATCCATATCGACAGTCCTTCCACCCACTCATGTTAGCACATTTGTGACCCAATTACTTCAGTGGAAACTATGTTAGGGCTTCCAGTACCACAACAAGAAAAGTGAACAGTTAACTTCTTTCATAACGGCTCTTCTCGGATAAGTCACAAATTAGTTCATGGGTATCGAGGAGCGGAATTGTAAGCTCTCAGCAATGGTTTCTATTGGAAGACATTAGTGTAAATTCTTACCTATGGCAAGAATACGATAATTTTGGGGAGAGAACTGCCATCCTGCGGTTCCCATTTCACATTCCTGACTGCTTTTGGCTTTTCTTCTTGTAAATAAGTGGTTCTTGCGGTTACTGGGTATATGACGCCATACGAAAAAAGCTATATCGATTTATTTTTAGTGCCTTTTACGTAATGGACAATATTTAACAAAACCGAAGTATAATTTAAGAACCATAGGATATAACGCTAAGTTGAAATTGAATAAAATACATTAACGTGTAAAATGTAGCATGCTTTAAATAGCAATTACGGATCACGGGAATGCAGAGTAGGGATGCTGAAAAAATACAGCTGGAGGATTACGTCTATTCAACTGAACGGGTGAAAAGGTGATCTATCATAGGAGAAGTGAGACTGTAGCGAACACCTTTCATCAAAGGGACTTAAAATTGTCAATTACAAGCGATTGAGAGCAAATTTGAGTGATTTTCGTGTACCAATTAATCCGCCATGGGTACGGGTAATTAGAATCACTAATTAAACGCAGTGGAATGAGGTGGCACGTATTTCACAGCAGTTTGAAGTAAAGTGTCCAACATGGGAAAATTTAAGTCCGACATATTTTTCTCCTCATGTCTCCGAACCTTCAGCCTTCAATGAAGACCTCATACACCCTTTACAAGAATCCTCATCAGGCCTCGAATTAACTCATGAATTCCCTGTTGAAGAGGGTGCATCTGAAGAGCGCGAATCTTCTGTTTTTCTGTGTAGTAAAACCGATGTAATCATTTTCATCTTGATTGTTCAGTACCACATAGTAGATGCGTTATCATCCTCCCCATGTACATCACGTACTCCCTCTCTCGCTACGTATAAAAAGAGTACGGTATTTTACCGAGTTCTACAAAGGAGACAGCTTGCTGTGTGCTTGCAGACGCCTTATTTATGTATACGCTTTAACTTCACTGGCAATAAGTCTGTAAGCATCTGACCCGTAAAATCCACCTGAGAGGAAATTACCTTTCCAGAGGTGCATTGCTAGTCACAGATTCCGCGGATTATGCCTATCTGAAGAGCTATAAATAGCATGAAACTGCCAGTAAGTGGCTGATGGATTTTGTCCCATCTCACGCTGCGTAACTCCAACGAAGACGTTTTCTTGATATTTCCCTTGTGACCGAATCTGTCTAAATGATGCTTAAAGTCGTTGGCAGGCTATTTTAGGGTTAAAACTTAAAAAACGTGTTTTGAAGGATGGCTTTCACTTGTTGTGAACCTTTGTCCATCCCAGTGGTTTAAAAACGTAGCCCCTCAAAATAAGGTGACTGCTGTATGTACCTAATAAAACTGTGGCCTTTCAGGCATGGCACGGAGGGTGTGGAGATTTGAGGGTATATATTCGCCAAAACAATGTACGTGTCATGCAAAAAAAAGTTGGCGCAAAAAAGTAGGTTCTGCTTTTCTTCCCAAGATGGATCTTATGATTCTTACCGCACGGTAGATTTAGCGGGAATGTGATGACTTGTCTTACCATGTTCTCAGCATTCATCCTACTTTTTATTTGGTTAGCAAATTCACAAGTGCCTCTGAACACAACTGATGAAAATATCTCTACAGGGTGATTTCACTTAAAGCACGCTTTGTTACGTCTTTGTTACAGTCTGTCAGGTGAAAACCAACGTGAAATTTAAATGCTCCTATTGTGGACTCGTAAAACCACTTTCTTCAGATATGCACAAATACCTGACCGCTTATGCCACACACCCTGATTTATCTGGTTAGGTCTGCAAAAGCTGGCATTTCTGACCTTCCACTGATTAGCATATGGGTGCGACAACCACACACCGAACACTGCCCTGCCAAATCGTTTGATCTAGCAATATGGCTGTAATTTATATATGTATGAAATGTTCGGTTTTTGCACCCGCACATGTGTGCTAGCACATCTACGTCAGCGACAGAAGCATTGAACAACGAGAAGACATTTTCACAGAATCACAGTAAATGTGTAAGTAAAGACTGCCATGGTACTAAAGACACTGAAAAGAACACAACTGGCAGCCACCGCATGTTGTTGCATCGGCAACAGGAGTTAAAAGCATCTGCGACAGTTTCGAAATGCGGTTTGTCGTCTCAAAACCCGACCAGGGATTATACGACTACCCTTCTGCCTACCAAAAGTCAGTCGTAGTGATAACAGAGGTAATTTCTTTTAAATCATACATGCATAAGTCAAATGCAGTTAGGGTCAATCCCACCAGCGATGAATAGAAGAAATGCAAGTTCTAACCCATCGTCGAGTCATGTTGCCTCCCTCAGGATATCTTCTATTTATCGGTCGATTACAATGACACTATTTTCTGCTCTGATCGGCGTCTTATCCAAAGAAACCACGGACTGGTAACGCTAATCCAACCTAAACAGTGTCCGCTAATGCTCCATGCGAATGAATGCTTGGCATGTGATCTATCTTACTCTATGTTCACTCGTGGTCAGATTTTACCGGATATGGGATTTCGAAGAAAGCAACCTCAAGTATTAAAACCAACAAATCCAATGCGAACACCGCGAACAATGGGGTTTTCCCAAACGTTATGTCATCATCATCACTATCATCGTCGTTCAGCTGTAGTACCCTGCCATACTACCCGATGGAATCGTGAGAGCTGAGATACTGCCAGGTTGCCCAAGCATAGACAGGAGCCCTTGAAATGCTAAGTTTGGGTTGAAACCACGGACCTTCCGGTCAGTAAGTTCGTGTCTTAACCACTGAGACATCTCGAGCTCATATTATTGCGCAGACAATCTAGAGTTCTTCCCAAAACCTCCAACCTATTGTGAGGGAGTTCTCTGTGACCCCTCTACAAACACAGTTAGTTTACTGAACTCGAGCGAGCTCCGTGTACCGATCAATCTGCTACGGAAACGGATAGTGATAACTACAGACCAGCAGCAATAGAATGAGGTGTGCAACGATTCGCAAAACGCCCACTTTGGGATGACTTACATCCGATGTATTTGGAAATGTATTGAAGTATTGGTAGCTTGGGGACATCTACTGGTTCTTGATCAGGTGGATGTGGATTTTTTCGCCTAGCTTGCAAAAGTTTCGTCATCTATTGGGGAGACAAAATTAGCGTGTGCACCGATACCGAGGGAAGAATATAACGGTTCCGAAGCCGTCGGAAAACACCAAGACCTCTGACGTAGGTACATAGCTCTGATCGACTCGGTTAGAGGAACTGTCTCAGCTAATTGAAGGTTCGGTTATTAGCGTAGTCATTCCACAGAAAACGTAAGTTTTCTATAGCGGAAATCTTAGATTATTTACCTGCCTATGTGTAAAATTCCGGTTCGCGTTTCTCACAATACCGCTTTTAAGTACTAATTATGGAGTTGAAAAGAAACACAACAGACACTGTTGCCTAAGTGAGCATAGCAAGCACACACAATGTACAACTTCACAACCGGGACACCATAATACAGGCAACACATTGTAAGTTCATTACTTCCCAATGATCTTGGATTCAAGATCGATCGATGCCGGGGAGGTTCAGGTACATGTTTGTGGATTTTGAAAATTTACGTCCACCACCTGGATAGTTGAATGGCGCCAACTCAACTGGTCAGCCTGATTGAGTGCTACTTCAGCAAACAGTTTCATATGTAACCAATTTCGATCCCTCTAGAGATGATATTTACCGTGTTCTGTTTGAAAACCTAGGCATTTGGGGAATTTCCAGTGGTACGCAGCGCAAACACGCAAACTAACACAGCACCCCTAACTTCTTGTGCCGCCTTCGAACCGGTGTATGCTGGTGGGGCTGTAAACGTTTAGTAACAGACTAATTAACCCGTGCCCACTCGAACTTGACAAAGTATATGTTCATTTGGTACGTACGGTATGCGTGGCTGCCCGGCAGTGATATGTGGGAAGAGGCTGTGTGCATGACACTTTGTGCGCGCTTATTTGCACACCTGCAAACCTATTCTCCTACCCTGCACGCAACATCTTTGTTCCAGTTGTGGTGGCTTGTGAGCACAAGTCCACAAACCCAGCGAAGACAGTGGCAAGTTCCAGTCTTCAAATGTCGATTGTTCAATCAATCACTGAGAGATGGCAGTAACACTGGCGCCATTTGGACTGAAATATAATGTCGAACAAGTGCGCGGTTGCGAATCTCTACGCCACCCTCCAGTCCGGCAGCCCCGTCTTCCCTATACACTCAACAACCACACAACAACCATACGATATTTAACTGGGATCGTCATTCTTACTAGTGTGGGTCTCGCCGTGGTTCGTCACAGATGACCAACTAAACACCTTCACTGTCCTCCCCGTCATATGATGTTGTGGCTCTACTGTTGTTGTTGTTGTTGTTGTTCGGTCTGGTTGCTAGGTCGTCACCAAAACCACCCAAGGGTGGGCATACATACTTTCGCACATACGCGTATACACACAATCAAGCAAGCGCGAAAACACATGGACGCAGGCACACCGAGTCATTCATGTGATCTTCTCGTTTCGAATACCCGATTCACTTGGTCTCACTGTTTGTGTCATGTGCAGCGATGCTTGAGATACGCAAACTCACACTTGAATGCCCAGCGGCCCCAGTGATTAGGCCCGAATTCGGTGGAAGAGAAGGGTACTACTGCTGTGATGCGCTGGCTCACATTTCAGTACGAATTTCAGTACGAAATTAAGTCTACTTGAAAGAACATCCAGCAAAAGTGTACACAATATGCATTGAAATTTAGCGAATTACAAGTCCAAACTGTCACATTAAGAAAAGGATATATGTTCGAAAGTTTCTGCATAAGATCATACTGTACCTGGTCACGGTTTGTTCAGCACATTTTACCGAGCGCAAGCATTTGCAACATTTCATTGGCCAGGTAAGGTCTAAATACCTCTGAAAATATCACCTCAGACTTCATTTATCGTAATCAATGAATACATCCGTTTCTGTTTTACACTTCAAGGTATGTGGAACAGTATCCTTCATATTGCCTCTCTGGGTTCAAAAGAATTTTTTTCCATTTTTCAGCCACATCTAAGAGTAGTGGAGTCCATCATGATTTAACATGTGGTAGATTTTCCCTAAAACAACAGTCTTCCTTACACTTCGGCTTCAAAGGCTGTGTGAAAGCAGCATATATATATATATATATATATATATATATATATATATATATATAGAGAGAGAGAGAGAGAGAGAGAGACAATAGCCTCCGTGAAGTGCATACAGGTGCACACCCCTGTACACACAAGCTCACTTGCTAAGTAAACTCAGCAAGACATAAAAAAAGTTAGTCAACACGACAGCACGGTAGGACAAATTTGGCGTATAAGTGGCACTGTAACAGTAGTTATTCATCCTAAGACTGAAACCTCTCGATGCCGGACGAAATGAATCCTTCCTTCTGATTTTTGTTCTTCCAAACTATCCATATTATTTACTCCACTAAAAAGTTATCCTCCCGGGTAATGGGTATATCTACCACAGCTTTTTTTCTGAAAAACTTCATATTATTAATATCGCCATTCTATCACTGGCTACCGAGCAGTATCGTCAAGTTCATCAGCTTCGGATGCGCAATAATTATCTACCGTGAATTCTGGAATATTCTTTTCATGACAACCTATTCAAACAATTACTGGGAGCTAAGTTAGACCAGATCTCGTTTCACTGGGAGGGTCAACGAAGTATTTTGAAAAAATTAGCGGCCATGCAGGGTGGAAGCCGAAGACAGCTGAGTCAATGCACAAATTAGGTGATAATTCCTTCGGATTGTCGTCATTTCTAACAAAGCATCAGGGGCGGTCACAGTGCAAAGTAACCTTGCTGGCAAATTCACCGCCACACAGGTGTTTGTTTCCTTGTTTTATCCACTTATAGATTTCAAGTGTTCTGTTGTCTCTTTTTTCTCACGTCTCCCTTTAAAGCAGTTCGATGAGATCATGCTCCTTTAGTACGTTCCTTGGAAGGTAAAGACTATGCCTCAAGGGTTAAATGGGCATTCCCTTTGCGGCGGGAGCAAGTAATTTTAATATCTTTTATATACATCTGACTTACCGCTGAAACAATATTGATGAGAAATTTCTGAAAAGAATTTGGAGGTAGCCGGTCAGTAAATGATATGTGCTTTTGCACCGGCTTGTCGGATTCACTTTGTGCCGGTTTTACTAGGGGAATTCAGCGGGCCAGACCAGTGTTATAGGTAATGGAAGCCACCTAAGAACTTGTGGGAATCTCAGCGTCAGAGAAGCTGACCATCATGTTTCTCTCTAGGAGCTTGTTAAGTCATAGGCGATTCGACTATATGTTTGTCGGAATCACCACCTTAGGAGGCATCATTTCTCTAGTAATGAAACAATGGGGTCAAACCGGCCAGTTCGCTTTTCTGGAGTGTTTGCTTTTTAAGAGCTCCTCCATGGGAGACATAACTCGACAAGTTACCGGGCCAAGCAACAATGGGCTCATTTTTTCTATAGATGCTATGGCCGTCGAACTTCACCGGGTTTTGCAAGAAATACAGTTCCACAATTCTTGCCCAGAGGACACTGAGTTGAAGTGGCTGATATTAGTTTTCATTGTGGGTTGTCTGAACTTTACAGGATAAAGTCCCCATATTCCCCACTTACAAACCTTCACTTTATTTGCTGAACCACTTCCAATCGATTAAAATTGCCTTCAGTGTTATCCTAACTCCAGGTAAGGTGATCGGACAGGCAAGCATTTACATTCTGCCATCGATCTGCCCTGCCTCTTCAAATGCAAACAACATACTTGCGTCTGTGTTTACTGTAGAACGAAAATATAAGCAAACAGATTGTCTAAACACGTTTAGAACACTCTTAAACGCACATGACCAATCGATTGACGTCGTGATACCAGCGTGATTTCTCCATATTTACACAAGGACACATTGCGACATTTCGAGTGTTTGTATTTGACTGATGACTTCAATACAGTCATCACTTGCAAACGCTTGCACCCCAGAACCTTGTTGCATAGGGAAAGTCTGGACAACTGACAGCCATAGTGCTAATATAAAGTCGATTTCTGATTAACAACTGAATGGATGGCTGTCGACTGTGTGGGGGTAGGTGTATAAACTATGTAGACGATGCCAAGTACATGAACTTTGGTAGACCGCATTTGCTTTACTTGTTCAAGACCGTACTATAAAGGAAGGACTATAGAACATACACAGAGAGTGTCAAATGGAACACTTTGCTGAATACTGTAAACGAATGACTTTCTGGGTTTGGCTTAACTACGTTATTACTCTCACGAATTATTTATCAGCTAAGACACAGTATGAGATTCCTCCTAAAGATAAGCCATTTCGGCAGAAGAAGCCTTTCATTTGTTTCCTCTTGATGGTTTCTATCAAGGAAATCATTTTTTGGATGCGCTACTTGAGCAGGAGCTTGTAGACTGCTGCTAATTCAGGATAACTCTACTCCTGTTACATTAACCACTTCAAATGTCTCATCACGGGCGGGAGTGGGTGTTATGGCACCGGTCTTGTCCGGCTAGTCCGTGACCTCCTTGAAAACTGCTAGTTACGCATCCTCTGTTAAGATAGACCTTTTACCTGAATTATTGTAGCGGAGGGATTTGCACCAGAGATATTACAGCTGAATTCACTGTTTGAGGGGTAAAGGATGGAATCACCTTCAAAAAAATTCAGTGCTCGTAGTGGTGCCAATATCAGGCTTCTACTGAAAAGACGTATCCACAACGCATCTGCTCGACTGAGAATCCTCCACGGATGTAAAAGCTGGCCTCTTTGGATTGATAACATTCATGAAGTTTCGTCGTTTGTCCATTACTGTTTGTAAAGTTTCCTCCTTGTCAGGCAGAGCTACTTTGTTACAAGTTTTTCACAATATCATCAAACCGAAAGGTGGGACTGATTTACATCGACTCTGGTAACTAGTTCACGTGCTCAGAACGACTTCCACAGTGTCCATCCTTCTCAGTTCTCAATGGAAACTGGAAACTTGGGTGTGGCGGTCAACGAACAGTTTGGCGATGGAGTATAAAGGCGTTAGCAGTTATATTACATCCTGCCGGGGCGTTTAGGGTTCCCGGCAAGGTTCAAATGCCGAGGATTGTTTAAATCACACTTGCGCAAAGTTTTCGAAACAATAATTTTTACTGCATGCTGTTTGACTTACATGTCGGGTCATTCTTGAGTCTTTCTTCATGTAGTGTACAACTAGGTGCAGTGGCTTTTCTGCGTATATATATATATATATATATATATATATATATATATA
>SJOL01006143.1:106019-140304 GCA_004794785.1 Opisthorchis felineus
ATATATATATATATATATAAACCACTGACCAGTGACCTCATTTGGCTATAGATAGCTCAGTGGTTAAGGCGGGAACTTACTGGCCCGAAGGTCCTGGTTCGAACGCAACCCCGGCATCTCGACTGCTCCTGTCTAGGCTTGGGCAACCTGTCAGTATCTCAACCCTCTTGCTTCCTTCGGGTGGCATGGCAGGTATGCACCGAGATGGTGCTACAGCTGAACGATTATTTTTATTTATACCGTGACCTCATTCGTCATGACCTAGCGTGATGGACTAAGGTGTGACACTGCTGCCGTCAGCTAGATAGCTAATAGTGGATTTCAAGGTTGCGATATCTCTGCACGCATAAAAAGGCGGAACGCGGTGGCAAACTACGAACAGACGAACTGATAGATCTAATAATAGGCGAATGGGTGGGTCTGTAAAATGTGTTCTGTAACTCAAAGGCCATGTACCTACAAAGCCGAGTCAGGCTGAAGTGCCTTTCCTTCAACATTTTCACTATTATAAACAATACCAACGTTCACATCATGACTTCGCAACACACATCGATTAGATACAAAACACTTAGAAGCGTGTCCATTTGTCGGGTTCGCCGATGCCTCACAAGACTGCTGTTGGCCACACCCATTGGTGCACAACAACTCTGACGTAACAATCTAAACTAATGGAAAGCATTTAACAATGCATTAAAACCTATTTTTGTTCAGAACGCCTATTACTGACACGCCTTCAAGCAGACGGTAGGTTTTCTCTTGAACAGTAACACATTCATTAGGCTGACGTTGAGGCAGCCGTTCACATTGAACGGTTTATTCATCTCTTATTCGAATCTGAACCACACACTTGTTGTAGGGTTTCGTCAAACCTTCAAGCACGGAAAGCTTGCAACGTAGCTGAATACTGAAACAGACTACATCAGAAGAACTTAGAAAAATACCTCGGTGAGACGCATTTAACCAGGTCCATAAGAGTAGTGGCAAACTTTAAGATCATTCTACATAAGTGCACACCGAAATTCAAAATATGGATCCAGATTGTCAATGAGGTTCAACCACAAACTACTAGCTCCTCAAAGTCTGCAGAGTTTTGATGCAAAAGATTTTATTATCGTATGTTTTCGACGGGCATCATCACACCAGTAAATTAGACAAGTCGAAGCTGTGAACAGGAAGCACAGAAAAATAAGTGTCTGTCCAAAGCGTTTTCGTTTCTGTCATGACGAACTGTCCATCAACGACTGATGGAGAGAGAGGTGCTTAAAAATGATGGCAAATGGATGGGCACAGTTAACGAGAAACTGATGACACTCGTTTCTTTGCTCAAGAGACGCATCTGCAGATTGTATCCATTCTTCGACTTCAAAAACTTAGTGATAGGCAGCACGCATACAGAGACGACTGTCAAATGAAACACATGTGGCAGTCAACTGTCGACGAAGCACTAAACGGTTACACATGAATGGTATAAAGCAACCGATTGGCATAGAGACACCTGTAATGCAAGTTTTTGGTGCCCATGTCAATCTCAGGGGCTTAGATCAGTGGGCGAAAATAAATGTGTTAATTGATGCCTCCTATCCGGTCTGTGGGAGACGAATGAAATTAGTCGAGGTTAGCAATTTCGTCTGCCTGAAGAGGGACGAACCTTGACCTCGTTTTTACGATGCTCTTCTTCAAGTGAATGTGCTGCACCAGGTTGCCTCCTGTGTGTGAAGGCCTACATGGGGAGATCCAAGAAGGACGAAACCGGTTGTGGGCTGTCGAAGCGGTTTGAGCAACCTTATGAGTAGAGCGTAACGTCTATATATCTCGACTATTGTACCAACTGTAACATGAGACGGCCGGGTGCAGCAAATTCAGTTGAAGAACATCATGAACAAGAGATTCATCTGGGGCTGAGGTGAGTCACCCGTGAAAAGCAAATTGGTTTGCAAGTGAATGTATTTGTCGAACGACGGACCCAGTTCAGTGGAGCACACAATAAAGCCACAGAAGTCGGGCTGATGTGATCATGAGATGGTCCGTCCACGAATCAGAAAAAATCACGCACAGTTACCCTGTGCGGATTTGTATCGAAAAAGACCAAATGAGGTAGAACGAACTGTGTCTACAAGAGACATTGATGAAGCAAGTGAAGTAGCCGCTTCAGTTAGAGCAAGACTACTTACCCAAGCTATCCTCTTTGTTAGCCTGTCTGTCTCAGATATTACCTGGAATATTTATATCATATGAGTCTGAGTCAAAATACAAAACTTTGACGATGTTACGTGAAACTTGCTTATGTGCGGAGAGTAAGTCTCCCACGCACGCTTTAGCTTGTGTTAGGCTTCTTTAGCTAAACTTGTCATCCGGAATCAACCTCACTTCTTAATTGCGCGGTTATGGCTGATCGGGTTACCGATAGACAGACAATGCCTTTCCGATCGGTTACCTAGCCGATTTTCGGTGATGATGGAGTTGAGTGAACCGGAGGTGTCAGTACCCGAAGTAGTGTACAGTAATTCTTGAAGGAACAAGTGAATCTGAACTCTCTTAAGTGGTGTTCTAGCTTCAGGAGAGTTTTGCGCGAAATCGTGGCTGACGGGGATAATTACTACAGCCTTTTCATCGAAACGACCAATGTCCGAGAGACTACTGTACTAGCCATTTGACGCAAGTCAAGATTTGACTGTGCTTATTGGGTGACGATTTCAGCGAAGGTCTGCGGTTATCTTGCATGTCAGACAACATTTAAACTGTAGGTGTGCACAAACTTAAGTTCATGGTATACTTCAACCAATCTTTGCGACTGCGATTACCGAGTGTTTTCTCGTTATACCGCCTAAATGCACTTTTCCACATAAATTCATTTCATTAAGAGGCTGAAAAACAACGCTACAGAATGCTAAGTTGAGCCACGGGCACCATCTTCTGAATAACGATATAACTAAATTCGGTTGTATTGAAACTCCGCTCACCCTGCTGCTGAAATGAAGTGACGGTGTCACTCAGGTCGTCTGCACTAGGTAATCAACTGCAGTTACATGTAGTTGAACTCTCCGGTCCCACCAACTAACGGTTAGTTTGTCGCACCAAACGGGAGTGTCACGGGCGAAATTTGGAAACACTAACAACCTCCAGTGGCCTCTTTCAAGACAACTGTGATCTTAGAAACTACTGAGGTTATATGGAGATTCCTTTCATCTTGCAAATTAACAGGGTTCCCGTGGAAACCAGTGAGTAGACTTAACCACCTGAATTCATTTCCTCCACCTTAACGCTATGTCTAAGCATTTAACAGTTACTCCCCCTGTTTCCTCTAAAAATTCAAATATAAGTTATAAACTCTCAGACGACACTGAGCAACATGCAGCCTTCAAGGTAGTACAACTGATTTATCAGATGTTACAGCAACCGGCAACTACGGGAAAACATGCAAAACATCGTTTCATTCATGACAGTGTTCGATTAAGACCACGCATTTTCGTACGCACTCAGTCATAAGTTAGTGTGTGCTACCTATGAAGTGAGTCCACTACCCAGAGGTGACCAACTACACTTCTTCAATATGCTAGTCTCCACTGTAGGCTTTTGTATTGTGAACCTGATGTAGTTGTCTTCTTGGCATTTGGAAACACTGCTGAAAAGTTTATTCTTTGTCCTCGTTGCTATTCTCTTACATGCTATTTGCATATCCCTGTCATCGAGAGACCTGACCTTACCGCAGTTTCCGCACCTCCTTAATCCAGTGAGCTGCACTGGGGAGTGTATGTGCGACGCTCACAGAGCCTCCCATACCAACTTGGCCAATGGATAGGATTTGACTGACAATCTGTTGGTCCTCCAGGCTGGGGGTTGGAACATGGCTGGTGATTTGTTCCTTGAAAATGTAGGCCTCATTGGTAGTCATATTCCCACCACCGCTGCTTTGCGGTTAGGCTTTTGAGCAAATGGCATTTCTAGAGGATGCTAATCGTGCTCTTGTCCAGAGCTGGGCGCCTTGGCAGTATCCCTGCCAACATACAGCCATGAGTAGCACAGCCATTTCATAACCATACAATCTCAGAAATCGAGCTTTAGATGGCTGCAGTCAACAACACTACATTTTCGTTACCGAAACTCCAGTTAAACAAGTATGCTTTATCGCAGCTGTTTGAATCTGTGCTCAATAATGCAATCGTTGCATATATTGTAATGATTCCAGAATTGATTATATGGTTTCAAACAATCATAGCGACGTCCTCAACGCCTGTTTGACTACTTAAAAGCAAGGTGGAATATAGGTAGTGAGATTCAGTTCTATAACTTCCATGATTATTGATTCGGCACAGGGCACGGAATCATGTGAAAGATGTAATGAGTCAGGGTCGAAAAGAATTGACAGTCAGTATGATTCACTCGATTAGGGAGGCTTTTGCATTAGAGGGCACCGTCAAATCCCCAGCGGGATATCACTGTCGTCCGCGAGGTCTCCTGTGGCGCGCATCATGCGCGTCAGGTGCAATTTGCCATCCAAGTACAGGAGACCATTCACAGCTACGTTACTAGGCAATAAAGGAGGTCGATTTGAATTAGTACCGAGAATGTTCAGTCTAATCTTTGACAACACCTATGCTCGCTGAACAAAAAAATACCAGTGAATTTACACTCCTCATCGAAAAATGCACAGATTTTTGGCCATTCTACAAAAAATTGGGCTGTACCTTTGTGCGAGGATTATAGCGCATGTACTTTATTTCATTTGACTACTTTAGTAAAGGCCTTGTGCGACCGGGTGACATCGGGCAACTTGTACTCTTAAATTGGTGGCACTAAGATATACCGAATCATGTCCGTCAGGCTTCAAACGATTGCTCTCATCTAGGTTAATGGTCCCTCTCTCGCTGTGCCGCCAAACCGAACTTCTTCATTTGGTGTCATTTTTAAGCAGGGTAGCTTATAGATAAGCTGACAGGGAAAGTCCATCCTTCTGCTTGACCGAGTTTGAAAACCGTATTCATTGGTCTTTGAGTAGTAATACGAGCCGCACTCGTACATCTAACTACCTTGACTAGTTGCGTTGCTGAAGCGAATCGATGGGACATGAGTGCCTATCCCTTGCCTTTCCATGTTTTCTCTTGGAATCACTTGTTAGCTAGGATATGCGAAGACATCCAACCACATTTTTGACGTACACAGCCAGTACAAGCACTGATCACCGTCTGGTTTCTGCGACAGATTAAAAACTTTCACGGAAGACCGATTATGAGAGCAAGTGGCTTAACTTCGCTTCACACTGTAACGTATCCTAAACTTACAGACTGCGGTTATGTGACCCGAGTAAAAAGCGCACAATAACCTGGGTTGCAGTGATCGATTGAAGCATATGATGGACGCAGCTTAGTTAGTTTCATGGCCCCTCCAGTTCCCAGCGAAGTGGCCCAATGGAACAAGAGATCAAAGCGGATTAGCCTAGGACCATGTCACTTACTTTTCTGTGCATATTTTTTGCAAATGGTATAAATTCTCGGCAACAGGAAATCTTTGGAATATTCGAATTTTTCAACCTTCCGCTTACGAGAAAATGACTGCAAGTAGTTTCAGCAGAGAATAATTTGGAGATGACATTGTGTCCAAATTAAATACCACAATGTAACCCACAAGAATAACAGTTTGGACGGTAAGAAGCACGACGGCGACTGCTGACGGGACCGGCCAAAAAGGGTTGCTTCATATTTTTAGGGTGAAGTTTTAAATGCAAGAGAATTGAGGGATTAGTTGACGTCTTAGGACTTAATTTGTCATAGATGCCGCTACAGGTAACCTGGAGTTTTATTGTGCAGGCTTCTTAACGCTGATTGGACAGAGCCGAAGCGAAACTTAAGAAGGGATGGCGACTTTACATGTGCATACCCTCGAGGGGTTCCACTGTATTGCTCAAGCACAATTTCCTGCTTCCACTTTACTTCACTGCGATTGGTTGCTGCTGGAAGATGTCATCATGGGTTACGGTGGCCCGGGAACGGTTGCACAAGTGGAGAATCAGCCTCGGCCCTATTGGGGAACGCCGTAAACCAATCGGTACTGATCTGCCGTCTTAGCTGACTGGTCAGACAGAGCCAGCATGCACGAGAAGGGAATGGTACTAGCGTTTGTTGGTTAATTAAATCACGGCAGTTGTTAAAAGGCTACTACTCAACAAGATTAGCTATCCGGTTATCTAATCCAGTTTTAGAACTTCAGGTTAGCTGGACTGATTATCACATGTGTAACGGACACATGCTAAGCAGCCCAAGAAGAGCGAGAAAAGCCGTGGGCTGTCAGATAATCTTTAGCAATCTTATGAGTAGTATTCCTTCTCATAAATATACTACGATATCTGGAATATCTTCTCGGCTGAAAAATGATGAGACTTTCGTGCAGAAAATTCAGTTGTGGAACATCACAAACGAGAGATTCAGCCGGATTCAGTCGAGTTTCCTGTTCAGACCAAAACAATTTGCAAATGAACTTATTTCGCCACCGGTTTATCGAAAAGTTACCAGCTCGACCATCGAGAAGATTTAGCGGTATATGGACGGGAAGTATCATGATTAAAAAAGGCCAGAAGTCGAGTCAGCCTAGACACTCGGCAAGATTTAACTACCGGGTCCTACGATCGGCAACTACTCCCATCTATAATGCGGCTGGCCAAAAACGTAAGGCAACGAATTATTATGATCACTTGCTAGGGCGTCTTAAATTGTGGGGACGCTCCAGTGGCGCTACCTCTGTACGATCCGATCACTTTGGAGCTACCCAAGTAGCAGGCTTGAAATTAGGCTGGAAATCAGTTATGTAACGGACTTGCATGGGCAAACCCTCAGCGCCTACCTGATAAGCCGTATAAAAGTGGAATTTACTGTATGGATGGGCAGTTCTGGAATCACCCAGGTCTTCCATAATTTTTTCTCGGTTGAACACATAGTTGGATTGGTTTTCATGATGATATGCTCTGTATTGGAAAATATGAAATCTGGGTTGTTTAGAATGATAATTCATTTACCCTGCACTGCCACTGATTGTATTATGGCTTGAACAGTTGCGAAAGTTGCTTAAAGTTGAGGCAGATTATTCAGCACCACTCTGTGTGGCATCAGTCGGTCTCTACAGCTGCTATCACTCTTCGGATGTGGTCATAACTGACAGCTGCAGGAAAGGAGCATTGAGACAAGTGGAACTGGTAGATTTTGGATGCTTTTCGAAAGCAATTGACTCAAGCTTAGTAGTAAAGTGTCACTTGCTGCACTACGGGAGGTGACTGAGGTGTGCCCTATCAGAAAGAAGTGAATGACATTCGACGATTGAACCGCAGGTGGTCCAAGGGGACAGGTCACGATAATAACGTACACGCTGCAAGGATGGGGGCGTACAACATAATTCGTGGGGAGAGAACCACGTCAAGCAGGGTGCGTGTATCGCAAAACACGATTCCAGCTGCTTCAAACATGCCCACGCGCCCAACCCCGACTATTTGTTTACTACGACTGTTTGTTTTGATTTTTCTTTCAATAGGTGCTTTGGGGAGCACTTCCGTCATGTGGTGTGAAAGTGACCTCCGATCAGTCAGCTGGAAAATCTGTTCTTTCTGCGACCACTTGTCTCCGTCTTACTTCCGTCTTACTTCCGTGTTTAACCAAGAAGCCAAACGAGTTCACGTTGTCCAGTGACACTCATTTGATGTTTATTTGTTTCCCTAAATAAGAGGAGCTCCAGGAGTCATCGCTCCTAGTACAATGGGGTAGATATAGAACAACACAAATCCTAAAGTTACTTGAGCAGGGATGAAGTACAACGGTTAACCACAGAAGCATCGAATTCCAGACAATTCTCACGAGTAAGTCTAGAAAGAGGGGACGACCAGTTAAAGAGACGATTTCTGCATGAGATTTCGTTTTTTCTTATTTTGTGATGGCTGCTGGAAGAAAACACCTCCAAACAAATAAAAATCAGGAATATGAGTTCATTTTTAGTTACTCCAAAATGAGGAGGTTGCTACTGGGAGAAGTGTAAATCTGGCGCATTCTAGGGAAGTCGAGTCTCTTCGAAGAGATCACACTAGGTCGTAACTATTGAGAAACACTTCTGTGAACTTTCCAAAAAAAACCACTTCCCAATAGGGTACTCTATCTATGATCGCTGCACTGTTTGTGACACTTGGTTTTAAGCATAGATGAATTATCCTCAGTAACCCTGTCTTCGTTTACTAATGAAGTTGAACACTGTCTTGAGTTGCCAGATAGCTGAACACCTACTAGAGAATTGGACTCTGTACTTAAAATCTGCTGTGCTTCTGATGACTCTGGGAGTCAGGATTAGCCGGAAAATGTAAGACAGGATGGTTGGAGTAGTTTGACAGTTATAATCCATGTAAAGCTATCTACAAAAGTTGACGGAGGTAGGTTGTCTGGCTTTTACTCTGCTGAATAACTAAGTTCCAGGGACTCATTTTAAACTTCTGATGACATCCTGGGGACTCCACGGTGGACGTCCGACAACTGGCTTGTCAGAACACTGGCTTGTTAGTGTCCATCCTTATACAAGCCCACGACTGTGCACAAAATTATGAGGACCAAAGTGCAAGTTAGATCTCAACTGATTGCAACTATCAGCACTTGTCAACAAATATCACTCAGAGGAAACCGTCCGAGTGGACTTAGTTTGGGGGCCTCTAGTGGATGTCATTTTGGCCTATCGTACGAGCAAATACCTATGCATATGCGTTAACCTCTGAGACATGGGCGCAATACGGCTCAGCTTGTCCTGAGTCCCCAATCGCTAATATCGGTCTCAAATGTGATCGCTGTTTTTCAGATAGGATGGATTCAGTGCTACTCATCGGATCCATTAAAACTACGAACGGTCCGCTAACTGTTTCGCTTTTCTCGGGACACATCAGGCAAACCTAGTCCACGAATCTCCATCCCCTTAATTCCTGCTTTGGCATTTGCGTGTATTTAACGCAACAGAGGATTTTGCGCTACAATGCCACTTAAAAGTCCCAGAAAATTTGTCAAAGCTTGTGTACTTTCTGTTACGTCAGTCCCAGTGGTGTGTTCAAAAAACATTTTTTGTGTGGGCTTTCTTTCACTGTATTATAAAATGGTTAAGAAACCCTACTAAAATATCGTTCGGTCCCACCAGCCTGTAGCATTCGCAAGCCTTAGTAGCTTGAGTAAATCTTAATGCAGGACTCATCACGGAGGGTTCGTAAACGTGTATGTGTGTGATTATTTAATCTTATCGTACTGGACAAGGCTATAAGGTAGTTGAACATCTTCATTTAAAAAAAACTTGGTTTGCACACGTGCCTTATCTGTTTCAGGATAACTGGATCACGAGTCTTCAATAAAGTATTTCCAAAGGTAGATGTGATCGGGTTTCAAAGTGGAGAACCGTTTTTCACCCTCTGCGTGTCACTGAGAAAGTGCGTTGTAAGATCCGTATAGAGTAAGATGAATTTTTATACCAAGCTGTAGTTGAACAATGGAAAATAATTCGGAATAAAGTTGGAGCAACTGTGAACAAAAAAACTGCTACCAGCGATGGTTTCACGTGGTGATTAGAATTTTGCCTACTTGTTCAACCAAACAGGCCACTTAGAGAGGTGTACAAAACAGACGAGTGACAGAGGGCTAGTGTATTCCTCTGTGGCAGTAGGGGACATTCCAGTCCCAAAAACCGTATCGGTTCATCACTGCTATGTTATGAGTCCACTAGAGGCGTATGGGGGACATGCAGCATCAACATAATAATGAATTTTAAGTAGGGTTGTCACCCACACATTCCCAGTCCCCCGAACCAGGACCGTTTCCTTTAAAAGAAACAACTTTGTCTCGTTCCTGTGAACTCCACTAAATGGCTGGATAAAGTACAGAATCTCCAATAGGAGTCAATAGATTTAGACAATTTTCGCGGCTGCTATCCACTATGGAATTTTAGCACAAATGTTTACTGATGATTAGTACGGATACCCTCAAAGCAGCGAACCAACGTCAGTGGCAGTTGGAACTAGTCTAGCTATGGTGGAGCGATATTTTTGCATGCGCTATTTAGTTTCTTCAGTTACCGGATCAAAGGAGCGAACCATAAGACGTATCGTAGGGTGCATTCTCCACGGAGACTGATTCAGTTGTTCTATCCTGCAATTTTGTGAACACCAGTTTCTAGCTTCCAGGAGATCGGAGCTAATTTGCCTTGTGATTCGCTAGAAAGGGTTTTACGTTAAGAAAGCTTGTGTGCACACTAACAGATGATTGGTTTATGCATGAAAAATATAACAGTTGTCTGAAATGGCCTGAGAAAATGGTGATAGATCGATGGACTAATATTTTCTGGAGAGGCACGGAGGGATATGGGAAGAGTGCAAATGTGCGATGAATAGATCCTTCATCTGCAAACAAATCTGCGGGACCTGTTTCAGAAATGATTAACGGGAACTCCCCAAGGTTTCCATACCACAGATAATGCAGTTGAATCTGCGAAATATCCTCCTTAGGCCGCTGCTGTATTCGCTACCACCGGATATAACGTCAAAAATCGCTGTTTATAATGAGTAGCGTCAAAAAGTAGATGTGATTACTCTGTGCATGCGTCTTGACGCCCAGAAGTGTGTCGGGGAATAAAGGTTATTCCGAAACCTATGAAACCCTCATAAACTCACTATTTCTTTGTGTGTGTGGCACTGGTACTGCTATCAGTCGGTCCATGCATCTACTAGGTGAAAGTGGCCGAAGATTCAAGTGTCTGATAAAATTCTGGTGCGCTAGCCAAGAAAAAAAAACAGCAGAAGTTTACAAGGTTTGTTTGAACTATGTCCGTAACAGGACGTTCAAGGCTGGGGTTCTATGCAATCTGTTCCAGAGTGTCAACAAAATGTAAGCCCTTAGAAAGTAGCGTTAAACAACAAGCAAGTGTGTGGATGTAGGTGGGATGGTACGTTCTACTTAACCTTAAAGGCAGCAAATATTTTCTGAAACCTGTTCTGTTTCACTACCCGTTTGGCCAACCCACAAACTATGCATATTTTCATTTGCACTCATTTGAGTGATGTGCGCGCGTGCATCTGTCAGCCACTAAAACGATTTGTTTAAATTTCCCATTATTGAGAGAAAATGTCGAAAACAATTAAATGATTAAATGATTATGTCCACACGTCAGCCCAACAAGCTCGAAAAAACACGATAATCACTTTCGATTTTGGAAAAGAGAATAAAACTGTATCTCTTCAAACAAAACAATGCCCTTGATAATCACTTGTCTGAATGACTGGTAGGAGTATTATATGTTGAGGAGTGACCTATGAGAAAACTCACCCAGGCGGCTTTTCAAGATTTTACTCACTAGTCAAATTAGTAGTTGGGCGCTACCTTTAGCAATGCACGATAGCCGATCATAGGCTGTCCCTGGAGAGCCTCCTAACCAGTTGGTCTCGGAGAATCAAGTTCAGTGGATCCTCCTTATTTTCAGCTAAGGTGTGTGATATTGCGATTAATTTTTCTCTTTCAGTCGATCGCGCCTGTACGGTCATCTCTTTCGGGATGCAGATCATCGTGGAGGTGTGAACAACGTCGTTCGCCATATGAATAACGTACGAACGCATTACTGGTGCGAGGCACGGGATGCTTGTCCTAGCAACTGTGGTCGTACTCAGCCATGCAGTCAGATAATCGGTGCGATGATGGCTGCTTACTCCACTTGAGTGCACGCTTTATGGGTGACGTGTGAGTGAACCACTTTTCACCACCAAAAACAAAGCTACGGTGTCGTACCCGGGTGATGTACGCGGTTAATTGGTGGCCTGAGAGCGAAGCGCGCTCGTTCGAAGACATGTTACAAGCACTGGGTGACTATCGAATTTTTCACCCACTGGAGTGACATCAATGCCATAGTCAGCTCATACATCCAAAAAAACGGTGCAAAGACACCTAAATGCTCCATTTTGAGTTCATATAACTCGGACATTAGTCATTCAGGGAGCGTACTTTCCGCCACTTAAGGCCAAGTAACACGGTAACACTCGTCTCATTCACCGACGTAAGTGTTGTCCTCTTAACCAGACACCCTCCGAATAACCGAGTTCAGGAACCAAATGCAAAGACCGATTTTAACCCATTCAATAAAACGATAATATTATGTATTCACTCAACGGCCACACTGAGAGAAAAACGAGTATTGGATTCTCGATTCTAGTCAAACTGAGCACACTTTTTTGTCCATTAATGTCAACGGAATCCATAGATAGTGACGACAAGTGACTGATTTGTCTGGTAAATTCCGTTGCCGGCCCGTAGCCATAAACACTATCCAACAGCAGCAGAGCGCTTAAGCTTTACTCTGCTAGTTCCTTGTGGTTCTACTTGTAAGGCCGTAGGTGAGATCTCACCACGAAATCAACCTTCGAAATTACCCAAAAGACAGGAGCAGATTTTCCCTACAAGGGGGCGGGGAGGGGGTTTGATAGTTAGGCTTATTAGAACCTGTCCTACAGTATACATTACCAGGTTAGCTGGAATCATTTCTTCAAAGGAGTTGGTACATGTTGGGCACATGTTTGCTGGGGGACTGCTTGCAATACTTCTGGAAAAGCAAACTCTAGAAAGTCTTAATAAAATTGGGAACTCATTCCATTCATTCTTGCATTTCGTCATCCAAGGTCAGTTTAATCTGCACGTCAGTACAGAACAGAAAAGTGTGAGAACGTATAAAGTGAGGACGGCACTAAATTAGTCTTCTATAGATTGACGAACTACTCCTTTAAATACCGTTTCTATTCACGCATGGGGAAGTCGTGCATCCGAATCAAAACCAACTTAGTTTTGGATACTGGTTTGTGAGTAGGGTTTGACTGAAGCATTACGCAAGAGAGGGTGCTGAATGATTGAGTCAAGTGGGCAATATTAGTGATCGGTCATCTGTTTGGTGAGCTCAGATGCGTGGAACTCGACATCTGTTTCTGGTTCTTTCTAGGAAACGCAAATTACTTGAGTTTCTTGTTCTAGGTATTTGGTTCATCAATATATTCACTCTTTCCCCACCACTCTCCGGTGAACTCGCACAATGGAAACATACATGTTTGAATGGGAGGCGACAAGCTCATTTTGGATCTAATCGAACAACGAACTAATGCAGAAAATAGAGTGAAATACTGATTCGCGCGCTTATGCGTTCAGTCTGGTGATATCTACACCCTTCTTTTCAACAGTCTTCTAAACTCAGAATTTGGTAGCACTACAAGTGTGTACAATTGTCGGCTAGTCTCTCGAATGCACACCAACAAGCATACACACACACACACACACATCCAGGCCTCCAGTGAAGTGCCAGACCATTTGTGAAACCATTTGTTTTTCAACATCACCACAACTTTGTGATTAGAATTCTTTTTCCATCCAGCTGCGTGATCTCGAGTGAACGGGCAAAAAAACAGCACTCCAACTTAGCATAAAACGACGGAGAATGTCATCATCGGTGACGAGAACTTTGTCCTCTTCACACGTACCGTTTCAGTCGCACACGGGATTCGTTAGGTGCGCCCACCATTTGGTTCCACCTGTCCGCAAAACGAAGAGGGTGGAACCATTGATGTACGTCTGTATGCATACCGGTGGCTACTGGTGATAGGTAGATGTGTACAAAGACAATATAACGGGCTGCGATTTTCAACTGTTGGGTGATTTGGCACGTACGTGGCGAACATGTTGACCCAACTTTGAAGATTGCGGTACGATAGCGGCAGGGGTAACTAGACCAGACACCCGCTCGCTCGAAAGAGAATTATACAAAACAGCCTTTCGGAGAACAGCAATCAAAGACGGCTCCAAAAACTGACGGTACTAACGGAGCACTTTTCGCGCAGTCAGTACAGCGAGTATTCGAGGTATTCGATGTCGTCACTCCTCGATGCAAATCTAGTGGTGTGTAATTATTATTCCTTCTGGTCTTTATACATAACTTCACTAAACCCATAAATTTCTAAGCAAATGTGTTACATATCTCAAATATTTTGGAGCTCTTCTGTCGTTCTGAATGGGAATTTTGATGAGATCAAATCCGAACACACGTTTCTGGAGAACAGTAGCTCACACCAGTACACCAAAAAACCTCGTCATACATTGCATGCTCTGAAGAATCCCATTAATTAATTTAAAGACCAATGAAACACACCAAAACCCCTAAGTGTGGAGGGGGGCTTTTCGTATTCAAGGATATTTTTTAATTTTCCATTGGCTTATTGTTGAGGCTCCCATAGGGGTAGGGGATACCTTGAACCGGGCAAGAAACAGAGGTCGGGAAACTCACTAACTCGTAGGTGAACTAGTTCACATGTAAACCATGCGGTTACATTGTTGTTTTGATATCAAATGAACCACCCCGTGATCACTAATCGCGCATTAAACAAACAACTTTGTATCATGCCGATGTTTCCGGGCTTGTTCTGGGCTTGTTCTATTGATGAAAAACTGAATCTAAATACATCTGTGTATGCGTGGTCACTTACAAGTTAGGTACAACTTGCTTGGCTTACACGGTATGGGTTTGCTTAAATCTAGGATAGTCGGCATTCTGGGGGCTGAATTCATTGCACCGCACTCATAACCTCATCTGAGGCTGATTTTCTTCTGTTGGAGGATTCAAGACAAAGCCTGCTTTAGAAAAGGATTGAGACTCTGTTAAGTTTTCTTCTTTTTCAGTGTTACTCAATTTTGTTCAAGTCCGCTCGGTCATTAGCGTTTCGCCAAAACTCTGTAGTCAAGTTCCCCGTTCGAATCGTGAGCACATACACGGATCTTGGTAAAGAAAGCTGTAGCAGAATTGTCAGTCGGTTGAGGCGAGTACCGATTAAATAGGACCCCTTCTGGTTGGCTAATAACTAATGAATTGAGCTTCGAGAGATCAAAAAGTGAAGTCTTTCTTGAAGATGGTCTGTGCACAGAGGGGCAACTGTAGTTTAGTAAACGATAAATGATGCTCCCGTAAACTCCACCTTTCGAGGACAGGAATATCATGCTGATTGGTTTAACAGTGGTTGACATCAACTGGCAGTAAGGTCAAAGGCTCATTAGGTGCGGCAAATCTAGATAATTTCAGCGGGTGTAGTACCTTGCGTGAAGTAGAATGAATCTACGAGAATAAAAATGAACACTGTGTTCAGTTTTCGCGACAACATGCCGTTGTCTGCCCCAGAGGGAATGATTTCAGTGAGCCGAGAAATTTTCCACACAGAATAACCCCAAATAGGCAGACAACACCTCGGGGCGTGACGAAAATTGCCCCACCAAGAGCGCTTACCTCTTTCAATCTGAAATTCACTTCAGTATTATCAAAGGCAGTACCATCTTTTGACAGCAATTAAGCCGAAGTTTATCGCGTCCCATATAAAGCTGTTTGAGCAGAACTTCAGGAAACTAACACCGCTTTGAGGGGAAGTACTACAACATGGAGGCATGGTTAACTGATCCACGCATATCAGCCTGAGTATCTGAATTGACTGGACAAATCATCGCATGGCGACACAAGCCCGCTCAGTTTGACAAGCGAAAATCACATGGGGTCACCCAACTTTCAGTGTGGTATTTAATTTACTGAGCTTCCTAAGTGTGACACTGTCATTTGACCTCATGGAATACAAAATGATTTCACTCCTCGGCTTCTATAAGGGCGTTTACCTGTCCAGACAACACTTGGCTTGGTGTATTAGCCAAGTGGGAACATTACTTCAACTGTCGATGAGTGCCCACTTCACCCGGGGCCTATGATATGTTCGCTCAAAACTTGCGCCCTTGTGACTTTGCTCCATTTAGTGAAAAGTACATTCCTCGCCATCTGTCGGTCAGGTATCCGTGCATGGGATGGCCGGCTGAGCTATGAACGGCTGCATTGCTTCAATTGGTTTCATGTGCGCTCCTTGTTCAGCCCCGGTAGTTCAGTCAATAACGTTGAACACACTGTTCTCCACTGCTGCTCTGACCCCAGATAAGCCGAGCGAATTTGGTCGCATTCGAAAGTGGGTTGTATTGTGGAAGGAAGAATAGTCCCATGTTGTGGTGTCTGTAAAAGTCCTAGTCATGAGGACCAATACAAGGAGATATGTTAGATTGGGGGGCGGTATTGCATTGCCTGCACACTAAATGATTTGAGGGGAAGACAAAATTGGAACTCGAATAGATCCCCTGTTTGCGGCGTTCCCTGTCTAAACTTGCATTGCAAAAATTAGCCCCGGATTCACTTGAACCAATAATAAATATTTCGAAATGTTTTCTCCCCCATGATCAAAACAAAACACACGTGATCAGTAATAGCTGATCAAACAGCCGATGTACGGAACTGACTTCCCTGGAACTGCTCGAGAAATGAGCAGTTATCAGTTATTGTTAAATACATCTCATTGTTTGTTTTGAAAAGATGACCCCCACTTTGGAAGTTGCTCCCAAACAGCCAAGCTCAATGAAACAACCGGTAACGAAGGGAATTATTTATTACGGAGAACTAATATATTACAGCATGGTTTCAGCAGGCTGAAAGCCTAAACTCTCAAAGCAATTCTGCCGGTAGCACATAGAGCCGTTGTGTTCACTGAAGTCTAATTTCATTAAAGGAGAAACTGACAGTTATTTTCGCATGAAACTACTGCCTACAATGCTCAAAACGGTGACGCGTATGGAGCAAAAAACGCAGGACCTAACAGAGATACACAAGCTCTTTCCATCGTAATCATAAATGAACCAAACTGATGAGGTTGGGTACTAATAAAGTAAACTGTGAGTCAAATCGTCCAACCATCTCTTGTCAAGAGATAAAGGACTTTAAAAAAATCGTAATCAGTTGTCTCAAAGTCACTGATTTCACTTAGCAGTGGAATGCCAAAAGGAGGACAACATTTCAGCACCCCCACTTTTATTGAATCCTATCCAAAGCATCACGGCCTCACAGTATGAGTATTTACAAACTTCCTGTTGATACCACACTATATTAGTTTTTAAAACCAAGTTGTCCTTCAGTAAAACAATCAAATGATGAAATTCGGCATCACAAAGTAAATAGACCGGTGCCTTCAGAATAGTTCATATACATATTATGCAATCTAGGCAATTTGAAACCATAACGCCATACCGAGTCAAATCTTTTCAAACCAGGGAACGCGGAATAAATCCGGTAAGAGGGAGAATGTAAGCATACTATTTACAGTAGCGCAAGGGGTTTCCATACAAATTTAACGACCGTTGATCTGTCAGAATCCTCTTCAAACTGTCCGTGTCTACATCATTTTGGTGGCTGTTCGGGCCCGGAAGTTCTCGCTGAAGCAAGATGTTGTCTAGTTTGTAAAACCATCTGTCGGAACCTTTGGGCCGAGTTAAACCGACCGGTCACGTCTGGTCCTTGGCTGATCCGAATGGGGAAGAAACTGCTGTGCTTTTGTGTGCCACTGATGCTGTTGTCGTTAACGATAGAGTTTTTGTTTTTTACCAATGGGGGAAAGATTACACCAGATTTTGCTGGCGAGGTCCGGGATTGTGATGGTGATCTAATTTGGAGGAGAAATTGTGAATGTCATTATGGTACAGTTCATTGTGATGCAAGTCAGTTACTGATATTACGGTTAGTAGGCAGAATACAATACGGAAAAAGGTGTGCAGGGCCGGGGGAAGTCAAAGATGGTTGGCCGTTTACAAAGACATTTCTCAGTGCCAAATTTATCTGATAATGCAGCATTCCCACCAGATGGAAATCTGCTTGGGGAAAGGCTGTTGTCCAGAAAACAATGCAACATATATTGATCGTCGTATTTCTGTGGGAATTTTACACATGGAGTATTTTCTTTCAAACTACATGACGTTGATTCAAGTATCGTTCACTTCTCCATAAAAAACGTCACAGACGTAGCGTATCATTAGAAATGCAAGCTATCAATGAGTATAAAATGCCCGTATGAACATGAGAAAGGGTGCACGTAGCATCCTTACCATCAGAAACCACACTGATTACAGCTATTGCTTCTGCTGGTTCCGGTGGTGGTGATTGTTCTCGTCTCTGGTTGAATTCCCGGTTGTAACTTACTTCAAACTCCACCAGTTATCCGATAAAACATACCATAATTGCGATTCTTCTGAAAATTCCTACTACCAAAACCTTCATTTCAAAGATTCAATCTCGGCAAACGGCCGTCAGGATAAGAGCCTTCGTGATTCAAAGTGAAGGTTATAAAACGCTGCTTCCGCACTGACTTGGTCACTAAATGGTAGTGAAATTTTCCGGAAGAGCTGGCTTCTGATAAAAAATACCTGCTTCTCCGAAGAAGGCCTTCACAGGAAATGCAAAATACTGCTTCCTATGTAGAGGATTCTCCGAGAAGCCAACTGCTAAGTTTGAGTAGTGCACAGTTATTATGACTTCGGATTATTTGGAATACCGAAAATTCCAAACCTCATCGAGTTATCCGGAATTGCAGGCAAGGTGCTGAGCTTGTATTTGGCAGCTCTTATACTTGATAAGGGAAGGCGCCTCAGAAACCACCTTTTTGAGCAAATTCGTGGAAAATTTTCGTTGGTCCTATTTATATTCGCCCTGTTTCAATTCAGAACACAATTATGGACAGGAATTTGTAATTTTCGATTTATTTATTTATCTTTTAGCCTTGTGATCCAATTCTTTTGAAAACCGTTTTGTCATAATATCATAGATAAGTTTGCAACGGGTGTTTTTACGACCTAAAACAAATTCACGACACATCTGTCGCAACGAGCCACCAAAACAACTAACCGCTTCATCCTAAGGCAAGATACAAACTGGTGGTTATGGAAATGAGCACACTTAGTGTGCCACTGGTCAATAGTTCCATGTGCTGCATACGATTTCCTCTTGAAAATCCCACCCAGAAATGGAGGACAATTGACGGGCATTCGTGAAGTTTGAATACAGGCCCTGTGGTCGTGTACGTTGAACTAAAGGATGAATAGATAGACTGGTTTCTACTATCCTGTTGGCAGATCAAATGTGGATAATACTCGGCGCCAAAGGAATTGATCTCTTATTGTCTGACACTTTGGGTTCCGCATGTTTGTTAGGTCGGGAACACGATGAATAAACGGATTTTTTCATCTCCCTATTTTATGGAAGCCTTGCTGACTATATAGAAAACTAAAAACCCTTTGTCGTTGTTTTTTACTCGTTATTTTACTCGTTGTTTTTAATCACTGAAATTGTTAAGGGCTTATATCCGAAAGGTTCGCAGTAGCATTCAGTAGCATTAGGTAAACAGTTGCCTAATGGGGAAATTATAAAACTGCACACCACGTTCAAATCGGTCTGCTGTGGTTAGTAATACCATGATCCACTCGATGCCGTCAAGTTCCGGTTCGTGGACGTGTATGCCGAGACGTCCTCACTCCTCTCCTAAAAAATCTCGTTTATCGACCCAGTGAACAGTGCTCGGCATTGTTCAGTGGGCGTTGTTGACCTGCAATATCACGCAGAAGACAGAATGAGCAAGCCGTGTGTAACTGTTGTTGAGGTAATGACCAACAAGACATTACAAGAAATGGCGGCTGATCGAGGTCAGTGGTGTTTGTGCTATCAATTTCTCTTCAGGTTGTCTGATCAAGCGTTTGGAGGTGTAGGCACTTCAGGATGCTTGACATAGGCCAGCACTAGGTCCCCTCCCTCACTCATTCTTTTTCTCTTCTTTTCACTCTAAGGCTTTAAATATAATTAGATGAACTTTATGGTTGTACGGCAGTGAAGCATCAGTGTCAGCACTCATGTTGCTGTCTCCAATGATGATGATGACCATCGAGAATATGCATACTGCTTCGCACGGCCAATTTGACGTAAAAACATCTCTTCGGGTGACGAACAACAGATAGCACGGAGGCAATGAGGCGATAGATGCATTCGAAACACTCTGAGTTAGCGTGTGTGACAAAAATAAAGGTGAAGTTATGGGGAGTGACAACTGCCGTTATAGGGTTTTCGGCGGTGCTTGAAGATAAAGAATATGTTCGTTTCACCCGTATGTATGCTATATACCTATATGCCAGTATCCGAGCGCCGTTACAAACCTAACCAGGATACACTTGTGGAAAATTCATAGCTGAAAAAGCCATCCAAACTGACGTAACCATACCAGAAAAAGGGTACCCTTAAAAACGAAGAAATCGCAACCAGCAGGTGATCTCAAATCATATTCGAAAGCGGAGATAAAATAGCGATCCCTTTGTGCGAGAACATCCCAAGTGATTGGAGTGGCAAACTGGACCTACCTCTTGGTTC
This sequence comes from Opisthorchis felineus, assembly GCA_004794785.1. Taxonomy (NCBI): domain Eukaryota; kingdom Metazoa; phylum Platyhelminthes; class Trematoda; order Opisthorchiida; family Opisthorchiidae; genus Opisthorchis; species Opisthorchis felineus. Next base: position 126,288 of record SJOL01006143.1, read on the forward strand.
TTGGCGACAGCCCTGGAGATCCATTCTGACACAGAGTCCGAGAGCTTGCACTTAGTGTTTCCTTTGTCCTGTGTCGATGCGACGCAGAAATGTCCGAGTCAGCGCTAATGCTGGATGATGCTGAAGTGGGTTTCAACTTAACATCAAAAACTGATCTTGGGGACACAGAGGCTGATGAGTTCGCCGAGGAATTGGAAATAGAGGAAGCGCTTGACACTTCTACCGTTTGTCCCGTTGTATGCGAAGTGCGTCGTTTGTTCTTTCTTTCCTTCTGAAGTTCTCGAGTTGCTCCTTTGCTATCCCCGTGTTGAATTACGAGGACTGGAGCTTCTTTACTTTCACCAAGCGCACAGTCGCCTTCAGGCTCAGCGGGATGAGTGAAATTCACCAACAAAGATTCCTTTAAAAGACAAAGGACAATCATCTCTCGTAAAATGATTTACGAATGATACGAATGGATGGCGGAATCAGTAATGAAAAAGAGGCTAGCCAGTTGCTCAGTGAATACGTTTTTAAAATCAAACCTGACTAGCAGTAACTGGGCCCTTACCAGGATTTTTGTCTAACTTATTTCCGCATAATCGACATTAACGGTATTGTCCTCAAAAGGGACCGTAAACAACGTACCGTACGAAGTTGGGTGAAGATTTACGAATGCGTTTTACCCTCGACCGACAACAATACACTGAAAACGGGTGAGGCCAGTTTACTTACCTGCTTGCAAATCTGGCTGCGTGATTGCCTACTGTACTCATGCAAAGCAATTCAAATCGCTTGGTAAGAAGAATGGCTCTCCTGACAAAAGGATGTCACCAGTGGGTTTTGAGCTGGGTTCGGAAATTTGCTGGTTGCTTAGGAATCCATGTATCAGACGGAAGACCTGAATGTCTCGTGTAATGTAAAGGCCTCATTGTTGTATCTGTTGACATGACTTTCAAAGTTTGCCAAGAATATTCTACTGGAAGCAGATTCTTAACAGGGGCTGATCACGTAGCAAATGCGTCAGTTACAGAAAAAATTCATTGATGCGAACTATGGTGGTATAGTCATGTGGAAAGCGTGTCACTTTGCTATCTATTTAAAAATACCGCTATGGTAATGTCCAGTCCGTAGTTGCAGACGGATACGAAGGGGGAACAAAGTCTCGCTGGTGTGAACCATCTCCAAGGATGAATATTCATGTGGCTTAATTATTCTGACTGCATGTCTTCAGGTGCAAGCAGAACACTTGTGATAAGGGAGAATTAGGCCCCTTAACTTCTTTATGGTAGGGGTTATTGAGATTAAATTTTTGTTTGTAAGCCGTGAGAAACAAGTGTAAATTCGAGGGCGAACGTTTATTCAATATACAGAAAAGTTCCTCTAAAATACCCTGGACCGCACTGAAAATGAGTTCCGAGATCTACTGAGTTTTGGTTATGCTTTTTCACTTTTTTTCACAGACTGACTGATGAAGCAGCCATTTAGTAAAACTAAGCAAATAAGACGCAGATAAACTGATGAGATGAGATTGCTATTCAATTGTGCCTCACGAAAAACTGCCGTCCGTTCTGTCCCATTCTTCTTCCCAGTCTTCAACTGCAGCAAGAAGCCGGCCAATCGAACAAATATTCGCACGTACACTTTAGCTTTCAGCCAGTGGTCTGGATTCGGAACTGTGAAGCAATCCATAGTCACCCGTTTGCTGCAGGCAATTCATTGATGAGCCAATGTCTCCGGAGGGAAATCAAGGTAAACCTTTCTGTGCATATCTCCAATTCCTGCAGACCATTTGTTCTCGTGCATAGCTTGATGGAAAGCATTCTGTTTCAGTGTATCGGTGGCCACCTTCGTCGTTGGGGTGTCTCAGGTTTAACGGCTTGCTGTCAGTTCGTGTTTCCGAAGTTGTTCCTTTTTACTTCCCGAGTGCCCGTCTTTTCCCGGCCTGTTTCGTCACTATTCTGAAATGGTGGCCTGATAGCCCTTGATCCCAGACTTACTATGAGGTTTCATCAGTTCGCCTTACTCCTCACAATGTGACTTATTTTCATGTGAAATCGATCGTCTGTCTCTGAAAATACTCATCCATTAGACTGTGGTATGACTATGAGGCGGTATCAGCTGGCAATAATTTACGTAAACCAGCATTGAGTTCGATATGTGAAGTTGTACGCTGATGCTATCGGTTAGGTAGGTGATGAAGTCTAGTTGCTCCATTGATGGGGGCCGGACCAGGCATATCGATTAGATTTTCAGGTATATGTTGCCCTACCGCCAGGTGTTCACGATTTTCGTGGCAAATCCTTGTACAATTCCGAACTCTATAACGCCGATCGAACAGTTTAAACTGAAGGTCAAAAGTAGGTTTTAAGTACCGCGATTTCTTCTGTAACTTTTGCACCCGCGTGTTCAGCAAGGAGCTCTTGTGTTCCTGGCTGGTTAGTTTTTCTCCGTCACCAAGGCGTTGAGGCCGGGATTGTAGTTAGTTGAAACAAATCTTATGAGAACCAATCTCTTTTTTAAGTAAATTTGGTTGCACACACTTGTGCAACAGTATGCAACCATTTGAGGTGGTCACGACATCAGATAAAATTGGTGTGGATTGTGTACAGGAAACCCATTCAGTATCGATGCTTGATTTTTTAGATGGCCAAAGCCCACTACACTCAACAAACATAACGTTAGTGAACGGTAAGCGGAGCATAGCTAAGTTAATCTAAGCAAAGGTGTCAACATGCAGGTACAGAACGCAAGGTTTTCGGACGAAACAACAACAAAACACGGCACCGAGAACGCTGATGTTGTTTAAAAAGGAAGCCATGAGATGTGTACCTGCAATTGGTTTAGAAACTCCATTAATGCCTTGACCTCCTTTTGAAGCAGCGCCCTAGAGAAAGTACAGAAAAACATCAGAGGACTTTTAATACAAAGAGATTGTACAGAGATATTTATTTCGAGTGACAAACAAATTCTGTCGGTACTCTATAGGGAAAAGTGATCGAACTTGAAAGTAACAGTCATTATTTTAATTTCCTTTGGAGCGAATATAGATGGATGTTGAATAAACGGTAATCTTCGGTGGAAAAGTATTTTGATTCTGAGTTCGTGTCCTGCTGGAGAAAACGTTATTTTGTCGAATTCGACCCCAGCTCATCGCACATAAGTTTTCCGACAGGAAATATGGAAAGTGAATTTTATCGTGGATAGAACAATGATGAGTTCACTATTGGTGAAGTACACTCGTTTGCAAATTACCTTGATTTACAGGGTAACTCACTGAATCTTCCGTTTACGATAGCCTTCAACCGGATGTGTTGCGCAGAGGCCACCGCATGTTTTAATTGGCACAATATTTGAGACATTGCAGTTGACTGTTCTGTGTTATAGTGATCCCCAGAGGTTGAAGTCATGGTTGTGAAGTTTTATCCGTCTCTCCCTAGAGAAGCTACCATTTAAAGAGACCAATCGTCAAAACTCACTTTTTTGGCCTACGGCGAGCATTTCGGTAGTATACTCCCTAGAGGAGGACAGACCTATTTTGGTAGGTAATTTCAGGTGGTCTCTCTTTCGTGAGGGTAAGTGTAAAATTGTGCTCTTTCACACAGATGCATCTTAATATACAGATGAAAATCGTATTATTGGATCCTCAGTCGCTTAGAGGGAACAATGTTCCGCGCGTGCCATTGTTCCGACAACTAATTGGTGCGAGCATGCATAAAGGCTCAGTGTACGAATTTCTTGTCTCCGTCATTGTTATGGTGGTATCTGTGCTATGAGGACATCGAGAGTGGTCTTTGTATGGCGGTGGTCCTTAAAGAGGTACGGACCTCAAAGATAAGCACACAAGACGGGAATGAGTTTTTCTTAATTGGAAGGGGTGGTCTCTCTTTGTGGATCGCTGTATTTTTACTACCGTGATCATTTATAAGCAAATGGCAGTCAGCTTTGTTTATCAAAATGCTAACCGAGTTGTTAAATGCCCCCATGAATGGAATGAATGTAATATGCAGTTGATCTGCGAGCTTTATCGACCTTTCTTTGGCATGAGCATTATCAGGTTCCAACAACCCAGTAAGAGATAGATGTGGCCCGGCGGTTAAGCTGCGAAATTACTGGCTGAAATGTTTGAGGTTCAAAATCAACCCTAGTTTGCGGATTGTTCCTGACCAGCTTCAACCAGTTTGACACCATCTCAACCCTGGTACCTTACTGAAGTTGCAAGATAGCTGTGCACCAAAAGCGTATGTCTGAATAGCTTCTGACATTTTCATCGCAAAAATTGTTATCAATTATTATTTTCACTATTTTTTATATTTCAGTGGGCCCTTAAATTATATTTTGATCTGCCCGTTTAATCCTGTATAACGGAAAATGTTACCACGCCCCCTTCAGGTCAACAATCTGTGTTTGGAGGTTCCATTTTCGAAGGACTACTGTAGTTCCAAGGCTCATGTAGCCGTAAATCGTGTTTAGAAACCCCAACTAAGTTGAAAGCAGGTCGCGATGGTGTCCAAATTTAGGGAAACCCAAAACACTGATTTTTTTACCCTGAATTTTATTGCTAGGAAAGATTGGCCTTCGCAGCACAAAAAGTGGATTTTACAGGAGGTTGAAGAGTGGTCTTTCGGAGCGCATCAGTTTTAGGTTGTTCCCGGGGAGAGAAGTGAAATGTCGTTAATTGGAAGATGGTCTTTTTGAGGGAAGACTATATTTGCGTATACGCTGCAGCAGTCCAATTTGTTTTTCAGGAATAATTGTCTTCTCCCAGCAAAATTGACACTTCCATGAGTATGGACAACTGACAAACTAAGATGGCTCAGTGGCCAGGGGGCGAATTTACTGTCCGCAGTTCGAACCCAACCTCCGCCCATCGACTTCCCCTGTCTAGGCTTGCGCAACCTGGCAGTATCCCAGCCCTCGTGCTTCCTTCGGTTGGCATGGCAGCTAGGCACCGAAAGGGTGTTACGGTTGAACGATTATCTTATCTTAAGGTATTTAAGACGGAGTTATCCCGAGGTTTTAGTTCTTCAACCTAACGTCCGTGGCATTCACATACTGTACAGCAGAGGGGATGGAAGAAAAAATGTACTCGCCTTGTTTCAGATAGAATGATCAAAGAGTCTTCTGCAACACAAGAGGAATCATCTGAAATAAAAGGAGTGATATTATCCGGGATTTGAAAAATTACCGAGTTTGCGCACACAACTGATAAAATACCTGCTGAATCTGGTACACCGTCGCGCCAAACAATAAAGGCGGGCCACTGCATATGAATGAATACGATATGGAATACAGGTAAGTTCATCCAGAGGACCGAGGACAGTGTCATACATTCTCAGGTAGGAGGTGAGTTTTCAGCCCTCACAAGAATGTGTGGCAGTTGTAATCTCATCTGTTTGTTTTAGTAGTTGGTTTTGATAGATTGATTCCATTTTTCTCCAAAGATTATGAGTCTCACTTGTTCAACTGACCACAGGCACAATCCACTAAAACAATGTTATTTACGGTGATATGCTTTGACCATCATCCACGAAGGACAGCTCGGATTTGTGAGACAGTTTATATATATATATATATATATATATATATATATATCAGTCCAGTGGCTTCGGTATCGCAATTACGTATGAGGTCGGTGGCACAATCCACACAACTTGAGGGGCCGTTTATCATGCTTTTAAGTGCCCAAAATGACGATTGAGTGTGTTCTCTGAATGCTAGAAGGTCAAGCTGGGTGCTGACAATGGCCCTTTATTCGGATGCTGGTAACGCTGTTCACTTAGATAAATATGTTGGAACATCAAGCCGGACAGTCGCATGTCTCCCAATAGAAACGGAGCGGTTCATCAGATCAGGCTTTAATAGTTGAATGTTAAGAAATCCTCCGGAGATTTCAAACCGTCTGTCGCCCACCATCCTCATAACATGTGTACAAATCTGGCTGAACTAAAAGGTACCATTAATATGCTTACTCAGTGTACTCTATACAACAAAAGCAAACAAATTCGGTCGTTTTTAATGGCAATCCTAGTCAGTTGGATGTCACTCCAGTCCACGTGAACCAGAAAGTTAAAATAAGGCGAAAACGAACCCAAAATTAAATGGGCGAGTGATCTATGCCATCAAGTTGGTGAGGCGAAATGGCCATCAACAGCTTTGAAATTCCATTTGTTATTATTCTTACCCAATATGAGCTCTTCGGGAGGATAGGCCGGCTCCCACCTCATTAAAGGGGTATAAACTGTGAGGGTTACTTGTTACTTGGGAGGACGACGCAACAGAGACTAGGGGGGATTGGATTGAAATGTTATGGCTGGACTTTCCGGAAGGATTCTTCGTGATGCTTCCTGCTTTCAGCTAAAGATGCTGAAAACATGGCCAACAAGCGATGGCAACTGCATTCCTGGTGTCAGCTGTTACACAAAATGTCTAGCTGAATAGTTCAAGTTGTGGGTACCACAAGGTGTTTGCAACTATCACAGCGGAGCTTTCAAAAGAAATTTGCGGGAGTGAACCGCAGTGGTGCACCGTACCAATTTCGGTGTTGATGGGATTTAAACAGTAAATTCAGTAGCTAATCGGTGGTACTTCACACTTCGTTTCAGGTAAACTGAACACCACAAAAGAATTACGATGGCGCTAAAAACAGTTGTATTTACATAGAGAAATTTAGTCCCTTCTTCAACGCGCTGTTGTCTTTATTCCAAATACTAAGTCCACAGTGATGCGACAGTAGTACAGCTCCCCTGGAAAAACAACAATCACTTACCATTGTCATCACGTCTTCTATATTGTATTAGAAGAGCACTGAATCACATTCGCTCACCTCTCAGAATGAAAATAATGCTCTTTCTGATAGAAACAGATAAACTTATCCAAGAGAGATTCGGTTCCTGCCACACGGGAAAATTTTGGAAATGAAACTTGGAACGCTTGATTAACCACCCGTCCATCTTTCATGAGCGCAATAAATGAAACAATCTGTGAAAATAGCAATGTGGTTTAGATGAGATACCTCAGTCTTCAATTCATACGTCTGTTCTATCAGGTCGTTTCCCACCATTAATCGAGCCTCATAATGGTCACTGGAATGCAGGCGACTTTCTACTAGCTCCCAAAACAGCATAGGTAGGTTTGACGATTCCATTTTGTTGCGGTTCATGCAGGCCACAAAAGAGTGTGACCTCGCACATTAGTTTTCTTTTGCACAAATTTTCACCGGGGAAGAACAAAGCTTCCTATTCATGGGTTGTAGACAAAAGACTGCAACGCATTCAGAAGAAATTTACAGGTATTTAAATAGACAATGGAAACCCAGTCGAAATTGGCGTGGTAACGAAAAACAACCACTCAGTCTAACTGGGCTAAAATCACGGCAATGACAGCACCAGTTGACAAACACACCATATCATCGTCATCATCATCATTGACAGTAACATCAGAGGAGAGCACTGACTTTTTAGTACCGTGAAACTATGTCAATTCATTTGCATAAAGAAAGGAGAAATTGGGATAGGAAGGGGAAACTAGGGTTGGCAGACAACAAACATCCGATGCACCTGCATCTCAAACATTCAGTCAGACAACCTGGATGGAAACTGACGGCATGACGTCAATTAGCTACCAAAATGTCTCTCCAGCAAGCAGAAGGGTGTCACGTGGACCCATTCCTGGAGGACGAATAGAACCAACGACGCACAAACTTTTAGTAACAGTCTTCACCAGCTTCTGCCGTGCCAAGTTCTGTCCACATCTAGGTTTTCGCTACTTCAAATTCGGGGTGGAAAACGGTGCTCGTCTCGGTAGGAGGTAACTCGGCATGCGCAACATATGGCCCAGTTACCAAAGTTTGCCGTACTGGATGCGTTTTTTGAGTAAAATATCGTCCGCTTCACCGAAAAAACCTTCCCCTGAACACATCTCGAATTCGTTTGTTCCAGCCAACTCCAGATATAGTTCTGAGTTATCGGTGGTCAGAGACCCAAAGAAGTCTCCGATCCTCTATCCAAAGTGGCCAAGTCTGGCAGTCGAATAACAATACAGCCCAAACTGTAGTCTTACATACGCGTACTTTGGGACCAAAAAGTATGTTTTCTTGGTACCAAAAGTGGTGAAAATTGACAGAAGCAATTCTGGCCTTTGAAATTCATGTGTTGACTTCGTCTGGTACACTACCTTCAGAACTAATGTGACTTCCGAGATATGTATACCATTCCACAAATTCCATTGTCACTTCTTGAATTCTCAGAGGCATGTTTAGAGACTGCTTGAGGCAGGACTTCTCAATTTGTGGGCGCAAAGGGCATTCTGAATGACTGGATGATTTAGTGTTACGCTTTCTGCTCTTTTGCAAGAATGAGAACAATGTCGTCTGCATATTCGTCTGCAAGTCGACAAGGTTCTCGCTCCGAGAGATCCGGACAACGGGGTTTTGGGGACCTTCCAGGGTTCATTTTGATACAAACGTAGACAAATACGGAGAAAGTATATGTCCTTACAGGGTAACAGCGCTTGCAAGAATGCTTTTGGAGAGCTTTCCACACACTCTCGCGGGCCCACAAACGCACCGCAACGTCCACACGAAAGGTTATAGCACGTAACTCAATTGAGACTCTCGACTACCCACCGGCCAACAACGGTGGCAAGACATATCCTGTCCGTCTGGCTGAAGTTGAAGTAAAAGAAATGAAGTGAAGTTGTTGGTCCATAGTGCACACATGGAGAAGTGCAATTGCCACCCTTGTCTCTTTCCACTTGTTCGTTTCAGAAAACGTGTTCCGGTTTGTTAAATATAAAGTGTAGATTAAAGAGTGGCCCATAAGCATGTTGCTTCTCCTACAACATTCTCAAGCTTGGATGTACTAGATCAGGCAGTTAGGACCCCACACAACCACATCAGGCTAAGTGATCAACCAGTGTATCATCCCAATTAGCTACTGAGATTTACTGTCAAATACCATTGGTTACCTTGGCTCAACCATTCATTCTACAGATACTTGAAACTCAAGGAGACTGTTTGACCCAAGGTATTGAGGTGATATTCTCTCAAAAATATCGAGAAATAAACCATCGACAGTTTGGCGCGTGATACCACGTGAAATGCTACGTGGACCGCGAAGGGGATACAGTATGCTACTAGACCTATTAGCACGTCAAAAATGCGGCTCAAAATGAACAATACACATCAGTAGATGTTTTCAGTAAGGCTTCACTGAAGGAACAGACCACACGCGCACCAAAGGAACGAATGTGATTCGTGATGTAGTGTTTTACAGTTTGGGATGGGAAACCGGTAGAAAAACAGGTAAATAATCCGGAGCCATGCGCTTTGAAGAATGTTCCACAATTAACACGGCACATGACTCTAATGCAAGTGTTTAATCGTCAAACGTAAATTGGAATATCATCAGCTTCAAAAACATTTAAAAGCAATTATGTGGTAACATATGACAATAAAACGAAGTAATAGACTAGAATTGCACCGAAACCCGTCGTTGCGAACCAAATAAATCAAATTTACATCCGTATGGCGGACGCGAAGCAGTCTTGATTGATTGGCAATCGGCTGAGAACGCATAAGAACTTCTGAAGATTCACTTCACTCCTTGTTCTAAACAATCAGCAACAAAAGCCACAACAGAGCCAACTAAATCTACCTTGTATTAGGTCTGTTTTTCTCAGTCGAGAGCGATACATGTGAATTTTATTGGAAGACATCTTCCAAGCGTGTTTAAAGTACCAGTAGAGCAAAACCATTCAAGAACCTTTTCAGTTGAAGCATCTAAATGGTTTGGCCCATAGCCATAGTAAAGCGCAATGGATGGGTTACACTTAACCCAAAGATGGCCCACGGTTACCAAAACGCATGTAAATTGTGTTTATCTGTTAAATGTTTATCGAAACAGTCAAATGAAAGGATTATTTGGCTTAGCTTGCTGACAGCATTAAGTTTCAGGTTAAACTGCGTCTAAGAGATTGCGTTACAGGGGTACAGTATTCGTAATATTTGTTGCCACAAGTGCGATTCAGGATAATGAACAGGGTGCCTGGAGCACAAGCCAATTCACAACAGGAAATAATGAGTTGAGCTGAAGACATCACCACTTAAAACTCGCTGATGATAATATCACTTCGACTGGTGATGAGATGTTTGCAACCAAACTGTCCAGCATAGCGGACAAACCAACATCCACATTTTCTATAGCTGGTGTCTCAAGAGCCTAGTTCGGTGGGTACATTGGCTTAGGTTGGAATTAATTGCGACTGTGGCAGCCACTCACCGGGTTCTTCCTTTATCTCATTTTATTACTTTCCCACAACAAATCCAAATAAATTGTGATCATGCGGCATCAAAGCATTGATTCTAAACACTGATGCACTGTCGATAATTGACTGACTTGCCTGTACCTCTGGAATGGATCCAGAATGGTGACACACTTACACATCACTTTCTTGTGTGCTCTGTGCAGCCAGCTAATTCATACTACTCTACGGAGATAACGGTGACTAGCAGTTGAGGGCACTTCCTGGATCGAAAGGGCTAAGTCTTACAATCATAAAACAAGACTGCTATTAAGGTTGTCTTGTATACATGGCCCTTTATCTTCACCGGAATTTGTTTCTGAAATTATAGATCACGCAAGTTTGTTAATGCTGCTCACGCCTCCATTATACGCCTATAAACATCGTCCAGTACAGTAAAATCACACTCTATAAAGCTGCGACCTACAAGCTCAATTTCCTCAATCTAGAGTTTTGGAGAAGCACAAAATTATGGGAAACCCTGAAGTAAGCCTATGCACATTGGAGGTGGGAGTCGCATACGGAAACATAGAAAATCATCATGTTTAGAGCAATTTTGCGGAAAAATAACCGTGAAACAACAAAACGACGATGTCCGCATAATCCAAATTCATTGATATTTGTCCGGACGTTGTGCTGGTATCCATAATCGTGGATACTTTGAGTGTGCACTCCATGAGAATATCAGCGAAGAAGACAAGGAGAAGAAAAAAACAGCCAGAATGAACTCTGATGGTTATGAGGTAGCCATTAAGCAAGATATAGTGCACCAAAAATCGGTAAGCGATGTGGAAATACAGAGCAAGAAGAATGTTTGAAAAATTCAGAGTCATACTTTTTTGGTCAAGAATATTTATAGCAGTTGGTTTATCCGCAGATTCAAAGAACCTTTTAAATTAAAAAACCGCGATTGTTGTTCGGCGGTACGTGTGACAATGCTTAAGTACTTAACTGAATGCGAGGATGTAATTCTTCCACCTTATGCCAAATCAAGATCCTTCTTGATACTATCAGGTCTCACTGCGTGCCAAAGAGCGGCGGTGCAATAAAAGGAAAGCCAGTAGCCGTGTTACAAGATGCGTGAGGCTTATGGCCCTATGGTGGAAACAGTCGGTTCAGGTAACAACATCGGTTTCTACAAATTCTACGGAACGCGTTTTTGTTTCTGAATACTTACAAACGACCTAATTCAAGCGAAATTCAAAGATTATCTTGCATCTTTGGATGATACCGACGGAAGCTCATCTGTTCAGGCATAAATGGGGATCTAAACTCACAGAGCATAGCTCAAAATGAGTGGGTCAAACGAAGGGCGTAGACACAGGGGCCGACGATCAACTAACTTTTCGTTGCAAATATTCCGCCTAGAAATATGGACACTGCTGAATATTTGGTGCTAAGTTTTAACGTTCTTTTGATTAAATCACCTATGGAAGATTCTTCAGTTCCCGTTTTAGGTCCTGTTGTCACAATTGCATTGGCATCTTTCACTCCTTTAACCTTCTGGTCCAACCGCGCCTCACTGGCCATACACAGAACACGTTTGCGCTGTCGCTTAATTGACTGTCTAGTCGATTTGTACTCTGAGCCCGAGGAGATAGAGTGTCTCACATGAGGGAGTGATAGTGACCGTTCTGAGATCGAGTGTCCTCCGTGTACCACATTCAGAGATTCCGGTGTTACATATACCACGGCTATCCCATCCTAGTTACGCTAAATATCCTCCTAGGAAGCCGCCTGCACTGCACCGCATAGTAGGTTTGAGTACGTTTCTCTAACTTTTGCCTCACAATTCTTTCCTACTGCTGCATGGGGAGTTGGTTTTGGGGGGTGTGCCGAAGATAATTAATGGAAATCTGCACTAAACAAGGGCATGGATTTGAATAAACCTGTCGGAAATCGCCATTAATTGTTGACGGCGATGTGGTCGAATTGGTTTCAAGACTGCTCAGTGATGGGGGACGCCAAGTAACACAACGGCTCCACTGTGTCTGTGTACAGCACCGCTAATAAATAACTGGTGATCAGTGCAAAATTACGAAATATATCTACCGTTATCATTGAGTTTTTCGTTCAAACTAAGCAGACATCCAATGCATATTTACGATTAACTGAGGTGCCCTGCTTGTGTACTGAAATCTTATGCTACTACAAATATATCCGAGCACCATGTGCTGAAAAAGAGGATAGTCCGTTCTAGATGTTTGTCTTTCAGTGAATCGAGGTTACACTTCGTTGACGCCTAAACAAACACGACAAAAGAGTGCGCTCAGTATTTCAATCGGTAATTTTTTATCTAAGTAGAAAGCCGGACAGCGCATAGTCAGCTGTTTACAGGTATACAGTCATGCAAAGATGAATCAGCTCGCAAATACCAGGATAAACCATAGTACCAGCTGCAGGATCACCCAAAGGTCACAATCTGTGGCTTCTAGATAGACAGGTTGGTGCAAGTTCAGCAAGTCTATCTGAAGCATGTATTCGGGTTCCAGAAGTCCACCAGGCATCAGTCGATAAGTTATCTAGAATACGCGCAAGAGCAGCTTGTCGGTCTATCTCTCCAAGTGTTCGCATGCTGAAAGTTGCAATGAAGAGAGGAGAAAGAGGCTTGAACGGTGGACACGGAACGGTGTATATGAGTGGTGGCGTGTAGTGCGTCAATTCCATAGGTGCCTGAATGACATGTCTGCAAATGGGATCTACACAAGAGTGATTCTTAAGTAAGATGGGGCGGGTGCCAAAAAATAACAATAAAGAAAGAAGAGAGATGCGAGCAGTGGCATCTTTTCACTCATCGGATGCAGTTAAGACAACCAGGCTGACGTCAATATGCGGCAGCCGACGTGGTGTAAGGGTACTTCTATCTGTAAGGTTCATGGTTAATTTCGCATCCGAAAGTGTTCCAATGTCAAAATAATATTCCAATCTTCTGGGCATATTCCGCAGCGCTTAGCGTCCCAAAGAATTTGATTGAGCAGACACTGAACGCCAGGGTATCCACCTTTCAGAAGCTCTTAGCTAGCCACATATATGTCCACGAGCTTCAGGTGACCGGTGGATACTAGCAGTTTTCAGTGCCTTAAGTAATGCGGGCTGCCATCCGCCTCAGTCTGCATCAGTGGTATGGGATCGCGAACCCTCACCTAAATATCCATTTATAGATGAATATTTAGGTACGTAATTATATTTACTTCCGAAAAACGACCCCCACGACGGGACTAGTCGGCTACACACAGCTGTGCTAAGGAGTATGCTTAGAACTTTCCCATAATATTTCAAAACTGAAGGCCAGATGGAGAAAACTGACCTCCATTTTTGGGGTACAAAGAAACTGCACCTGTTTGCAGGCTGGGTGGATTCAAAGTTCCGCGTCAAAACCATATGGTGATACATCAGTTTTGATGCTGTCAAAGTGTAAAGTCGCCCATCCGGTACTCAGTAGAGAGCAGTAGGGAGGTGGTACGGCGGATATACGAGAGATTTGGAAGCCGAACTCTCAGAGGCTATAACCGGTTTGTCTGTCGGAGTGAAAGGATATGTTTGGGCTTCGAGTCCTTTTATGGTTTGCATAAAAGGAACCAGGGCCTAAAGCACCCATTCCTGAAGTCGAACTTGCAAATAAACACCATATAGGCAGTGAATACGTGGTCAGAGAAACATGCCGATCACTAGAAAAAAGCCGAAACTGATTTCACCGTGCCAATGGGTTTTTCAAAGTTGAGAATTTTACCGGGAG